>CM064510.1:34108598-34237749 GCA_032716605.1 Paralithodes platypus | reverse complement strand
AATGCAAAAGTCAGTCAAAAAAGATTTTTTGAATTAATGCAATAGTTATGATTTTAGGTCCAAAATATGGACCTCCCCTTCCCCCTCCCCCTCTACCCCCTGCCCCCTATATATATATTATTATTACTAGGCTAGTATCTTTATTATATATTATTATTATTATACTCCCCCCTCCCCTCCCTCCTCCCCCTCTCCCTCTTCCCCCTGCCCCCCCTATACAGTAAATATAATTATTACTACGCTAGTATCTATTTTATATATTATTATATACTTCCCTCCCCCCTCCCCTCCTCCCCTCCTTCCTCCCCTTCCCCCTCCCCCCTCCTCCCCTTCCCCCTCCCCCTCCCCCCCCCCTCCCTCTCCCTCCTCCCCTTCCCCCCTCCCCCTCCCCCTCTTCCCCCTGCCCCATACATATATTATTATATATTTTTAGTATCTATTATATATATTATTATTATATCCCCCTCTCCCTATCCCCCTCCCCCTCTCCCTCTTCTTCCGCCCCGCAAATATATATATTATACTAGGCTAGTATCTATTATATATATATTATTATTATTTCTCCGTCCACCAATCCCCCTCCCCCCTGTTTCCCCCTGTCCCCCATATATATATAGTATACTAGGCTAGTATCTATTTAATATATATTATTATTATTATAATCCCCCCTCCCCTCCCTCCTCCCCCTCCCCCTCCCCCTCCCCCTCCCCCTCTTCCCGCTGCCCCCATATATTTATTATTATTACTAGGCTAGTATCTATTTATTTATATTATATTACCTCCCCCCTCTCCTTCCCCTCCTCCCCTCCCCCCCCCTCCCCCCCCTCTTCCCTCTGCCCACCCATATAATATATTATTACTAGGCTAGTATCTATGTATTATATTATTATTATACTACCCCGTCCCCCCTTCCCCCCTCCCCTCCCCCTCCCCCTCTTCCCCTGCCCCATATATATTATTATTACTAGGCTAGTATCTATTTATTATATATTATTTATTATACTCCCATCTCCCCCCCCTCCCTCCTCCTCCTCCCTCCCCCCACATATATATATATATATATATATATATATAATATAATTCGTATTTATGTATTATGTATGTTATGCCCCCTCCCCCTCCCCCATTATACATCCCTCCCCCTCTTCCCCATGCCCCCCACATATATAAATATATATTTATACGAAAATTATCGAGCAAAAATGCACAGGGGGAGGGAGCATGGCGACATAATATGCTCCACCAGTTATGAACGTTTGTTCACTAACAAACACTATTACAAGTAAGATACACTACTTGAACTGATAAATAGCAATATAATTCACTCGATATTATATGAAAGTGATCCACAAACAAGCGAAATGTATAGGCAAAAACCATGGCCCCCTCGTGGGCTCCACCATCTTGCTCACGTTCACCAGAGACTAGCATAAGAGTTGGCGGCACACAATGGCGGAAGGCGGCGCAAGTTTTGAGGCTCCGGCATATGTTATGGGATGGACAAGTAATTCACGGAATATCGAGTATATACGGGGCTAACAAGAAGAGGAAGGATTTAGTGAAGTGTTTGGAGGATATATTGGTGTGGTGGAAGGGTGACATATAGGGTAATAAGAGTGTGTAGTGACGAGACAGCGGTAGTGTTGTGAGTTGTTGAGTTTGTAAACAAACATGGCGGAGGGAATTTCGGGTATGACGGAGGCGGAAGGAAGGTTACAACGTTTTCGTGGGTTTAAGAGCACAGATAAGAAGTTAGAAGAGGTTAGTATTGTTGTGAAGGATTTGGAAAAGTGGATGAGTGATACAGAGAAATGGAAGGGGGATATTGGTGAGAAAGTTAAGGCACTGTGTGTAATGTGTGGTGTGACAGGTGGGGAAGGGAATAGGCCTAGCGAAGGAAGTGAATGCAGGCCTATTTCGGCAGTTAATGATAGCCTAGAGATGGTATTGAAAAAGGTAGATGAACTGGGAGCAGAGAATATGGCATTGAAGGAGCAGCTGAAGGAATACGAAGGACGTTTCACGGAAGTAAAGGAGTCCACTGCATGGACGGTGGTAGGTAAACAAAAATTCAAGGATTTGGAGGATATTATGAAAGAGCAAAAGGAAGAAATTAATATGACCAAAAAAAGTTTTAAGAGTAGGGGTCATGAAGAACAAGGAGAGTGTCGTGAGGGAGGCCATGGACAGGGATAGGGGTGTAATCTTGTATGGAGATATAGAGACTCATATAATAAATTAATAAAAATAATATTATTAGTAGGTTTAGGGATATTTCTTCGAGAGGCCGGTCTATATGATCTGTGCCCCATGAATATTCTTTCCTCTCACTTAAACAGTAGGCTACCATAGTGCGGTTGGGAATATGAACATGATTAGATTAATATCCAGTATTCGAGAATGGATAATAAGTCGTAGGCGTGTTCATAAACCTTTAACCGTCCTGGTGGTGTAATGGTTAAGGTGGCAAAAATATGTGTGTGATAACCCGGGTTCGAATCCCGGTGGATCATATATACTTTAATTAATTTCATTGGGGGTGTGGTGGTGAGATTAATAAAAATAATAAATGATAATGGAGTGAGAAAAGTGAGGGATATGGAGACAGTGAAGGAGGTCATGAAAGGTGTGGATGAGGACGAATATGGATGGGAAGGGCAGGTGGAGGAGGTCAGTAGGATAGGTAGATAAAAGGGGAGAGATGAGACCTATAAGGGTACAGTTTAAAACTAGGGCAGTGGCAGAGACTATGACAAATTTTAGGTGGAGGCTAAATACAAATGAAAAACTGAAACACATAAGACTAAAGAAGGATTTGAGTATAGAACAAAGGAAAAAAATTAAGGAATTACAAGAAAAGACTGATGAAAATAATGGAAAGTTGGGTGAGGAGGATAAGAGACATTTTTACTGGAGAGTGAGGGACGGAAAAGTGAGGAAGTGGTTTATAAGAGTAGAAGGGAGGGGGAGATCAGGGAGGGAAGAGAATGTGATGGGAGTTGTGACAGAGGAGGAGAACGGGGTGGAGGTGTCACAGGGAGAGACAGGAGATAAAGTGACAGACCCAGTAGTGCTAACGGGGGAGTAGGGTACGGACAGGAGGAGCGGGATGGTGTAATTGCTGAAGGAATGGTAGATGGATTAAGGATTATGTTTAGTAATGTGGATGTGTTTACCCAGGACAAGAACAGAGAATGATATGTAGGTTGCAGGATGAAGAGGAAAAACCTGATGTCATAGCCCTACAGGAAGTAAGACCAAAAAATGCTAGAATTGAAATGGAACTGGTGGAATATAGTTTGGAGGGTTTTGAGTTATATGAGAGAAATGCTATTAGAGCAGAGGTCGGAAGAGGACTGTTTATGTATGTAAGACAAGAGCTCAAGGTTAATGAGGTGGATATGAGACAGCAGTATTGTGAGTATTTGTGTATTGAAGTAAAATGTGCAAGAGGATCAATTCTAATTGCCTCTATATATAGAAGTCCAAATAATAGCAGGGGAGAGGATGATAACCTACTGAAAGCAATGGAGGAGATAGATAATAGAGAGAACAAATAAGATTTTTGATTGGAGATTTCAATTTGCCAAGGATCAACTGGGCAAATTGTACTACTCCAGCGGGACAGAGTAGCCTGGAAAATAAGTTTATAGAGAAAGTGAGAGATTGTTTTTTAACGCAACATATTATAGAGATGACAAGATATAGAGATGGGACGCAGGGGAGTGTACTTGATTTGATTTTTAGCAATGAAGAGGATATAGTGGAACATGTTAATGTGGATAGCCCTATAGGTCGTAGTGACCATGCCTGTATAAGCTTTAGATGAAACATTAAATCAGAGAGGGATAATAGAAGCAATAGAAAAATATACATGTATGATAGAGCAGATTATGAGCTTCTGAGACGGTGTTTGGACATTGACTGGGGGGAATACTTGAACGGTGAAAACGAAAACGCTGAAGGAATGTGGAGGAAAATTAGAGTCAAACTGGAGAATGCTGTATCCAAAAGTGTACCAGTAAGGGAATATAAGGATAAAACAAAATTGAGGAAAAGAACGAACCCAGAATTGCCAATGAAAAGAAAACTTTGGACATTGATTAGAAGAAAGAAACGATTGTGGGAAAGATTAAAATTGTTAAAAAAGAACAGGGGGTCTAGTATAGAAGCTAAAGAAGTGGATCTGGAACGCAGACAAATAAACAATAACATAAGGTGGGAAACAAGGAGGGGGTGAAGGAGAGGGAGAGAGAGATTGCTAGAAATGTGAAGGATAATCCAAAAATATTCTGGAAGTACATTCAGGAAAAGTTAACAAGAAGAGTAGGGATCCCACAGCTGGTAGGGGGGTTGAATGATGGGAGTAGAGCGGAGACTGATAAGGAGAAAGCAGAGGTGCTGGGGAAATACTTTGGGGGGTACTAACAGTGGAGTCGGATGATGCAGTGCCTACAATTCCCATCAAACAGGCACCGGCACTAGAACTAATAGAGTTTTCCCATGCTAGAATAAGAAGGGCTATAGAAAAAATGAACAGAAGTAAGTCACTGGGACCGGATGGGATACACCCAAGAATCATAAAGGAAGGAGGTGAGATGTTAGTAGAGCCATTGAAAATGTTATTTGAGGTATCGTTTAATACAGGACAAATCCCGATGGACTGGAGAGAGGCGAACATAACAGCTATATTTAAGAAGGGAAAGAGAAATGACCCAGGGAATTATAGACCAGTCAGTTTGACAAGTGTTGTGTGTAAACTAATGGAAACGGTAATTAGAGAAGGAATAATGGATCATATGAAGTCAAACCAACTTTTCAGTGGGAGACAGTTCGGATTCTTGCCGGGGAGGTCGACGGTACTACAGCTAATTAAGGTGGTAGATGATTGGATGCAAATTCTAGAAGATGGTGATGTAATAGACGTGGTATATTGCGATTTTATGAAGGCCTTCGATAACGTCCCACATAAAAGGTTAATAGAGAAAGTTAGAAGCTATAATATAGGGGAGAAATGTGTAAAATGGATAGAAGCCTTCCTGAAAGATCGGAGACAGAGGGTACTGGTGAATGGAATAGGCTCGGGTGGAGGGAAATTACAAGTGCGGTACCTCAGGGATATGTATTGGGACCACTGCTGTTCGTTATATTTATCAACGACTTACCTGAAGTTATAACTAATGGAAGTGAGGTATATATGTATGCAGATGACACTAAGCTGTATAGAAGAGTGAGGAGTAAGGAAGATGTGGGTTTGCTTCAAGGAGATGTGGAGGGCATGTAGGGATGGTCTGAGCATTGGTTAATGCCTTTTCATCCAAAGAAATGCAAGTACATGCGGATTGGGACAAGCAAGATAGACAAGGTAGGATACAGTATGTATGAAGCGATGGAGGAAGTGAATGCAGAAAAGGATATAGGAGTAGTGAGAGACAATAAGTTAAATTTCTCAGAACATTTAGCGGAAAAGATAAACAAAGCCAATAGAATTGTAGGGCTGATAAGGAGGACATTTGTGTCACTTGACGAAGAAATCTTCAGGAATCTCTATACAGCGCTGGTTAGGCCGCACCTGGAATATGCGAACCAGGTGTGGGCTCCATATATGGTAAAGGATATAGAAGCAGTGGAGAAAGTGCAGAGGAGAGCTAGCAAGCTGGTACCAACGTTGAAGAACGCGGGCTATGAGCAGAGGTTGAGGACACTGGGGCTTCCGACACTGGCATATAGGAGAAAGAGAGGGGATATGATAGAGACTTTTAAGATAGTGTCAGGAAAGTACGATGAGGATGTGTGTGAAGGTATCTTCTTGATGTGGGAGGGAACAAGAACGAGAGGACACTCTAAGAAAATTTACAAAGAAAGAAATAGGCTTGAGAAGGCAAAGAACTCATTTTGTGATAGAGTGGTAAATGAGTGGAACGCACTGCCCCAGTATGTAGTCGATTCCGAATCAATAAGGGAGTTTGAGAGTAATCTTGATAAAGCATGGGGAAGACAAGATTTTGAAGTTTGATTATAAAACAAAAATACAGAATAGTAAAAATGTTGCGTCTGCTACCGCCGCCGCCAACACCGTGAACGACCGCAGCAGAGCAAGTACTGGTACTGAGCTGGATACACAGGCTTAGTTTGCCTTTTTCCAGAGGATCTACTGTAAGAAACTGTAAGAATAACACATCACTAACATGGTTATTATACCCTAAACAAGACTAACACAATAATCCATCGATAACCCAACGATATAGCACTTCGCTTGGGTTATATTGGGGCGGAAACACCACCCAGGCTGGGCAAAATGGAGGCCCCTTGGTTTAAAGGGCCACGCACACCCACCTAGTAGGCTGGCTGCTGAGAAGAGACTGAGCGTTTCTACCCCCGTGGGGCCCTCACAGGGATGCCAGGGGGTTGGTAGATATTTCCACATGTAGATCTAACTTATGGGACTTACCAGCCAAAAGACCGGCTCAATAGCGTCATAAACTTATTTTCTGGCAATATAATAAGTCCATATGACGCGGTAGCGTCATATGAGTTTTTGGCTCACTCTGCCATATGACGCGATCGCGTCATATGAGTCTGAAGGAGTTAAAGTAAGGTAGAATATGTAAATATTTAAGTGCTAAACGTTATATAGATCTGTGTTCAAGATCCTTATTCAAAACTTATATTTATTGTTATATAGATCTGTGTCCAAGATCTAAGTGCTAATATCATCTCTATAACTCTCTTAAAACGTCCTACGCATACGTTACATACTTGTGTTAAATATTTACTTAGCCAAATACTCACAGATTTTCCTTGTATATGTCCATTCTATTATCTATGATGCAAGTTGAAGTTGAAGTGTATTCCATGTATTTCTTCCCTTCTTGAATCATATTTTTACCTAGAACCTACGCTCAATTTCAAATTTTATTATACCTCAGTCCACCCTCTTATAAGAAGATTAATTGTTGATTATTTAATCTAATTTCTTCGAGAGAACTTAAGTTACACTTATTGATATTAAGTGTTAATTCGTTTATTCTATACTACCTTATTGATGAAGAAAATGTCGATTCTTCTCGTCTAGGAATTCTAGTCTTGCATAGATCCGTTATCTAATTATTCATCAGTCCGAATACAACGTCAATTTGTTATGTATTCTTTATAGGAATCTGTTTAACTCGTTCAGACCTCCTTTTATGCCTTATTAGGTATTTCCATAAGTACAACTTCGTTTTGTGCGCCATTTTATCATTATTAGTAATATACTAATCATTCGTACACGCTATTTTATTTACGCGTCGTTTTATATTAGTTAACTACTTTAGTTACGTTAATTATATCTTTGATTGATTTCATCCAAGGGATATTAAACCTTTGATTATTCAAAGGTAGAGGTAAACTATTAAATCTGAGTTCCTCGACCTAAGAGATTATCATCGCATATAATCGTTAGTGAATTATATGCTCATATCATAATTCTCTCATATTAATCTAAGTATATAATAAATTGTAAAAACAATTCATCACCCCTTTCCTTTTAACTTCAGTTGAATACTCCAAATACGAAGTATATACTCGCACTAGGAATAAATATTATTTCCAACACCGCAGTACCTAGAATGACCTGATTGACCTACCGGGTTAAATTATATCTTAAGCGGTAGTGTTTGAACTACCTGCGCGCCACTCGCCACCCGTGAGCGAATGTTGAGACAGAAATCCTTGTGCGCTTCCCCTGTTACTTAAACTTGATCATTCATACGTGTTTGGAGATTTCATAGTTACTAATTCACTTTCAAGAATATTATATGTTAGACACTCAACTCACATAAATATTATTATTGTCGGGAATAGGGTAATGATCCTGACAGTTTTAGGTCCAATAGGACATTTGAATTTGGCGGTATCGTATCGCTTGTACGATTTCGGCTGGTTCTTTGTGTATTGTAGTTTATTCTTAAGTATTGGTTAAATATTAACTGTAATTTATAAATATCTACATCAGCTCTAGATGTATCATGAAACCAAGTTATGGGTTATAATTATTATGAGCCGGCAGCCATATGTAATTTCGCGAAGCGATCGGACGCCGGCCCTTTAGTCTCTCAATCAACACCATACAGCCAACATCTCCCCCCCCCCCCCCCCCCTGGCTCTGACTCAACCCACAGTTCACCATGTGCTACAATTATTAATCTATAACAACAGTCCTACATCTCCAGTCCTCTAAGTTAAGTTCATTGTATCGATATTGTATTATGTGAACATTCCTACATGTTATGCAATTGAATTAGCCGTGTGTGGGGGACTGGATTACACCCATCGACTAACGTCGTTGGTAATTATATTATAACTATTTGTTGGGCTATTTCATGTACCAGTGATATGCAATTTAACCTCTTTATCTAAATTCCCGACAAATAATGGTCCTTCGCGCCCTAAGGCTTCCTTACCGTAGTACCGTTTTGTTTACTTCCTTGATGCTTGTGGGCTTACAAATGGCTGCCGCCTCGCGTGTTGTTGGGCCGACTGCCGTTTCCCTAGTATAGACCCGGCTTCTTCCCTCGTATTTGTTTTCCAGTTAGGCGCCGTCCCTATCTTTTTTGGGGCTAGTTTCTAGGTTTTATTGGGGGTGTGATCCTTGGTGCTTTTTGGTGGGATGGCTGGGCTGGATATTGGGGTAGGGGTAATTTCGTCGGGCACCATTTCGCGCTCATAGGCTAGGCTAGGCTAGGCTAGGCAGGCTAGGCCTGCAGATGTCTGTGGTAGCTGTTCATTTCGCTTAGGTGGTGGGCCTGTGATGTTCGTTGTGTTTTGTCGTTAATAATAATAATAATAATAATAATATTTATTCAGTTAGCAATTTACAGAGTTGGTACCACATAGTATCTTACAAATATGACATGTACCAGCCTTGCATAATTCCAACTAAGGATAGCCCAATAAGGCCGTTAGGCGTATTTCCATTGGGGTCCTTGTGGGATTAGGTTAGCTGGGGAAATGGGGAGGATAAAGAAATAGATACTTTAGAGAAAGTATTTCTAGGGGGTTATTTTAAGATACCTTACATCCTATAGTAAATATCAGTAATCCGTAATCAGTAATCATTTCAGTTTGGTTTGTCTATCTCTTATGTCGCATTTAGTAGTAGACATAAGCTTGGTGCTCCCTTCTCGCAGCTGTCCGGTTCAGGTGTTCCTTCAGGCTACGTCTGAAGGAATACAGTGTTCTCTTTTCACGGACTGACTGGGGTAGGTCGTTCGAGTCTTTGATGGCGGTGAAGAAGAATGTTTGCTTACCCTGTCCTTGGATTCTCGGGACTGTAAAATTAAACATCCTGTTTCTTGGATTATGTCCACTCCTCTCATTTGCTTTAACAAAATCATTCTTTAGATACTCTGGAGCTCTGTCATAGAAAATTTTGAAGGCATTAGTGAGCCTGATTTGTTTGGCCCTGTCAGAGACATTGAGCATACCTAGTGACTGAAGTTGTTCCTGGCCAACATGTGATCTGGGTCCTAGGTTCAGCATGAACCTAACCATTTTATTTTGAGAGACCTGAAGTTTGTGCTGTGCTGATTTAGATGATGCAGAGTACCAGGATGACGCAGAATAGTCAAAATGACATTGAACAAGCGCTTGGCAAAGGGTCTTTTTGGTCGCCGCGGGCAAGCATCCCACCTGTCTATACAGGTATTTTATACGTGCTCTACACTTACTCAGGATAGATTCCAAAATTGTTTCACCTGACAAACTCGCATCCAGTTTTAGTCCGAGATATTTAACTTGTGACACTGTTGTTATAGGAATATCATTACAGTTGACCGAGAAGCCCACAATGTCTTTCAGTTTGCCTTTTGTTCCACATAAGATGGCTTCCGTCTTGCCCAGGTGAAGAAATAGTCTATTGTCCACTAGCCATTCACTACATGATTCTAGTTCTTCGGAAAGTGAAGCGGCAATACTTATTGGGTCTTTTCCTGAAACCAGAAGCACGCTGTCGTCTGCATACAGTAATAATTTACATGAGACGCTCAGTTCCATGTCGTTCACATAACAGAGAAAGAGTAAGGGACCAAGGATGCTTCCCTGCGGGACCCCACAGTTAATTGGCATAGGATCAGATATATTATCATCAATTTTGACTCTTTGGGTTCTACCACTAAGATAAGATTTAAACCAGTTCACAGACCCTATGCCCATTGCTTGTAGTTTTATTACATAGGATATCATGGTCTACTGTGTCAAACGCTTTTTGTAGATCAAGAAGAACCATACCGGTGTAGTTACCTTTAGACATTTCTTTACGAATGTGATCCGTTAAGTGGATGAGACAGGAGTCTGTCGAGTACATGCATCTGAAACCTGATTGAAACTTATAGAATAGATCATTTTGTTTGAGGTAGTGTTCAATTTGGGTGTATACCGCTCTTTCAAGGATTTTAGATACAATACATAATATGCTAACTGGTCTGTAGTTACCAACTTCTAGTTTATTTCCTTTCTTGAATAGAGGGGTTACAATAGCTTCCTTCAGTTCAGCAGGTACAGTGTTGGTGTTAATTGACAAGTTGATGATGTGGGTTAGGGGGCCTGCTATACCAATGGCTCCATCTCGTAGAAATTTGGCAGGAATTTTGTCTGGTCCTGTGCTTTTATGTACATTTAGGTTAGACAGCTCGTCAAAAGTGTATTTTGGTGTAACATTTTGCAATCCAAATGTGTTCGGGTGTATGTCTTTATATCTGTAGAAATTTCGAAAGGTGGCCGTTGTTGTCGTGTATTTATTGAGAGGTTGAGGTAGGTTCTGTGCAAGTGTGTTTGCTATGGAGGTGAAGAAGGAGTTGAAGTAGGTTGAAATTTGTCGTTTATTGTGGCAAACCTGATCATTAATGGTGAGAGCAATATTAGTGTTAGACGAATCCCTCGTCTTGTTGCTGTAGCCTGTTGTTTTTAGGTGCCTCCATAGTTTCTTTGGGTTATTCTTATATTCCTCTGCCTTATTGTGAAAATAATTAGTTTTCGCTGATTTAATTTTCCTACTTAATTTATTCCTGGCCCTGTTGAACTCATGTTTCAGACCTTGATCCTGTCTATGTTTCGCTAGCCTTTTTAACAGATTGTCTCTGTGTTCCAGATGGTGTAGTATGTCATTGTTGATCCATGGATCTGACCTTGCTTTAATTCGTATGTCTTTCAGAGGAGCTATTTCGTCTAGAATGTTTGTGATGATGGTTCTGAAGCCAACCCCTGCGTCATTAACGTTTGTAATTCCAAACACTGGAGACCAGTCTGTATTCCATAAAATGTCCAGAAATGTTTCTTTATTGTAGTATCTGAGTGACCTTGTTTTGATAACCTTGTGATTCTCTAGGGTAATTTTTGTGGTTTTTCGTGTGCAATATGTGACGAAGTGATCACTTATCCCAGTCTGTATAACCCCTGATTGGGATATTTTGTCCTCTCTGTTACAGTTTATGTGGTCTATTATTGTGGCAGTGTTCTCAGAGATACGTGTGGGGGTTGTGATGAGTTGTTTGTGATTGTGCATTGTCAGTATATGCCTATATTCTCGTACAAGCCTATTATTTCGTTGTTTGTAACACAGGTTAAAATCCCCTAGTATGATGGATTCATTCCGAGGGTCTAGCGATGACAAAGTTCGTTCAAATTTGGTCAAGAATTGTGTGTCGTCTGGTGGCCTATAGCATACCCCAATTGTGATGGGTCTTGTCCTCGGCAGGTGTAGATCGATCCACAGAGCTTCGTGATTTTCTACATGGAGGTCGGTCCTAGTTGTGTGTGTGAGGTTGTTTTTTACATACAGACATACTCCTCCCCCATGCCTATTGCGATCATTCCTAACCATATTGAAACCTTGAATGTTTATTTCACCATCGTTTATACTTGAATCCAGCCAGGTTTCTGTGATTGCAATTGTTGAAGCTTTGGCCTAATTAGCTAACAAGTTTATTTCTGACAATTTATGGTACATTGATCTGGCGTTAATGTGGATAAGATGGAGCCCTTTGTTGGTGAACACTCTGTATTCATCTTTGATTTTGAATGTGTCATGGCTGGATTCTGAGTTGTTAATACTAATTGGTTCATTTACATTAATATTCGGCAATGAATGCAAGGCACATATGTTGCATAGGAATTCCCGTTCTTCACTGTTGGTCTTCTTAGAGATGCACTTCATGTGAGCTACAGTTTTACAGTTAACACAGTTTAGGATCCTTTGTTTTCTTGTTATGAGTGATTCACATATTTCACAAATGATTTTAGGACCTTTAATAGCTACTTCCCTACATTTATCGCATTCCACTTCTTTTCTGCTAGTAACGTAAGTACATCGATCGTGTACTGTTTCATTACATCTACTACATTGTGACATTGTACTCCTTTTGTTGAATCCAATATCGCACACTATACATATTTTCCTGTTACTGTTCATCGTACGTCTGGCGGTGTGGTGATCAGCTGTGCGCCGTGAGCGGCTGATGGTGTGTGAGCACGTGAGATGGGGACAGGTTGGGGCTCCCCCTTGCCCCCTCCCACCCCTACCTGTATTTGTTGTTTGATGTCCTTGTTCTTGGCCGTTGTTGCTGCTTTATTGTTGATGTTGTTGCGACTGATCCCTTCTTTTTTAGCTGTTCTGGTTGCATGTTGAGCTACCTGGGTCGCCGATAGTGTTGGGTTGTGTTGTAGTAGGTTTGGTTGATTTGTTGTGCAGCGGCGTCGTGTTGTGGGGGGTGGGGGGTTTCTCTTGTTGTTTTTCTTGTTCGTTGCTGTTACTTCATTGTCGATGTGTTTGCTAGAGCTTCCTGCTTGTTTGGGTGTTCTGGTTGCATGTTGTGTTACTTGGGTCACCGATATCTGTGGTAGTGATGATACATTTGAGGGTAATGTTGAGTAGGTAGAGTGTTGGCACTGTGCTGGCGGTTGCCCTGTGGTCTTGGTTGTGAGTTGGAGCATGACGGGAGACTTGGGTGCCTGCTGGCCCAGTTTGTTATAACGAATTTTACTGCTAGGGACTGTTGAAATGTCGATGTCTGCCTTACTTGTTTGGTGGTGAGGTTTCTTCAACATTGAACTAGGGCCGGGGTTGGTCTCTACATCTCCGCAGCTAATTAGAGTTATGAGACTTTTCTTAATTTTGCCGGTGGGGAGGGTTCTCATCTGACTCATTTAATTAAATTGTATAGCCTAGTTGCCTAATTACGTTCATGGGATTCGGTCTCTGTTGATTCCTAAGCGATTGACAGCCAACAGACCTCATGATTGTGGGATGGGCAGCTGGGCTAGGCCTAATACTAGCCTAGTCAGTTCTTTTCATTTACCCTTCTTTCTCTAGCCCTAGTTTGTTTCTGCTACTTGTCAATTTCTTATTCAATTAATTCTTCCTACTGCAGCTGGTAGCCTAATGACCGTTTCCAAATTGGGAGTGGCAATGCTATTGCCACATTTTTTAATTTAAATTTATTTGTGTAATAGTTTGCTTTATAGTTTAGAGAGTTAATAGCCTAATAGACTTAACGATGACAGATTTAAAGAAACTTAAGATTCTTAACCCGTACAGCCCCAGCGACGCGCCTGACACGTCGGCGATGTATGTAACGCACAGCCCCAGAGACGCGCCTGGCGCGTCACCCTAATTGCGCCGACCGTAACCTCAGGTGTAGCCACTCAAGAGGGCTCAGATTTCTATGGGAACTGTGTACGTATCCCACGCAACCGTGCCGATGGTTGAAAACTCTCAAAGTCCACGTGCGTGCGCGCGAGCGCGCAATAACCTGTTTTTTTTGGGATAATTGCCTTCAATTTTTTACTCTTGTAAAATCCGTTTTCGGGGGCTCTGTAGGACCATTTTTTAAGCATTTTGAGCGGTTTTTCGTGGTTTTTCCTTCATTCCTAACCCATTCGCTATTGTTTCTGGAATAAAACCATTTTTTGAAAACCGGCCGGGTTCTGGTGCGCAAACATTACAAAACTAGCCGGGGCTCCACGGGTTAAGGGAGGGATGAAGGGAAGTTTAAGTAGGTGTTTAAGAGATCTTGATGAATTTTTATTAAGTGCCACAGCTGATCAGATTAAGGGTAAATTCGCTACTGTTACTAAATCGCTAGCCACATACGATAATTATGCTCAGCAGGTATATGGTTTATTGACAATTACTGACGATGTGGAAGAAGAAATGTCGGCAGATCTTGAGTACTTTGAGGACGTTAATACAGCCTTAGCCAGACTATCTTCCACCCAAGAATCAACCCCTGTTAAGGATACCGGTACACCAAAGGCGACTGGTTTTAACCTGCCGAAGCTTACTTTGCCTACCTTTTCCGGGGATTCGGCTACCTGGACTGGATTTTGGGATATCTTTGAGTGTTCCGTCCATCATAATAAAACACTCACATCCATCCAAAGGTTCACATATCTCCGTGGTCAATTGAAAGGGGAGGCATTGAAGTTGATCGATGGGTACAAGCTAGAAGCTACCAGCTACGTGTCTGCAGTGGAGTTGCTGAAGAGAACTTACGGGAGAGTGGAAGTCATCAAGACCGTGTTAAATACCAAATTCTTCACACTAGATCCTCCATCCTATGATTTGGCGGACCTAAAGGAGTACTATGCCTCCTTTGAGAGCCTCCTCCGATCTATGGAGACAATGGCCAAGGAGGAGATATTTAGTGTAAGTATCTTGAACAAGATACCCTCTCCCCTAAGGGAAATCGTAAGACGACAACTAAGCGCCTCTCCACTAAACTTGGAAGCGTTGGTGCAGGTGTACCAGACTGAAGTCTTCAATATGGAGAGTACTGGACACTACCGACAAGTGGAGATGTCGCCATCTACTGCAGCTTTCCCGGTACAGACTTCTCCTAAACAGAAAAGGCCAATATCATTAGGTTGCAAGTTGTGCAGTGTCCACGGTCATCTGTGGTACCAGTGCCCTAAGTATCCTAAGGCTACACAGAAGATTGGCAAGGCTAAATCGCTTCAGTTATGTACCAGCTGTCTGGCAAGAGACCACTTCAACAGTAATTGCACCAATTCCTACATCAAACCTTGTAAGTATTGCAAGGGGAAACATTGGTTTTCCCTTTGCACCCAGTCTGATCGGCACGACGGCAAAGAAAAGGGGAGAACCCCCAAAGAGTCACATGAGAAAGGTAAGAGCGAGGGTGATAAAGTATCTGCCATGTCCATTGCTTCTCGAGAATGTCAATTGCTTCCTACTATGATGCTGCCAGTAGTTGGGAGTAATAATAAGCCTATAATGACGCTCACCTTACTTGACCAGTGCTCACAGAGGTCATTCGTTCTGCGGTCATCATTACCCCAGCTCAAGTGTACCAGCAAGGGTCAAGAGAATTTGCGTCTCCATGGTTTCACTGGTGAAATAGATTCCAGTGACTATGATATAGTGGAGATTTCCTATGTTTATAGAAGAAAGGTATGTCCCATCAAGGCTGTTGTGGTCGACACACTACCCAGTTTCTATATAGCATCAGAGATTCAACCACATTTGAAATATCTCAGAAGCAAGGGTTATAAACTGGCTGATGATCAACTCTCTGCTAACAATGGTATTATGCTACTGGTCGGAGCTGATTATTACTACGACCTGGTTCACCCTGGATATCGACGGGTACATGAGCTAATAATGCTCCCCATGATCCAAGGGTATGCCATTTCTGGATCCTATGCCACTTCCTCTCAAGATACACAGGTGGAGGTGGTTACGGTCCTCAAGGTAGCAGTAAGCCCCATAGATCAATATATTAGGCCAAAAGTGCCTGATAATACATGTACTGATATAGATAAGCTATGGGACTTGGACAATATAGGAATTGACCCACATGAACTTGATCGGGAGTCCAAGCTAGCGTTAAGCTCGTATGAAGAGACTGTAACGTATGACTCTGGCAGGGGCCAGTATGTGGTAAGGCTCCCTTGGAATGATAACAAGAGTAAATTACCTACTAATTTCCGTCTAGCACTTGGTAGGATACGTGGCCTTCAGAAGCAGTTTGTCAAGGATCCAAATTATTGCGAGACTTATGCGGCAGTTTTAGCCGAGCAGGTACAACGTGGATTTGTGGAGAGAGTAGATCTCAGTGAGTATGGGGATAACATCCATTACCTTGCTCACCATGGGATTAAAAAGGACAGTTCCACCACTCCTGTTCGTATTGTGTATGACTGCTCTGCTAAATCCAGTGATCGCTCCTATAGCCTGAATGATTGTCTGTACACGGGTCCGTCCCTGGTCTCTGATCTCGCGCAAATTATGTTGCGCTTCAGATGTCATAAGTTTGCATGGGTCACCGATATGGAGAAGGCCTTCCTGATGCTTCAACTCCATCGTGAAGACAGGGACTCGACAAGATTTTTATGGCCACGGGACCCAATGGATCTAGATTCAGAGTATCTGGTCTACAGGTTCAGAGTCGTCTTATTCGGGGCGACCTGTTCCCAGTTCCTGCTCAACGCTACTATCTTGCATCATCTTGAGGAGGCTGGACTAGATCCTGATTTCAAGAATGAGATCAAGCAGGGGATCTATGTCGACAATCTTCAAGGCACTGGAGACAATGAAGATTTATTGCTCAAGAGATGCTGGGTGATCCGCGATATATTTGCCAAGGCTCATCTATACTTGAGAGAATGGGCCACTAATAATGATCTTTTGAAAGGTCAATTTTCTTCTGACGGTGTAGCTACTGAGAATAGTGAGGTGAAGTTTTTAGGCCACAAATGGGACACTACCACAGATTGTATATCCTTCTGTCACACCCCATGCGGCAGTGAGCTTATGACCAAGCGAAACTGCTTAAGCTTGTCAGCGAGGTTGTTTGATCCCCTAGGTTTTTTGCTGCCTGTAACTATCCGTGCTCGTATGTTTTTACAGCAACTGTGGCGGCTAAAACTAGATTGGGACACGCCCCTCCCGACTGAGTTACAAGATACTTGGCGGTTGATTCGGTCGGACTTTTCCACATGTTGCAAGGTCCAACTTAATCGTCAGGTTATTAGTGGTCAACAGGTGGAGCTACAGGCCTTTTCTGATGCTAGTAATAGTGCGTAGGGTACTGCCATATACAGTACATATGCAATGGTAGTGAAGCGACACTGGCTATAGCGAAGTCCAAAATAGCCCCTATAAAGAAGATTACAGTTCCTAAATTAGAACTTACTGCATTGCTTCTGTCTGCTCGTCTAATAAAGTTTTCACTGGATGCTTATACAGACATACTACAGATTAATAACGTCTATGTCTGGAGCGACAGTCAAATAGCACTTTCATGGGTACCCAGCAAGAAAGTGTTACCTGTTTATGTCTCTAATCGCACTGATGAGATACATAATGATATACATAATGATACATACATGAGATGCATGGTGGTCGGCCAATCACAGGCCGATACGTCACAAGGCAGCAGGCCCCTAGGACGCGCCAAGAACCACCAGCCAATCAAAGACGAGAAAAAGCCCGCGCGGGCGGGAAACTCCTCCGAGCGAGGGAGGAGGGAGGAGGGAAGCAACACTCACTACCCCCACGCTGCCCGCTCGTTCTCTCTCTCAACTTCACTATAATGCATCTTATATTCTACTCATGATATAAAATACTTCCCGTTGTCACAGACGAAAATAAAGACCACCACTGGACTGTCTGTAACAATGCAAGTACTATGAAAGAAAGAACAACATTCTCTGATAACTGTAGCCCATTTCACTGCCCTGGCGAGCGCTAGTGGCTAACGAGAGGCGATTCTGCCAACGCTGGTAGGCGTCACACATGGCACTACGCAAGTCCAGGGAACAGGACAAGATAGCTGTCATAAGCAAGGTCACCACACGTCCTACAACAACCGCAGCACCCATCAGTGGTCCAGTGGCTCCTCGTCTTAATGATAAAGCCAAGGAATGGGCCAGGATTAGACCAGCTGACTGGAAGCCATGCTCGGGGACATGCATGCTGTGGTCACTTAAGAGGTCCTTCACTGAACTCACAAGGAAAAGACCCAGAGCCCCAACCTGGTGGGCTCAGATTCCCTGGATCAAACCGCGTAAAGTAGCCACTATTATAGAAGATGGGACAGCAGGAATTGAAGACAGACCCATTGAAGAGGAAACGGAGCAGTATACACCTGAGGCTTTGAGCCGGATCCTCAGGATTTTTAAGCTGCCCCCCCAAACAAATAGTCGTCACAATGGCGGGGGCTCATGAGGGGACATCTGAAAATGGTCGTCCAATATATCATAAAATCACACTTAATGGGGTGAAAGTCCGACTTCTCATAGATACGGGAGCTTCCCGGTCTTGCCTGTTTCTTCCGTTTTTCAAGAAGCATAACAATTTTTTTGGAAAGAAGCAATCTTCCTCCATCATTCTTATCAGTGCAAATGATCAAGTCATTCCAAATTTGGGACAGACTCTTCCACTATATGTTAACACCTCTGTTCCCCATCATGGAGTAAATAATTATTTTGTGATTTATAACCCCAACGAGACTAAGTACGATGGCTACTTAGGTCTCGATCTCCTAATATCTTTGAGTGCATCAATAGATTGTAGGCACCGTACCTTAACATTTGATCCACCTTCGGATATAAAAAAAAATAAAAAAAATCCCTTGACACTGTTAAGCCGCTAAAATCAGCCCCGTTGCCTACTTCCCTTACCATAACTGCTGAACCTCAAAGTAATGAGCAAGTCTTTCCCCCCCATCTCACATTATATCTCAAGCTATCACTGTCACAGTTCCTCCTCATCATGAA
Organism: Paralithodes platypus; assembly: GCA_032716605.1. Lineage (NCBI taxonomy): Eukaryota > Metazoa > Arthropoda > Malacostraca > Decapoda > Lithodidae > Paralithodes > Paralithodes platypus. The sequence continues at coordinate 34,218,972 of CM064510.1, read as the reverse complement.
AAATGGATACCTGTAGTACCTACAATCATGGGAGATGTCATTCTGACCCCACACCTCCAAAGCCCTTTCAATGGGGCATGCCTAACCGCTCCTAGCCTGCTACCAAGTAAATTAAACAGAATCAAGATAGCTAATATCTCCGATGAGCCAGTCACATTGCCAAAGGGACTAGCCATTGGTGAACTTGAGATATATTCAGAAGAATTATCTGTTCCCACAGATTCTTCCCCTCCACATAAAAAAACCCTCCCTGACATTCCTTCCACTCTTTCTCTTGATCTACAAACTGATCTTAGAAATCTACTCATTTCGTATCAAGATATCTTCGCTACCTCCAGCCGAGATATGGGTAAAACAGACATGTTGCATCACCCTATCCATACTGTAGGGCGTCCCATTAAGCAACCCCTCCGTCGAAGAAAAAAAAATCCAACGACAAGAGGAAGAAAAACAAGTGCAAGATATGCTTGCCACAGGAGTAGTAAAACCATCCACTAGTCCTTGGTCGTCTCCGGTAGTACTTGTCCGGAAGAAAGACGGATCAACCCGGTTTTGCATTGACTACCGGCAGCTCAATGACATCACCATTAAAGAAGCTACACTACTCCCAAGAATTGATGATTCCCTGGACTCCCTGCTTGGGGCAAAATGGTTCACCACTCTGGACCTTCAAGCAGGATACTGGCAGGTTCCAGTATCACTAGACCATCAACAGAAGACAGCTTTCTCAACCAGCCAAGGCAGGCTGTATAAATTTACTGTGTTGCCCTTTGGTCTGTGCAATGGCCCAGCCATTGTCTCCAGGTTAATCGAATCTGTGTTGCAAGGATTGACCTGGGAGATATGTCTTGCATATCTGGATGACATCATTGTATTCGGAAAGACATGGGCTGAGCACTTACAATGGTTGAAACAAGCATTTCAGAGAATCAGAGATGCTAGCCTCAAACTTAAGCCATCAAAATGTACCCTTGCCAAAAATAAAGTCAACTTTCTGGGACATATTGTCTCTGAGCAAGGTATCTCACCAGACCCAAGCAAATTAGAGGCTATTAGTAAAATCACACCTCCCCCTAATGTCAAAGGAGTACAAGCTTTTCTGGGTTTGGCATCATACTACCAACGATTTGTAAACAAATTCGCCACTATTGCCAAACCATTGCACGATCTGACCAGAAAAGATGAGCCTTTCAAATGGACAGAACCACGCATCCAAACCTTTTAACAACCTGAAAGATAAATTAGTGGCATCTCCGGTTGTCTCATTTCCGGATTACACCTGCCCCTTCAGGTTGTATACTGACGTGTCCCAGTTTGGAATAGGTGCCATCCTTGGACAAACGAGAGATGGCAAGGAGCATATTATTGCATGTGGAAGTCGCACCTTAAATCCAGCAGAAATAAACTATCCTGTCACTAAAAGAGAATGTTTAGGAATGATATGGGCACTTCAATACTTCAAGGCGTTCCTGGCCATAGTCAAGGTCACTGCCATTACTGATCATCACGCTCTTCAATGGCTCCGTAAATCAGATACAAAGAACGCATTAACAGTCAGATGGAGAGAGTCCTTAGAAGAATCTGATGTCGATATTGTATATAGACAAGGGAAACTACATACAAATGTGGATGCTCTCTCTCGCCTTCCCATCGATTCCTCACCTATTGGCCTACAACAGCAAGAGACACCACATGCCATACTTGCCATTGACCATCAAGACTCGTTGGATAACAGTCAACAAGAACTTTTAAATTCCTTCCAAAGACAAGAAAAACCCGACTGGGTGCCACGCAAGATATTTACTCAGTTAACCAGGAGAGGAGATAATTTGTTCACTATCGATGGGAAAATTGTAATAACACCACAAACTGCACTGTCCACCATGCAATCTATCCATATAGGCAATGGAATGCACGTGGCTCAAAGAAAACTGATCACCACATTTCAGCAAGTCTATTGGACCCCTTCACCATATGTAACTGCCGAGCATGTGCGTTGGGTAAGGATCGAACCCGCACAGCAGGTCCTGCTGGCAAGTTAATCGCCTCCAAGCCATGGCAATTACTTGCAGTTGATGTGATGGGACCAATGGTAGGAAATCAAGGTTTCAAATACATCATAACCTTTGTAGATACTTACTTTAACCCTTGTCTAGCGGCGCCGGACTTAAGTCGGTCTAGAAAAGAAAGGACTATGTGGCGGGGACCGACTTCAGGCGGTGTGCAATTTTGAGCAATAGTTGGCTCTGAGAGAGAGACGAGCGGTGGGAAGAGCGTTGGTCGGCTCTGACCGTTCGGTACGGGTCCCACGCGGCAACTGCCGTCCCCTCTATACACATCCACACTCACTGCCTCCCTAGACAGGGAATTATGTAAGGAAATTATCATATTTTAGGGATTTTTTGTTCGTCTTGCACGATCGTTGCAAGAGAACGCGTGGTCGCAGAAGGATGGTTCTGGTGTCATTGGAAAGCTCAATTATCGCCCTTTCAGGGATACATAATTGTATTACGCTTTGGCTCTTGTTTATGCATGAAAAAGAGCACGGAAACAAGGTAGTTTAGGGTAAAACCACCCGCTTGGCGGTAGTAGAAATTACTGACGGGCCCGCTCGTAAGGCGTTAAGTAAGTCATTGCTTGTCCTGCCAAAGAACATTCAGCCATTGCAGTAGCTGAAGCTCTCATTCAACATGTATTTCCATATTTTGGGTTACCTGAAGCTATTCATTCAGATAATTCCCCAGAATTCACCAGTCACATTTGGTCTCAGTTATCCCAAATGTGTGGGTTTAAACTCAGCCACTCATCTCCATACTGGCCTCAAGGCAACTCCATATGTGAAAGAAGTCATAGAGCATTTGCCAATCAAATAAGGACCAGACTACAGCAAATGGACACCAAGGAATGGCCCAGTCAAGTGAAAATTGTACAATGGGGTATCAATACCTGCCCAAGAGAAGACGGAATTTCACCCCACTAACGTGTATTCGGAGTTCCACCATTACTCCTTCCTCTACACCCTCTAGCTGCCCCATATGAGCCCTCCTCCAACTTCGATCAGTCATTAGTCCACCTCAAGAACCGTCTCAGACAAATACAATACGTACAAGATCTTCAGCCAGATGAAACTCCCAAAGCCAGTCCTCACCGTGTCGGCGATCTGGTTATGGTTGCTCAATTACCTGTGCCGTCCAAACTAAAACCAAGATTTAAAGGTCCCTTTGAAATCCTAACAGAACCAAATTGTTATCAGTTTACCACTAATTATTTTGGTAAGTCACGCACGTACCGTAACAGACATATCCGTAGATTTCAACCTATTGATAAGAATATGATTATGCTTGCAGATCCTGCCCAGAATGACATATTGCCTACATCAAATAATCAGAATTTGGAATCCACAGAACCTCTACCACCTGACATTATTCCTCCTCTGACACCAGCACCGAGAAGGAAACCACTGCCTCTCACACCCTCTATTCTACCACAAACCACACCTCCTGTACAACCACGAACCCGACCTATTGCATACCCTTCAAACACTCCTCCTCCCACTCTACCTACATGAACTGTATCTGCTCCTTCAAAGTTACCTTCTCAAGTAATAACTAAACCTCTACCTTTACCTGTACCTTCATCACCATTTATCAGCTTACCTATTTTCTCTGACTCTCCTGGAACTCTTCCAACTACACCTGTTATTGCTAACATTCCTAATGTCACTACTCAAACTTTACCTAATCTGACTCAACAACCTATACCTCAACATAATCACTTACCTATTCCTCTTCCTCAAAGTTCTTCCAAGCCTATTACTTATGCCAGTAAATTAAAAACATCAGTTACTTCCATTTCAACCTCTATGCCTAAAACATCCTCCCGACCTCTTCCGTTATTACATAACATTCTTCCCTCCACTTCCTCACGATAGTCTCCACATTCCACTTCTCAAATGTATCGCACTAAACCCAGCATGTCTAAGAAACTTACACAAACATCCAGCTCTGCCTCCTCACCTTCTCCAAAGTTTCATGTGAATCAACCATCACTAATACCTTCTCATTCTAATCCTACTTGTACAAGATCTGGTCGACGTGTGAATCCACCTCAACGATGGCGCCGACGTTCTGACCTACCTATGCAAGGCGAGCCCCTCTAAAACCTACCTCGCCGATGCCAAAACTGACCACTCCACCTACTGCGAGGTCAATATCAACCTCTGGGCCAACAACATCCAAACACCACACACCACCCAGCAGCCCTGCACAAGTCACTTGTTCTCCAGCCACTGCAGCACCCACAACTCCTCCTGCTAACCAGTCACCTTCAGACACTACGACGACTTCTTCATCGCCTTCGACAGCCATGAAGATCAACAATGTGTTGGTGTCTGATGGCCTCAAAAGCACTTTGATCAACACCCCATATCCCCCATGTGGTGATGGGCTGGTCTATCAGAGTGAGAACTGAGTGATCTCTGCCATACCCATAGCTTACTCTGACTGTTCCTTTTACTTATATATTTTCTAGATCTCAGGTGACGGCGTCTCTTCCGTGGATTGACTCCCAATCTACCAAGATTGGAAGCCAAAGCGTCACATTTTTCCTTTGCCCCTCAACTTTCTCTTCATAATTGCTGAGGGGCACAGGGCCCTGGGTGGGGCTTTGGTTTCCCGGGCGTTTCCGCACCCTCCTCAGTACCCCGCCATGGAGTGGCTTCGGTCACCCAGGCTTTATTGTGGTCGGCAGGGAGGGTTCTGTGGGGGCGCTCGGTTATGGCCTTGGCCTTGCTCGGGGACTTGGGGCTGTTCGGCCAGGCAGCTTGGGGAACAACAACAACAACAACAACACCCCACATCAATTGGTCCAAAACAGCATCAGAGGCAAAGGAACCACTACATGTGCATATGGAGATGGACATATCAACTCCTGCTGATGTCCCTACAACCGTGTGGATGCTAACTTTCCAGAATTTGAACCCCGTTCTCAATAACTCCACCACCAGGTCCGATATACTGAAATCACGAGGTCGCGACATTTTCTTCGCCGAAGGTGGTGAAGTGACGGGGTTGAAAAGCACGGGGTCAAATATGACCGGTAGGATTGCTAGCCTGCAGGTGAACAGGAAGGTGAAGCGAGACACCAAAATCCAGAGAAGTCATCTACCAGAGTATCCCATAGTTCCAGGAATTTCCCATGTTCTACGGACCAGAGAGCAGAATCACCTAAGTCAGTCACCCCGACAAAAGGGTAAGAGTGGGACCCAATCACCATCCAGCTCTCAAACTGTCTTCACCAATCACCAGCCACCATTCGCCCAGTCCCCAGATTTGCATTATGATGAACATATGTTTATGCAAATGAAACACCAAGGATCCGAGTGTTATCGAGATAAGTGGGTATACTAGAGCCGGTCAAAGATGATCGTCCTGCATAACTATCAACCACAGTGAGAAGATAAAGAAGAACTGAGTTATCCAGAGGATCGACAACAAGCCTTAATTATAACACAATCACCATAATTAGGATTGTGTCTTTTCTAGGCTCAGTGACTCATCTGAGTATTAAATAAAATACCTATTATCATTATGTATCCAATAATACCTATTAACCATTTCGCTGCAGGTGACGTTCTGGAATGTTTTGGCAAGTTAGAGCAATTTCCAGGCTTTAAACGCCTGTAAAAAACTTAAAAATCGAAGTGTCAGTGGGCGGGAGCGTGAGGGGCCCACCTCCGACCCTCAGAGCACCGAGCGGCTCACTGAGCTAGGCTGTGTCTCGCGCGGGTCTCTCTCTGTCTCTCTCACCAGTGTAGCCAAGCGAGCGAGTGTTACATAATAGCGGGGTACCCGCGTTTGACTGGGACCAATGCGGGTGAACCAGACCACGTACAGGGTCCGTTCTGGTGTCATTTTGAAGCTATTTTCGCCTAGTTTTCGGCAGAATACACTTCATTTAATGCAGATGCTTGATTTATAATTCAGGAGTGCCTGAATATGCCCTAAATAGCCCAAACATAGCCGCAGCCAAAGGGTTTAGTATGTTTAAGTTAAGTATTAACCTTACCAACTATATCACAACGATTCACTATATCCCTCTCACATTGAGTTCCTGTAAGTCAAGGATAAGAATTAATCTGAACATAGTCTCAAGGAAACTGAAGAGAAGTTAAGCAAACATCCACTGGGGTAATGTTCTTAAGGCTGCAAAGCACGGGGCATATAACAGCAGTGGAAAATTGTCTCCCCCTCTCCCCCTTCCTCGAGAATACGATGAGCCCTGTTGTGTTCCCTCTGACGTCCGGATCCTGAAGTCCTGACCGTGAGAAGCAGCGCCTCCTGAAGTCCTGACCAGTGAATCTACGCTCTACCCCGGCCAGACTTACTCTCGAACCCCTACCCTCCTAAATTACCCAAAGTGTCTCTGAGTATCTTACGTTGTGATGATTGTTGTGAAGGTAAGGTAGAATATGTGAATATTTAAGTGCTAAACGTTATATAGATCTGTGTTCAAGATCCTTCATTATTGCGTATGTGTTAATCCTTCAGAACTTATATTTATTGTTATATTGACCTGTGTCCAAGATCTAAGTGCTAATATCATCTCTATAACTCTTAAAACGTCCAACGCATATGTTACATACTCGTGTTAATTATTTACTTAGCCAAATACTCACAGATTTTCCTTGTATATGTCCATTCTATTATGTATGTTGCAAGTTGAAGTTGAAGTGTTGTCAGGGTATTTATTCCCTTCTTGAATCATACGTTTACCTAGAACCTACGTTCAATTTCATATTTGATTATACCTCAGTCCACCCTCTTATAAGAAGATTTATTGTTGATTATTTAATCTAATTTCTTCGAGAGAACTTAAGTTACACTTATTGATATTAAGTGTTAATTCGTTTATTCTATGAACCGTACATTATTATGTTCACTACCTTATTGATGTACAGTAGATAATGTTGATTCTTCTCGTTTAGGAATTCTAGTCTTGCATAGATCCATTATCTAATTATTCATCAGTCCGAATACAACGTCAATTTGTTATGTATTCTTTATAGGAATCTGTTTAACTCGTTCAGACCTCCTTTTATGCCTTAATAGGTATTTCCATAAGTACAGCTTCGTCGTGTGCGCCATTTTATCAATATTAGTAATATACTAATCATTCGTACACGCTATTTTATTTACGCGTTGCTTTATATTAGTTAACTACTTTAGTTACGTTAATTATATCTTTGATTGATTTCATCCAAGTAATCTTAAACCTTTGATCATTCAACAGTAGAGATAAACTATTAAATCTGAGTTCCTCGACCTAAGAGATTATCATCGCATATAATCGTTAGTGAATTATATGCTCATATCATAATTATCTCATATTAATCTAAGTATATAATAAATTGTAAAAACAATTCATCATCCCTTTCCTTTTAACTTCAGTTGAATACTCCAAATACGAAGTATATACTCGCACTAGGAATAAATATTATTTCCAACACCGCAGTACCTAGAATGACCTGATCGACCTACCGGGTTAAAGTTTATCTTAAGTGGTAGTGTTTGAACTACCTGCGCGTCACTCGCCACCTTTGAGCGAATGTTGAGACAGAAATCCTTGTGCGCTTTCCCTGTTACTTAAACTTGATCATTCATACGTGTTTGGAGATTTCATAGTTACTAATTCACTTTCAAGAATATTATACGTTAGACACTCAACTCACATATACATTATTATCAAGGGTTGAATCTATATATAAGCATGTCCATTCTATAACTGCATATTCCCCTATAATACTATAATATTATTTATATCCTGTATATTGTTGATTAGATACTGATACTTATGATCAAATGCATTCTACTGTTTGCTTACTATTCCTTATAATAGTTAGGCTAACTCTCAGTCCTCACTTCAGAGCTCGCTATATTCGTGACCTGAATATTAATAAGATTATGGCATGTATTGAGAAATCCGGGACTTATAATAAAAAGTAAGACGGAATTTCATATATAACTATATGCCTTTGAATAAACTAAATGTGTATAATTTACATGCGCGTTGTTATTGTGTTTTGTAGCACCTAATTGAGTACCTAATTGTGATTAAGACCGTGTTCGATGTGTTCCTATTGAGGATATTTAGAGTCTATAAGTCCAGAATTGGATTTTAGTGAAGACCGAATAACGGGATTAAAATATTATAACCCGGCATAACAATATGTGTAATTCAGGTGTCGATATTCCTGACGAACGATTGTGAGCCCGTAATTTTATAAATATGTAAAGATGTATCTTGAACGGCGGTCAAGGAGGTGTTTTATTAAGCTTGATGTATGTCTAGCGAGTAAACTAAATTTTAAATCTGTAAATAAATAAATAGGCCATAATAACCACAACACTTTTTACCCCTACCGTACCGGCGACGTCTTTTTAACATTATTCTTGTGTGCAGTTTAGGAAGGATCCGAGGTAGTAAAAAGGGTTAACCATTACATTATCAGAGACGTTCAATTTATCATATTCTGGCAACTACTAGACGATATTATTCAGCCTAGGAAGGACCTCTAGCAATAATATGGCTTCAAACTATCTCGACCAACCTTTTTAACTACCACAGATCCTTCCTAAGCTTCAAAATATCGTCTAAATAAAGCCTGAATACAATATACCACACGTCACTGGTACTCAAAGGGTTAAGTAGGATAGTTTGAGGCCTGTTAAATGCTGGAGGCCCATTTTAAACTTAATAGAATCGTCAAAGTAAAGTTAAAATGACAGCAACGGTACTGAATGGGTTAAAGTAATGAGTCCTGATGTATGTGATAGTGAGACAGTGTGGTAATAACATAGGAAGCTGTAGGTCATTCAAGTAAGTACCCCTCGTGTGTGTGGTATTAAGGGGAGATGACCCATTTGTCTGGCCCCCACCTTCTTCCTCATGTTTAGCCCCATTAGTTTTCAGATTATAAGATGTTCGGCCCATTGAAGGTTGTATATCATTATTGTAAGTAGCCCCGATGTGTGTGGTAGTGAGGTAGTGAGGCATTGTGGTAGCATCATATGAGGTTGTAGGTAATTCATGTACGTAGCCCAGGTGTGTGTGGTAGTGTAGTAGTTTGTTGGTGGTAGTATGGTAGTGGCAATATCGTGGAGGAGTGTAGATCATTACAGTAAGTATAGCCTTGATGTGTGTGGTAGTGTGATAGTGGTAGAGTGGTAGTGGTAGTGGTAGTAACATGGAAGGGTGTAGGTCATTTAAATAAGTAGTCCTGATGTGTGTGGTAGTAAGGCTGTTTGGTAGTGTAGTCGTATCATGGTGTGGTAGTGGTAGTGGTAATAACATTGGTGACTGTAAGTAATTAATGTCAGTATAGCCTTGGTAGTGTGGTAGTGGTAGTGGTAGTGGTAGTAAGATGGAAGGGTGTAGGTCATTAAAGTAAGTAACCTGCTTTCGCCTTTGCTGGACTAACCCTCGGCTTTCAATGTATTGAGAATGAGGAGGAGGAGGAGGACGGGGATGAAACAGGAGGTAGAAAAGATGTAATAAAAGAGAGAAATCGTTGATGATGAAGAATGGGAGGCGAAGGAGGAGGAGGAAGAAGGAAGATGAAGAATAGGATGGGAAGGAGGAGAAGGAAAAAGAAGAACGAAGGAGAAGAGGAAAGAAGAAGAAAAAGAAGAGGAAGAATGGGAGGCGAAGGAGGAGGAAGAAGAATAAGGAAGGGGAAGAGGAAATAAGAAGAAAAAGAAGAGGAGGCGAAGGAGGAGGAGGAAGAAGAAAGAAAATGAACAAAATCAAGAATAGGAGGCGAAGAAGGAAGAAGAAGGAACAATGAACAAGGAAGAGGAGGAAGATGAAGTATATCATATATAAATTAGAGAAGGGGTTCATAAAATGAGATAAAACCGCATTATTTCTAACTGCTTTCATGTACACCTATCCGTCAGAGGGATTTGAGGGTGGGAAGAGAGCCCTCTATTGCACTATTTGTTGTGTTGTTGTTTTTCATCCAGCTTTCACTGTTTGGGATATTGCTATCTCTACTAGAATTAAATCATGACTACCTCGCTTGGAGCGTAAAGTCTGATCAAGTATATTTATGCAAATCTATATAAATCTTCCGCCTCTTCCTCCTCCACCTCTTCCTCCTCTCCTCCCCGTCATCCTCTTCCTCGTACGCTGATCTTAGATGTAGAATTAGCTTAGACTACTAATTAGTCTCCTTTCAACTTATCCCATCCAAAATTCCATGTCAGTCTTTCCATACTACATGGTATTTCTTTCCAACAGTTTGTAAATTTTTCGGTAGAAAAAATGGCTGGCTTATACTAATGTAAGTCCTGCTCCTGTTCCTCCTCCTCCTCCTCTGCCAAGTCCTCCTCCTCCATCTCATCTTCCTCATGCTCCATCTCCTATCCTCCTCCTCCTCCATCTCCTCTCCTCCTCCTCCTCCATTTCCTCTCTCAGCGACAGAAAGCAAAGAGTAGTCATAAACGGTAAGGCATCTAAATGGACCAATGTAAGTAGCGGGGTACCCCAGGGATCGGTACTAGGACCAATTATCTTTCTAATTTACATCAACGACATAGATGAGGGTCTCACCTGTACAATCTCAAAATTTGCTGACGATACAAAAATTGCAAATAGCGTACTCTCAAAAGATCAAGTTGACGATATGCAACACAATCTAGATAAATTGTCACATTGGGCCCAAATTTGGCAAATGAGTTTCAATGCGGATAAATGTAAAGTACTACATATCGGATACCTAAATGAGAAAGCAAACTATTCGATGAATGGCACTCAGCTTAAGAATGTAAACAGAGAAACCGATCTGGGAGTAACAATATCGAGTAACCTAAAACCGAGTCAACAATGTTCAGAAGTTGTTAAGAAGGCAAACAAAATAATTGGCTTTATAGGCAGATCATTTGAGCATAAATCCAAAGACGTAATCCTAACCCTTTACAATTCCTTAGTCCGCCCTCTTCTGGAATACTGCGTTCAATGCTGGTGCCCTTATTACCAAAAAGACATAACCAAGCTAGAACGAGTTCAACGTAGAGTTACCAAAATGATACCTAGCCTAAAGAACAAACCATACGAAGAGCGTCTTAGAGAATTAAATCTATTTCCTTTAACCCAGCGCAGATTAAGAGGTGACTTAATTCAAGTGTTCAAAATCATCAAAGGCATCGACAATATGAACTGTAGTAAGTACTTCACTATCGACCAATCTAATTACACGCGGGGAAACGGTTGCAAAATTATTGGTAAATCTTTTAACTCACACGAATCTAAGAATTTCTTCTTCAATCGAGTTGTCAACTTGTGAAATGGGCTTCCCCGAGACATTATAGACTGCAGCACCGTTGATTCATTTAAATTCCGCCTAGACAAATATCTCGCATCAAACCCGCGACTGACTGCGTTTGTAAATTAATAACTTTATTTTATCCTCCCCTCAGTTACTAACCCATATGTCCCCTACTAACTTCCTAGTCCTGCCACGTTAGTGGCAGGGCAGTAGTTCCCTTTCCAATGTTCCCTTACCCACTCTAAACCACTGTTTGGACACTTGATCCTCAGTGTTTTGGAGGACAAGCAGCCTAGAAGGGTCACTAGATCTGTTGTTGCTTGATTTCCTTTGTACTCCTTTGTACTCCTCCTCCATCTCCTTTCATCGGCAGAACATTCAAATTCAAATCAGAAAAAATCATACTTACTCTATTCAACTCATTGGTGCGTCCCCATCTCGAATACTGCGTGCAATTCTGGTCACCGTACTACCGAAAGGACATAAATAAACTTGAAAGGGTGCAACGCAGAGTCACTAAAATGATACCCAAATTGCGTAATAAACCGTACGAAGAGCGCTTAAAAGAACTAAATTTGTTTAGCTTAACAAAGCGCAGAATGAGAGGTGACCTAATAGAGGTGTTCAAAATCTTCAAGGGATTCAGCAACCTAAATGTAAGCGAATTATTTACGATGAATCAAGCAAACACGAGAAACAATGGTTATAAGATTATAGGCAAGCGTTTTCATTCTCACGAGGCGAAGCATTTCTTCTTCAACCGCGTTGTGAATAACTGGAACAGACTACCCTCGAACATTGTAAACTGTAATACTGTCGAAACATTAAGAACCATCTGGATAAACACTTGGCAAATAACCTCCGATTAACACAGTTTCTTTCAGAATAACGCGCAACGAAATGTCAACGCATAGCGCAATGTATATTGATTTTCATACATCTGTTCCCTTTCAGAATTGTAGTAAATAGAGTTAGCTTAGATTACAAATCAACTTCTTTTTTCTCCCTGTCCTGTCCGAATTTCCGTGTCAGTTTTTCAATACTACATGGTATTTTTCCTATCTGTTTCCATGCCAGCATTAGCTGGAGGGAGTGGTGGGTGGGGAGGAGCCTTCTTCTTTGCTATCCTTTTCTCTACCTCGTAGTCAGTAAATTAGTAGTTTTAGATATCCAAACTGCCCCGTAAGGACCAATAGGTCTGTTGCAGTTTGTTCTCCTTTGTATTCCTTTGTATTCCTCCTCCTCCTCCATCTTCTCTCCTCCTCCTCATCATCATCATCATCTCTCCTCCAATTTATGTATACACAATGTATAATTATACACCGTCATATACAGTACTTCTTGGCCCGAGTGAGTAGAGGGTATCAATTAGTGTTAATTAATGACCTCCGTAAATTGCCGCTAATAACTGGAAAAAATGACCCCACTAAAGCCCTGACTTCTCGCCTTATTCAGAGCCTGATTAGAGGAAAAAGTGTGTATGTGTTTGGTGTGTGGATGAGTGGGTATGTATGTGTGCGGGTGTTTGTGTCTGTGCGTGTGTTTGTGTGTTACTTGGGTGTGTGCGTGTTTGTTGATTATGTGTGTGTGTCTGAGTGTGTGTATGTGTGCGTGTTTGGAAGGGGTAGGACTTATGAGTTGGTGTGAGAGTGTGTGTGTGCGTGTGTGTTGGATGAGAGCGTGCGTTCATATCTATGTGAAAGAAAGTGTGAGTGTTCTTGTGTGTGTGTGTGTGTGTGCGTATTGCTGTTCGCGAGTAACAATGAACGGTGTAGCTCCGTAATTGGATATTTGGCGGCTGTGTTTGTACGTCTTTACATGTGAAGGTAAGGCTGAGAGAGAGAGAGAGGGAGTGAGTGAGTTCTAAGTCATTACATTATTACTCAATGCACTAAAATCAATCCATGAATTGCCCCGACTAGAGAATGTATGACACCTTGTTCCTCAAGAAGTTCCCTAACAGGGATGGCCATGGCAGAAACAGCCTCCAGGATGCCAAACTTTCCTCCGCTGCCTACTTTACAGTGTTAAACCATTCAGTGCCGGTGACGTCTTTGTTATCTTATTCTGGCAATTATTAGACGATTTGATTCAGCTTAGGAAGGACGTGTACCCATAAAAATGCTACAGACGAACTCAATTATTCTTCTTAGCTACCACATATCCTTTATAAGCTTCATAAAGTAGTCTGAATGTATCTGAAATAAGATAAAAAGGTAGTCATCGGTACTGAATGGGGTCAAATCTCTACTGCGTGGATTAAGACTGTTAGTACTGAAGGAACAGATTTGAGGAGGGAAGAGTGTATTTATTGTTCGATTTACTAATGTACTATTTCTTTTTAGTTTCCTCCCTAGACCTCCATCAAGCTTTAAAAAACATCCCCAAGATCCACCCTCTAGATAAATGTGTACATTATTCGGTAGATAATTGTCTTTTGGCCAGGTTTCTTCTAAACTACAGGCACGCTATCGCTCGCCAGGAAAATATCGACACCTAAATGGCAGGAAAGGTCTTAAATATGACAAAGAAATGGAGGGAAATTTCTTAAAATCGACGAACGTCTTAGAATCTGAAACTAATGGGGCTTAACATGAGGAAGAAGTGGGGGGGGGGGGGCAGAAAATATAACCAACCATCCACCCTTAATACCAACTTCTCTCCCGGATGGCACTTCCACCACTGTGTTGACATTTTCTTTAGCCCATTCAGTATTGGTGCGTTCTTTTAACTTATGCTGGCTTCTGGTTGACAATTGTATTCAGTTAAAAAGGGCCTATAGGAATTAACAGGCTTCGAACTATCTCACGTAATCCTTTTTACTACCGCAGATCCTTTTAAACTGCAGAACATCGCACACAATTGGTTTGGTAACAGAGTTGTAGATAGGTGGAATAGGCTACCAAGTGCTATAGTGGGATTAAGAACGATAGGGAGCTTTAAGATAAAATTAGATAGGCATATGGACGAGAGGGGTTGGGTGTGAGGAGGATCTGTCAGGTGTGGGCCAATCGGCGCTCTGAAGACCCCCGTTTTCTAATCTCTGACCGTTTTGGTGAGGTCAGTCCTAATGGTGTTAGTGAGCAGGGCTTATAATTAGGGTTAGGTGTGAGAGGGATCTGCTTTGTGTGGGCCAATCGGCTTTCTGCAGAATCCCATTTTCTTATGTTCTTATGTTCTTAAATAAATAAGTCTACCGGGAACTGGAGTGGTCTGAAGAGGGAGGGCCATTGGTTAAGGGGGAGGTAGTTGCTTTTTCTGGACTCCCTTCTCCTTCATGTTCAGCCCCATTAGCGCCGAGATTTTAAGACGGTCGTTCCATTAGTTTAGCGATAATAAGACCTTCCACCCTATTTCTTAGTCAATATTATGACCTTTTATGCCATTTAGGTATCGACCTTTACCTGGCGAGCAAAATCAAGCTTGTAAATTTAGGAGGAACCGGACCAGGAAATTTGTTTATCGAAAAATTTACAAATTTACCTTAACACTTTGGGTGTTTGTTAAAGCTTGATGGAGGCCTACGGAGGCAACTAAAACAAATAGTAAACATATAAATATATAAGCATATACTGTATATACGCCCATCCCTTCTTAAATGCTATACTATTTTTAGTATTGACGTTATCAGCTCTATCAATGATCCTATTAATATGCTCTCAAGTTAACCCTTTCAAGATCCAATACGCATTTCTGTTCTGCTTTAGGCTATAACATGACGATTACCGTATATTCAGATTAGGAAGGGCATATGGAATTCAGAGGGTTAATTGAGATAGTCATTACCCATATAACTCCCACAGATTCTTCTTAAGCTGTATACAATCGTCTAATGATAGTAAACAGTCAAAATGAGTCACAATCTTCAAAGGGTTAAGTAACTATATAATTAGCTAGTATAGAACCAACCTAAGCAGTCATCATTGTTCGTAGACAAACACATTGTAGTGTAATGTAAACCAAAACATGATTAAACACATATATTTTGGGTAGAGTAAAATGGTAGTTTATGCCGGTTTATATTTGGGTAAGGGTTGAGGGTGAAGGGATATGTTATGGGTGATAACTTACATGAAAGGGGCCTATATACGGTATTTTACAGATAATAACACACATGTTATAATTATATATACCGTATACAGTATATACATACGCATACATACTGTATACAAATATGCATAGAGAGAGAGAGAGATATTGTATATGTTCTTTGTTCCACTCTCTTTCTAGTTATATGCTTATACCATGTCTATTCGATTCCTGAAATGTATGAAGTCAGGACGTCTTACTCCAGATGACGAGTGAAACGACGAGACAGACGAGTTATGCAACTGGTTCATGTGAAGCTTTGCCTGCAAATGTGTATAGGTGTGAATGTGTAGGTAATGATAATAATAATAATAATAACGGTTTATTAAAGAATGGCAGCCTCATGAGCTGAAAATACACATTTTACAATTTAGTGGATGAACATGAGATGTACAGATATGAAGATGGTAAGCTCAGTTTATAAAAAATAAAAAATAAATACAATAATGATGCAGGTGCAGAATACAAATTATCATAAAATAACCATGAGAGTAAGTGATATACAGTACATATACACATTTATTTTACTTACTCATATACAGAACATACATATATAGAACAGATTGAGTGGATGTGTAGGTGTGAATGTGTAGGTATGAATGTGTAGGTCTGGATGTGTAGGTGTGAATGTGTAGGTATGAATGCATAGGTGTGAATGTGTTGGTGTGAATGTATAGGTGTGAATGTATAGGTATGAATGTGTAGGTGTGAATGTATAGGTGTGAATGTGTAGGTGTGAATGTGTAGGTGTGGATGTGTAGGTATGAATGTGTAGGTGTGAATGTGTAGGTGTGAATGTGTAGGTTTGGATGTGTAGGTGTGAATGTATAGGTGTGAATGTGTAGGTGTGAAAGTCTAGGTGTGAATGTGTAGGCGTGAATGTGTTGGTGTGAATGTATAGGTATGAATGTGTAGGTATGAATGCATAGCTGTGAATGTATAAGTGTGAATGTATAGGTGTGAATGTGTAAATAAGAATGAGTAGGTGTCAATATGTAGGTATGAATGTGTAAGTGTGAATGTGTAGGTATGAATACGTAGCTGTGAATGTGTAGGTGTGAATGTGTAGGCGTGAATGTGTAGGCGTGAATGTGTTGTTGTGAATGTATAGGTATGCATGTGTAGGTGTGAATGTGTAGGTATGAATGTATATGTGTGAATGTGTACGTGTGAATGTGTAGGCGTGAATGTATAGGTGTGAATGTGTAGGCGTGAATTTGTAGTGTGACGCACCCCAGTGCTGGGCAACGCAACCTGATTGTACTCCTTGGTACTCCACTGTACCGCCCGTGATCTGGCTACCGTCAGCCGCTATGTATATTGAGTGTGACAACTTATAACTATGTTCTTTGTATCTCTGCAAAGGTCTCGTCATGTGCTAACCAGTGGTGGGTTTTGTTTTAAGCCATGTCGAGACCTTCCATTTAATATGTAGTATCAATAGAGAAGTTGATAGATAGGATAATGGGAATTCAGAGAGAGAGAGTGAGTTGAGCTTCAGAGCAAGAGGGTAGCAACACGCCGCGCTGCCGGCCGGGTGGTTGCCAGACGTATGGACTGGTTGGCAGCCTTGCCCTTATAGCTAGGCACGATAGGGTTGGTAGTCCATTGTTGCCTGCCTGGGCTGGGCCCATGTTGTCGTACAGCACACTGCCTGGAGGTTGGCTGTGTGTTCCTGGACTAGGTTGCCTAGAACCTTTGAGATTCTAACATCCCTTGCTCTCTCTCCCCACTTCTCACGGTTGCACTCTTTCTCTCTGACGACATTACTCTCATTTCATTCTTCTCTATTTAAATGCATAACCTTCCCTTGAGGTCCTAAAGGAGTTTCAGCACTCACCTCACATATTACTCTTAGGACAAGCATATATTACATGTATTAGATTTAAGGGGTTAATGTGAACAGCGATCTTCTTGATGAGGATAGTTGGTGAACGTTCTACATGTTCACGAGTTATATGCCCTGCTCATCATCCCATTTGTGACTAGACTGGTGCCATGTGTAAGAGCCCGACCATGCCCAGGAGTTGTCTGTAGAGGGACGAGGACTTAGCCTTGATTTGCATACCGAGCCAGGAGCGAGTGTAGCACCCGAGACTACAGCTCGCTCGTAGTGCCGGTATAGTAGAGTAACGTAATTTATCTGTCCTTGTGTTCTCTACAGTCTTCTCCTGGGTTCTCGCTTTCGGTGCTGGGACTCGTTGTTCCTGTGACTTGGCCTGCTAGCTAGAACACATGGGGATGATGAGTGGGATATATCTTTATTTTACTATGCATTGCAGCTCTCTTTAAGTATATATCTATAACACTTTACAATACACATTACTCACACACAAGACAACACTATTAATACTTTCATGTATCAATTAACTGCACTGTCGTTTTGCTGCTGTGTCCGGAGTTCTGTTGCGTAGGGCGCATACGGACTCGGAGGGGAGACAGAGTGAGAGAAGCGAAGTAGCCTATGCGGTAGTAGGCTACCGGCGCAGTACTGTTGCCTGCAACCTTTTAGTTATTCCAAGTATAGATTCATTATTATAATAAGTGACTACTGTTTATGTTCCTCCCATGTGTATTATTAGGTATCTACTGGATCATGAACATCTTGTATGCTACATGCTAGTGCATGTTAGTAGGGGACAGTTAGTGTAGTGCACGCGCTTTCAAGTAGGCGTGTACATTTGTCATTTAGCATTTCACTGTCATACCTTTAGCCTGCTTCTATTCTACATTATTAGAGGCTTAATATTAACGTAGTTTCTTGAGTATTGCATTTCTTTAGTAATAACGTAACCTATAAATGTCTGAGGGAGTTTAGCCTCATAGCCTACCCCTGTTGTACACTTTCGCCGAGTTAAGGTACCTCGTTACCGTAGACGATAACTCTGTAGGGCGTTGGTGCTTTTGTTGTCTGGAGCATATAGTATTTGGGACTGGAATCGAGCGTGTCGTTGTCACTTAAGCCATTTCTGTCCTACGATCAAGAATCCCGAATATGTATTGCCGATCCAGCCGTAACAAAATGGCGACCTTGCACAAGATTCAGTAGTATCCTATCACATGTTTTTTGGAGAACTATTCTATGCTACCTAGTAGAGCTGGCTAGAATTTTCTTGCATATTGGAGGAATTTTTATTGTGTCATTATTGTATTGGTGGACTTGCAGATTGTTTCGTTAGGTGTCTAGAGTAGAGTCATTCAAGCATCTTTAACATTTTGTGAGTCGAGACTGCAATTAGTAATAAGCACTTTTTTTTGTTTATGAACAGCAATTGTATAACCAGCACTATGTCTAATGACTCATCATTTACGGGGGAGGATAACACGGTACAGCCTAGTGACCAGCAAGTACAGCAGATATTTAGGGAGGGGAGTGTTATAAGTGGAGAGAGGGATGCCCGGGCATTTTTGCAGACACCTTTGACCGAACAGCGCCTGCAGGCTATTGATTGTTACGGTCTTCGCTGTTTAGCCACGGTTTTGGGGCGGGACTGTCCTGACAGTTGGCCCAAGAAGAATTTGGTGGCATGTTTGTTGGGTGATGGCGATGGGGCGGTGGGTGGAGTGGGGTCTTGGGGGGTTCCCTCCAAGCCTCCATTCCACTCTACCCCTGAGCTGGGCCCTCAGCCAGCGAGTCTTAGCACGATGCAGCAGGAGGGTTCTCAATGGCAAGCTGGCTTACCCGTAAACACGTCTCGGTGTGGATCCCCCATTTTGTGCTCTCCCCCCCCAGGCCTGTCTCCTGAGATGTTATTTCAGCTAGAACTAGCTAAGTTTAATCTGCAGGAGACTCAGATACAACAGGCTAGTATAGAACGCATAGAGGTTGCTAGAATCCAAGCCAATCAGGATGCAACCAGGTACCAGGCTGAAATGGATGTCGAGAAGTCTAGAGTAGAGACCACGGGGCGTCATCTCGGTGGTGGGCACCGGGTTACAGACTCACTTTCGCATTTAATTAAGTTAGTACCCGCATTTGATGAGACAGCAGTGACTGAGTTTTTTGCTCGTTTCGAAAAGAAGTGTCGTGAGTATGACTGGCCGGAGGTTAAATGGGCAGCATTAGTTTCATCACGTCTAGTGGGTAAGGGGTTGAAAGCCTACGATGCACTGTCACTGGACGAGAGTGTCGTGTATGGACTGGTGAAGGAGGCTGTGCTCCGGGCCTACGAACTGCAACCCGAAACTTATAGATTGAAGTTCCGTGGCGTGAATAAGAAGAGCGACGTCAGTTTTATGGAGCACGCACGGGACTTAACAGATGCATGTAATAACTGGTTTCGGTCCGAGCACGCAGAGTCGGCTGAGGAAATTAAGCAACTTTTCTATCTGGAACAGTTTTACAAATGTACTGGAACCGATCTAACGCTGAACATTAAGGAAAAATGTCCCAAGACAGTAGAGGAGGCTGCCAAGATGGCAGACCTCAGATTATCATTGATTCGTGGTTGCGGTGCCGCTCAGAGGGCTGAGTCAGGGCAGAAGGGGCGCTATACCCCACCCACCAGAGTTTTCGATAATAACAAATCCTATGACACACATAACCACACTAAAAGCATTGCACCTAATAACACCTACAAACACAAGCCTCTCCCGTTTACTAAAGGTCAGGCCCCTTCTTCGCCCGCACAAGGGAAGAAGCCCATTGGGGATGTGAAATGTTACAAATGTCAGAAGCTAGGCCATTATTCACGTGAGTGCCCTAGTAACACTCCCGCTAAGCCGGTGTCATTGGTTCACAGTATCGGTGTGTCTCTGAAGGCTGCAGCAACTGCCCGGGGTAGGTTGTCAGCAGCTGAGGCACACGCGGTAAAGAAGCGTACGGAAGGCTCGACACCTGTCCGGGACACTTTCTGTAGCCATCGGGGACACGGGTTTGTGAGCTGGGGGAGTGAACTATGGAGGGTTGACTTGTTGAGGGATACGGGGGCTTCGCAAACTTTGTTGAGGAACTTCACAGGGAAACCGATAAATGCGGCCAGAGTTGTTGTGGTGCAGGGTATAAATGCTACGAGGTCATACCCACTTGTGAGGTTGGAATTGAGAGTGGGAGAGGTGTGCAGGGAGCTGGATGTAGGGATCGTTGAGTGTTTGCCAGTTGAGGGCATCGACCTTCTTCTCGGCAACGACTTTGCGGTGCCCACTTCCGGGACTCCACCCTTAGTCGTTGCCGAGAGGGCGGCCGACGTGGATGGTGAGAATCGGGAATGGGTTGGGAGGTGCCAACAGGATGAGATGGCCTGTGTGGTAACCCGATCTCGCTCTGCGGCTCCTGCACAGCCTAGCACTCAACCTCGGGGACAGTGGAGGAAGGATCAGGAGAAGGTTGCTAAGGGCAGGAAAAGGGACATTGATTCTGCTGCACTTCTCGGTGATTCGGTACTTGGACCTATAATAAACACGGGAGTTGACTCTGGCCCAGAGATGGTGTGTAACAAGGCAGAGTTGGGTAAGACTTCGCGTGAGGCAAGAGCTGTAGCGAGAGCCACTAAGGCAGTAGAGCCTACTAGCCGGGGTAATGTCTTATTACAAAACCATCTTGATGCATTGACGCCCGGGGACATAAGTGAGCAGCAGCTGCAAGACGCTAGCCTAGCTCGTTATAGCAATGGTGCCATAGAGTTGGAGGAAGATGGGGATGCGAAGCCGGGAGATTTCTTTAGGCTCAACAGGATATTGTACCGCAGATTTTTAGACCCCAAATCGAAGTGGGAGGGCGGTGCGAGGGTAGTAGACCAGGTGGTTGTTCCAAATAAGTATAGAGAGTCCTTATTGTGTCTGGCGCATGATGTGCCGGTGGCGGGTCATTTGGGGGTAACAAAAACATTGGCGGCATTGGGCAGGTTTTTCTGGTGGCCTGGGGTCAAGGCTGATGTCTGTGCATGGGTGGCTGGGTGTGCGACCTGCCAGACAACGGGGAAGCCTAACCAGACAATCCCGAAGGCACCTTTGTTTCCCATACCTGTCACCGGGCCTCCGTTCAGCAAAGTTGTAGTAGATTTGGTTGGCCCTTTCCCGCCTACTAGTAGTGGCAATAAATTCCTGTTGACAATCATGGATGTGGCTACGAGATACCCGGACGCATACCCCATGAGAAACGGCTCGGCAAAGGCAGTTGTTAAAAACTTATTATTGTTCTGTTCCCGTTATGGATTTCCACGTGAGGTGCAGTCAGACCAGGGGAGCAATTTTACATCCAAATTGTTCAAGCAAACCCTTCAGTTGCACGGTATATGTTCTGTAGTGTCGTCAGCCTACCATCCCGAGAGTCAGGGAGTCTTGGAGCGGTGGCACTCGACCCTGAAGAGTATGCTACGCTGTTACTGTGCAGAACATGACACTGATTGGGATTTGGGTCTGCCGTATGTTCTGTTCGCTGCACGTGAAGTCCCAGGAGAGAGCCTGGGGTTCAGTCCAAATCAGCTAGTCTTTGGCCATAATGTGAGAGGACCTTTAAGTATGGTGAAAGAGATCTGGGAGGGCGAAGAGAAGCCGGGGTCTGTACTTAAATATGTCCTTGAGAGCCGGGAGAGACTTATAGGTTGCATGGCAGCGGCAGGTAATAACTTGGTTAATGCACAGGCGGTCATGAAGCACCAGTATGACGCCAAGGTGAAGCTTCGGGAGTTTTCGGTGGGTCAGGAGGTAATGTTGCTTTTACCTTTGCCTGGACACCCCCTTTCTGCCAAGTTCATTGGGCCGTATGTGGTGGCTAAGAAACTGTCCGACCTTGATTATCTCGTTGCAACACCTGACCGTAGGAAAATACATCAGTTATGTCATGTTAACCTCATGAAAGAGTATGTGAGACGCCCCTCAGAGCCTCTCACTGTCCCTGTGCTGGCCTGCAGCGGCCAGGGTGGAGAAGGAGGTGGGGACAGTCATGCTGCTGAGGAGGATAGCTGGGACTGTGTCATTTCCGCGGAACAGTGGGCGGGGAATACTGAACAAGAGGCTAGGCAAGCTGTAAGTCACCTGCCTGAGCACCAGGGTGCTGCTGTCCTAGGCCTGTTCAGGTCATACCCCTCTGTTTTCGCCGAACACCCAGGTCTCACTACTCAGGTAACGCACGACGTGGACGTCGGTGATAATGTGCCCTTCAAGTCAGTGCCCTACCGTGTGCCCCCGGTAAAGTTGCCAGCTTTACGGGAGGAGTTAAAGTACATGGTTGAGAGAGGGATGATCACTGAAGGTTATGTGAAGTGGACATCACCCGTCACGTTGCAGCCAAAACCTGACGGCAAGGTGCGGTTCTGCATAGATTTTCGTAGGCTAAATGGCTTGACCACCACCAACCCTTACCCTTTGCCTCGAGTTGACGACAGCGTGGACAAGATAGGGAATGCAAAGTACCTTACTAAAATTGATCTTGTAAAAGGCTACTGGCAAGTACCCCTGTCGGACCGAGCTAAGCAAGTTTGTGGTTTTGTGGTAGATGGCAAGACCTACCAATGTAACGTAATGCCTTATGGGCTTAAGAACGCACCTGCCACGTTTCAAAACCTGATGAACGATATTTGTGACGAAATCCCTAACTGCACGGTCTACCTTGATGACGTGATAGTATATGATGACGATTTTGAAAATCACCTAAGGCACTTAGAGACCCTGTTTAGGAAGTTGCACGATGCTGGGCTGGTGGTGAACCTGAGGAAGTGCGAGTTTGTAAAGGCTACTGTGCAGTATCTTGGCTTTGTGGTCGGGTTAGGCCGGGTGTGCCCCCCCCTGAGCAAGATACAGGCTATCAATATGTTTCCCAGGCCCACCACTAAGCGCCAGGTCATGCGGTTCCTAGGTATGATAGGCTATTATAGGCGCTTCATCCGGGGATACTCTACTGTCTTAGCACCGTTAACTGATCTACTGTCGAAGTCAGTGAAGTTCTGTTGGGCTGCGGAGTGTCAGAGGGCTTTCGACCTAGTCAAGCACCTGCTGTGTACACATCCGATTTTGAGGGCCCCAGACTTCTCCAGGAGTTTTCAGCTGGCGACTGATGCCAGCGGTGTGGGTGCCGGGGCAGTGTTACTGCAGACTGATTCCGAGGGCTTGGAACACCCAGTGAGCTTCTTTTCTCGCAAGTTTAATTCGGCACAAAGGAATTACTCGACTATAGAGAAGGAGCTTCTGGCTATCGTTTTGTCGCTCAAACATTTCGAAGTTTATGTTCCAGCCTACGGCCCGGTAGTGACGATTTATACGGACCATCATCCCTTGAAATTCCTAAATCAGTTTCACAATCGGAATATGCGGTTGACCAGGTGGTCCCTAATGCTCCAAGAGTATAATCTCCACATTCAGCATATTGCCGGGAGTGAGAACGTGATAGCAGATTGTCTATCAAGGGTTGATGATCCAAGATAGTCGTGCACGGTGTGTGGGTTGAGCAGGAGTAAAATTAGGCTATCATAACGCCGTCCAAAAAGATTATAAAACAATAAAATAAACGAGAAAACTCTTTCTTTTTTTTTAGTTTTGTAAGTCTTTATTGTTGTAGCATAATGAATGCGATATTGTGTTTTATGTATAATTCACACTTCAGTTGTTGTGCACCTTTTGCAATTAGTGGCAGCTAAGGGTAGCAGGTCGGTTGGTTGCCTGTCAGATTTTGATAATGCTTCTAAGGTCGATTATCTAAAATCTTGGGGGGGCTGTGACGCACCCCAGTGCTGGGCAACGCAACCTGATTGTACTTATTGGTACTCCACTGTACCGCCCGTGATCTGGCTACCGTCAGCCGCTATGTATATTGAGTGTGACAACTTATAACTATGTTCTTTGTATCTCTGCAAAGGTCTCGTCATGTGCTAACCAGTGGTGGGTTTTGTTTTAAGCCATGTCGAGACCTTCCATTTAATATGTAGTATCAATAGAGAAGTTGATTGATAGGATAATGGGAATTCAGAGAGAGAGAGTGAGTTGGGCTTCAGAGCAAGAGGGTAGCAACACGCCGCGCTGCCGGCCGGGTGGTTGCCAGACGTATGGACTGGTTGGCAGCCTTGCCCTTATAGCTAGGCGCGATAGGGTTGGTAGTCCATTGTTGCCTGCCTGGGCTGGGCCCATGTTGTCGTACAGCACACTGCCTGGAGGTTGGCTGTGTGTTCCTGGACTAGGTTGCCTAGAACCTTTGAGATTCTAACATCCCTTGCTCTCTCTCCCCACTTCTCACGGTTGCACTCTTTCTCTCTGACGACATTACTCTCATTTAATTCTTCTCTCTATTTAAATGCATAACCTTCCCTTGAGGTCCTAAAGGAGTTTCAGCACTCACCTCTCGTATTACTCTTAGGACAAGCATATATTTACATGTATTAGATTTAAGGGGTTAATGTGAACAGCGATCTTCTTGATGAGGATAGTTGGTGAACGTTCTACATGTTCACGAGTTATATGCCCTGCTCATCATCCCATTTGTGACTAGACTGGTGCCATGTGTAAGAGCCCGACCATGCCCAGGAGTTGTCTGTAGAGGGACGAGGACTTAGCCTTGATTTGCATACCGAGCCAGGAGCGAGTGTAGCACCCGAGACTACAGCTCGCTCGTAGTGCCGGTATAGTAGAGTAACGTAATTTATCTGTCCTTGTGTTCTCTACAGTCTTCTCCTGGGTTCTCGCTTTCGGTGCTGGGACTCGTTGTTCCTGTGACTTGGCCTGCTAGCTAGAACACATGGGGATGATGAGTGGGATATATCTTTATTTTACTATGCATTGCAGCTCTCTTTAAGTATATATCTATAACACTTTACAATACACATTACTCACACACAAGACAACACTATTAATACTTTCATGTATCAATTAACTGCACTGTCGTTTTGCTGCTGTGTCCGGAGTTCTGTTGCGTAGGGCGCATACGGACTCGGAGGGGAGACAGAGTGAGAGAAGCGAAGTAGCCTATGCGGTAGTAGGCTACCGGCGCAGTACTGTTGCCTGCAACCTTTTAGTTATTCCAAGTATAGATTCATTATTATAATAAGTGACTACTGTTTATGTTCCTCCCATGTGTATTATTAGGTATCTACTGGATCATGAACATCTTGTATGCTACATGCTAGTGCATGTTAGTAGGGGACAGTTAGTGTAGTGCACGCGCTTTCAAGTAGGCGTGTACATTTGTCATTTAGCATTTCACTGTCATACCTTTAGCCTGCTTCTATTCTACATTATTAGAGGCTTAATATTAACGTAGTTTCTTGAGTATTGCATTTCTTTAGTAATACCGTAACCTATAAATGTCTGAGGGAGTTTAGCCTCATAGCCTACCCCTGTTGTACACTTTCGCCGAGTTAAGGTACCTCGTTACCGTAGACGATAACTCTGTAGGGCGTTGGTGCTTTTGTTGTCTGGAGCATATAGTATTTGGGACTGGAATCGAGCGTGTCGTTGTCACTTAAGCCATTTCTGTCCTACGATCAAGAATCCCGAATATGTATTGCCGATCCAGCCGTAACAGTAGGTATTAATGTGTAGGTGTGAATGTGTAGGTGTGTATGTGTAGGCATGAATGTATAGGTGTGAATGTGAATTTGTAGGCGTGAATGTATAGGTGTGAATGTGTAGGTGTGAATGTGTAGGCGTGAATATATAGGTGTGCATGTGTAGGTGTGAATGAGTAGGAATGAATGTGTAGGTGTGAATATGTAGGTGTGAATGTGTAGGCGAGAATGTGTTGGTGTGAATGTATATGTATGAATGTGTAGGTGTGAATGTGTAGGTATGAATGTGTAGGTGTGAATGCATAGGTGTGAATGTGTAGGTGGAAATGTGTAGGTATGAATGAGTAGGTGTGAATATGTAGGTATGCATGCGTAGGTGTGAATGTATAAGTATGAATGTGTAGGTGTGAATGTGTATGTATGAATGCGTAAGTGTGAATGTGTAGGCGTGAATGTATTGGTGTGAATGTATAGGCGTGAATGTGTAGGTGGGAATGTGCAAGTTTGAATGTTTGCCAAATATTAATCATATTCAGTTAGGTAGCCTACTAAATACTGTATATGTGCTGACAAATAATGTCCACAAATTTCGTGTGACGGAGAAAATAATTTGCCAATATATATGTAGTGAACAACGACGCTAAACCATTGATTGTTTGTATGTATGTATGTATGTATGTATGTATGTATGTATTGCACAAACATGTAGAGCCACAATTGTACACTCGGATGCCATAGTATCTAGCCCACTCATACAAATTAGTGGATTACACCTATTTCTAATTATGGAAGTTAAACTCTGAACACGAAATTCTCAATACAATATTATATAGATCAACTACACAACTAATGTACTATTTATAGAAAAGTAAGTTCTATCCCAAAATGTATTCAGATACTTATAATTGCATACAGAAATACATATGTCTTCTACCAATTCTTATGAGTGGGCTGGAGACTGTGCCATCCGAGTTTACATTCTTAGAATATTGTTCTATTGTCGATTAGTCTCTCTCTCACTCTCAATCTGTCTCTCTCTCTATATATATGTATATATATATATATATATATATATATATATATATATATATAATTATATAGTTCATACACATTCATACCTACTCATTCACACCTACACATGCACACCTATACATTCACACCTATACATTCACGCCTACAAATTCACATTCATATATATATATATATATATATATATATATATATATATATATACATATATATAAATATATATATATATACAGTATATATATAGTATATATATATATATATATATATATATATATATAAATATATATACAGGGTGATTCAGTAACCCTTTTCATATATTTAATTGCAAATTCGGGAGACAAAAATAAGACTAATTTACTCTATGACCCTTAGGGTGAGACTTTGATATGATGGAGATATTACACCTTTAAAGTTATCGATAGATAGAAAAGAAAAAAATCTAAGGAGTGAAAATTAAAATGTCGTTGCTAACTGGCAGGGTAGCGTAACCAAGACTTGGTATCAAAATGGCTGCATACGGTAGCTGGATGCAGTTGGTTTCCCAATTTACAAAGGTACATTACTATTTGTACTATCATCATCATCATTATTATATGTACATTATTCATAGTAGTAGTAGCAGTGGCAGTAGCAATAGTAGTAGTTGTTGTTGTTGTTGTAAGGGGATAATAATTAAATAATTAATGATAACATGCTAATGACATAACTTGACCTAATAATAATAATAATAATAATAATAATAATAATACAACTACGACTATTACTACTACTACTACAGCTACGATGAATAGAGTATTAATTATGATGATGGTGATAAAATGCTAACGTTCTTTTGAGCATTGAGACAACTGCTACCATATGCAACCATTTACATACCACGTGTAAGCAAAGAAACAATCTTTAGATTCATGTACAGATTGATTCAAGATTCATTAAGACGAGCGGAGTATCAAAGCTCAAAGTCGGCAGGAAGATCCCTCCTCCTCCACTTACCCCTCTTCCACCACTTACTCCTCCCCCTCTTCCTCTTACTTATCCTCCGCCGCCTGCTTCTCCCCTTGCTACTACTACTACTAATACAATGATTATTAATAATAATGATGATGATAATACAAATACAGTAGTAATGTACCTTTGTAAATTGCGAAACGAACTGCATCCAGCTACCGTATGCAGCCATTTTGATACCAAGTCTTGGTTACGCTACCCTGCCAGTTAGCAACGACATTTTCATTCTCACTCCTTAGATTTTTTTCTTTTCTATCTATCGATAACTTTAAAGGTGTAATATCTCCATCATATCAAAGACTCACCCTAAGGGTCATAGAGTAAATTAGTCTTATTTGTGTCTACCGAATTTGCCATTAAATTTATGAAAAGGGTTACTGAATCACCCTGTATATATATATATATATATATATATATATATATATATATATATATATATATATATGTTAGTAAAGCCAGGTAATAAATTTTCTTTAATACATACGAGGTTGAAAGAAATGGCAATTTCTGCGTTGGAAATTTTATTATTCAAAGTTTCCAGGTCTTTGATGAGTTTTCGCTGGGTGGCAGGAAGTAGATGAAGGAGATGAGCAAAATTCATGGTGGTACAGGGTTACATTATTGTACATGATGATACAGGATATACGACGCGTTTCACTGGACAACCAGCATTATCAAATGGGTTCAAAACCACCGTCTACATTAAACCAACTAACACAGGACAATGCCTCAACGGCGATAGTGAATGCCCCCGCCGTTATCTTCTATCCTCCATCTCCGCCTATGTTAGGAGAGCCCTCACGCACTGCTCTACCTGGGCCTAGTTCTAGTCTAGTTCCTGGTGGGTGTCCCACCAGGAACTAGAAAGACTATCCCCAGTTTTAGTAAATAACGGATACTCCAACTCCGACATCTCCAGCACCATCAACCACCATCTTGAAAAATGGTACACCCAAAGCCCTCCCAACATTGAACCCCCAATGAAATTAAGATCTTCTACCGCAATTTTATGTCCTCTGAACACAAAAATGACGAGGCCGTCTTAAAAGAAATAATCTCCAAGCATGTCCACCCAACCAACCCGGAAAACAAAATCAAATGAATAATTTATTACAAATCCCCCAAGACCTCCAACATCGTTCTCCGCAACAAACCAGCTTCCACCAAGATAAAGAGCCCGATGACCGACGATCACGTCATTTACCAACATACCTGTAATTATGAGGACTGTGGACCTCATTCCTATATTGGTATGACGCAGACTCGTCTTTCACGTCGGTTAACTCTTCACCTTCAGGCTGGAGCCATCAAAGACCACTATCTCACCCCTAACCACCCCCACCTCACACGCAACGAGTTAGAGAAACACCATACTCGATAAAGAAAGAGACCCAAGGAGATTACCTATACTCGAAGCTTTATATATCCAAGCCTTACATCCCAACATCAACTGTTACGACCTGGCACTTGGGTACACAAGGGCTCTCAATCAGGACTCGAATACGGCTCGCTGCCACAACGGAAACACACGATCCCAGCCCCTGAGTACTGCCAGCCGAACAAAAAACACCAATACCCTTTAGAGTTCAATCTGCTATAACGGGGTATACAAGAACTCGGTACTAGTGTTCAACAAGAGACTAATAAAGAGACAGGAATTATCTAGTCTGGTCAACAATCAAACAAAGAAGTCAGAAACAACAACACCAAAGAATAGTGTTGGCCGAAGCCGAAGTAATCCACCCTTGACTAAGAACTTAAGAAGTCCTCCACCCTCTACTTCGGATCGGCACTATTACGTTACGTTAATTAATAGTCCTTAAGCATCGAGCAAGGAATCTTCTGAAAAAGTTAGATGCTTCTCGGATGCTCGTAAGAAGTACGTATCGGATTTTGAACAGTAATTCAATAAGCAAAACACTGGCAATTAAATACTATTAAAGGTTTAAATTGGCATAAGAATAATTAAAAAGAATATGCAATAGTAAATGGCAAACATTAAAAAGAAGTACTCCGCAAATGCAACGGCAATAGCATACTCGGATTGTGCTCGTGGGCCACTAATCACTAAAGTAGCCAAGCGTGCAACACATGAAATCAATAGTGCATAAACAATATCATACATAAGGAAAGCTTCAATACTATTCTGTATCTACTAATCGAGTAAAGTCTAGCTGGGGTACTGTGGGCAAAAGGTAGCAGTGACTGAGCAAAAATGGCTCGTAGCCTAGCGAAGTCCTCACAACTGTTTAAAGTATTACGTTAACACTAACAAGTGCACTTTGAGAAATCCAGATCCCTTGTATCTGGTTTTCTCCCGGCTCCTTGACAAAGTAAAAACAAAACTGTTAATAAAATACAGGGTGGTTAGGCTCTTGCCCTCACGCACTGTAAATTATTAACTCAACACAGTCAGCCGCGAAGACAACCTAGGCTTCACTGAACCGAAACGAGTATGCAGGTTTATCGCTTAACCACTGCATCAAACAACAACTCGTAACACAGAAAAGCCTTACCCCATAATAGCATTACCTAGACTAGCAGAAAACAGGAATAATAATAATAACACACAGGGAAATGCATATACAAGTGCAACAAACATAAATCAATCCTATTCTAAGTTAACCCTTCCAAAATAGGCTATCTAATAAGCATGTATCTCGTGAGAACTCAAGCGATAATACGTTGGCTGACTAGCTCTGCAACAACGGGACCATGGAAGTTAAACAGGCAGGGAAAAGAGGAGATAAGAATGTAAGGTAGTAGAGAAAGTTCACATCAGTCAGAAGAATATATATAGTTAGCAAGGGAAATGAGAAGTCGCTCTGCCTAATGAGTTCTGAAGAAAAAATGGCTAGACTTCCCTTTTTATACCCGGCCCTCTAGTGAGCCCAACGTGAACTACTAAGGACCGCCCACGGACAATCATTACGTAATTTCTCTCTCTCCTCTGGGATAGACAAAGGCTTTCCTAGCACTGAGGGGAAGGGGGAGGGGGGGAGTGCTAGTGAGTTAGGCCCACCTCCCGCATGGCGCACCCACTGATCCCCAACTGTGGCTGCCTCTCCCATCATTACAAATAAGTTTTACACACAATACTTATAACTAATGATATAAAATAGAACTCGTTGACTCAGATGAAAACAAAATACATATTCATATTATTTATAGTACAACGGCTCACATGAACTAAGTTAGGAAACTCTACATAGAGTACAGCCAAAGTTCCTGCCCTGACGATCCTAGCGAGAGTGGGGCATGACTAGGCGTTCTGTACAGCATGCTCACACTGGACATGCGTCACACCTCCCCCAAGATTTTAGTTGCTCAACCCTGAGCTAAAATCTGACAAACACAGAACCCCATCAAGCCCCTCACACCCAGCGACCGCATGGCACTAAAACAAAGCTGAGTTTATCACCAAAACACATCTTATTATTAAAAAAAAAAAATCACATTTTATAACTCCTCCCAACAATAGCAAAAAGACACAATATCATGATCCCAGAGCGAGCTTACAGCAGCTCAGCCGTTTGATAGTTCGTGGACTACTCAAACTCTATAGGCTATGACAAACTTATACGATTATCTATATCAAAAGAAAGAGTTTTTATATGATTTTTATATTTTAATATGTTTTTCCCGGCTGCACTATATGGGCAGCCTATTTTCCTCCCCTCAAACCCACACACCTGTGATAGCCTACGACTGATCATCCACCCTTGATAAACAATCCGCGATCACATTGTCACATCCAGCAATATGACGGATGTCCAGGTTATACTCCTGCAACATCAAAGACCACCTGGTCAGTCTCATATTGCGATTGTGAAATTGATTCAGGAATCTCAAAGGGTGATGATCAGTGTAGATAACCACGACTGGGCCATAGGCTGGAACATACACCTCGAAGTGCCTGAGCGACAGCACAATCGCCAGTAATTCCTTTTCTATTGTAGAATAGTTCTTTTGTGCAGCATTGAACTTCTTAGAAAAGAAACTTACTGGGTGTTCCACACCTTCATTGTCTGTCTGTAGCAAGACGGCACCAGCCCCTACACCACTAGCATCTGTTGCCAGCTGAAAAGGCCTGTTAAAGTCTGGGGCCCTGAGTATCGGGTGAGTACATAGCAAATGTTTCACCAAAGTGAAAGCCTTTTCACACTCAGGTGCCCACAAAAACTTTTTGTCTTTAGATAACAAATCTGTGAGAGGTGCCAACACCGTTGAGTAACCTTTTATGAAGCGTCTGTAGTAGCCTATCATACCCAAGAATCTCATAATCTGCTTCTTGGTTGTTGGGTGCGGAAATTTATTGATAGCCTGTACCTTGTTCTGAGGAGGGCACACCTGTCCCCTTCCGACTACAAACCCAAGGTACTGCACAGTGGCTTTTACGAAGTCACACTTTGCCAAATTTACTACCAGACCTGCTTCACTAAGTTTCCGGAACAAGGTCTCAAGGTGCTCACAATGGCTCTCAAAGTCGTCATCATAAATGATTACATCGTCCAAGTATACGGTGCAATTTGGAATGTCCTTTACAATTTCATTCATCAGGTTCTGAAACGTTGCTGGTGCATTCTTAAGTCCGTAAGGCATAACATTGCACCGGTAGGTACTCCCGTCCACAACAAAACCACATACCTCTTTAGCAAGCTCGGACAAAGGTACTTGCCAGTAACCTTTTACTAAATCTACTTTAGACAAAAAACGAGCATTACCAATTTTGTCAACACTATCATCAACCCGAGGAAGAGGATATGGGTTAGTTGGAGTCAAACCGTTTAACCTACGGAAATCAATACAAAAGCGTACCTTGCCATCTGGCTTAGGCTGCAGTGTTACGGGGGAAGTCCACTTAACTGTGCCTTTCTCTATCAACCCTCTACCGAGCATATACTCAAACTCATCCCTCAGAGCTGGTAGTTTTATGGGGGGCACACGGTACGGGATTGACTTAAAGGGTAGATGGTCCCCCACGTCAACATCATGCATAGCCTGAGTAGTGAGGCCTGGGTATTCAGCAAATACAGTGGGGTATGAACCGAACAACTGACGGATAGCATCAAACTGCGGCTCAGGCAAATGAGCTATAGCCTCGTCAGCCCTTAGGCTCGAGTTCCCCGCCCACTGATCCGCTGAAACATGTTGATCCCAGCTATCCTCCTCTGAAGCTTGACTGTCCCCCTCTCCCCCCGCTCATTTGCAAAGGGTAGTCATAAACAGTAAGGCATCTAAATGGACCAATGTAAGTAGCGGGGTACCCCAGGGATCGGTACTAGGACCAATTCTCTTTCTAATTTACATCAACGACATAGATGAGGGTCTCACCTGCACAATCTCAAAATTTGCTGACGATACAAAAATTGCAAATAGCGTACTCTCAAAAGAACAAGTTGACGATATGCAACACAATCTAGATAAATTGTCATGTTGGGCCCAAATTTGGCAAATGAGTTTCAATGCGGATAAATGTAAAGTACTACATGTCGGATACCTAAATGAGAAAGCAAACTATTCGATGAATGGCACTCAGCTTAAGAATGTAAACAGAGAAGCTGATCTGGGAGTAACAATATCGAGTAACCTAAAACCGAGTCAACAATGTTCAGAAGTTGTTAAGAAGGCAAAGAAAATAATTGGCTTTATAGGCAGGTCATTTGAGCATAAATCCAAAGAAGTTATCCTAACCCTTTACAATTCCTTAGTCCGCCCTCTTCTGGAATACTGCGTTCAATCCTGGTGCCCTTATTACCAAAAAGATATAAACAAGCTAGAACGAGTTCAACGTAGAGTTACCAAAATGATACCTAGCCTAAAGAACAAACCATACGAAGAGCGTCTTAGAGAATTAAATCTATTTCCTTTAACCAGCGCAGATTAAGAGGCGACTTAATTCAAGTGTTCAAAATCATCAAAGGCATCGACAATATGAACTGTAGTAAGTACTTCACTATCGACCAATCTAATTACACGCGGGGAAACGGTTGCAAAATTATTGGTAAATCTTTTAACTCGCACGAATCAAATTCTTCTTCAATTGAGTTGTCAACTCGTGGAATG
The DNA here is from genome assembly GCA_032716605.1 of Paralithodes platypus. Lineage (NCBI taxonomy): Eukaryota > Metazoa > Arthropoda > Malacostraca > Decapoda > Lithodidae > Paralithodes > Paralithodes platypus. The sequence goes on along the minus strand of CM064510.1, from coordinate 34,185,021 downwards.
GGCTTCCCCGAGACGTTATAGACTGCACCGTTGATTCATTTAAATTCCGCCTAGACAAATATCGCATCAAACCCGCGACTGACTGCGTTTGTAAATGAATAACTTTATCCTCCCCTCAGTTACTAACCCATATGTTCCCTACTAACTTCCTAGTCCTGCCACGTTAGTGGCAGGGCAGTAGTTCCCTTTCCAATGTTCCCTTACCCACTCTAAACCACTGTTTGGACACTTGATCCTCAGTGTTTTGGAGGACAAGCAACCTAGAAGGGTCACTAGACCTGTTGTTGCTTGATTTCCTTTGTACTCCTTTGTACTCCTTCTCCACCACGGCCGCAACAAGCCAACACAGGGACAGTGAGAGGCTCAGAGGGACGCCTCACATACTCTTTAATAAGGTTCACGTGACATAACTGGTTCTTTTTCCTCCTGTCTGGAGTGGCAACAAGGTAATCTAAGTCTGAGATTTTTTCTACAATTTTATAAGGTCCAGTGTACTTCGCAGAGAGGGGGTTACCAACCAAAGGCAACAAAATTAATACCTCTTGTCCTACAGTGAACTTCCGGAGCCTCACTTTGCGATCATACCTGTCCTTCATCAAAGCTTGTGATTCTGTCAAATTTCTACCTGCCATCTCCAGACTCTTAAGCATGCGCTCACGGCTTTCAAGCACATACTTTAATAATGGACAAGGCTGCACAGTCCCCTCCCAAATTTCTTTCAGCATGTTAAGGGGGCCCCTGACACGGTGTCCAAAAATCAGCTCGTTTGGACTAAATCCCAGGCTCTCACCAGGTACCTCCCGAGCAGCAAACAGCACATAAGGCAATCCAAGATCCCAATCCATACCGTTGTCAGCACAATAACACCTGAGCATGCTTTTAAGTGTAGCATGCCACCGCTCAAGCACCCCTTGACTCTCAGGGTGATACGCTGACGATACTACTGCTCGTATCCCATGCTGTTGCATTGTTTGCTTGAACATGTTGGAGGTGAAATTAGATCCCTGATCAGACTGAATCTCCTCCGGGTACCCGTACCTTGAGAAGTACCACAACAAGTTACTGACTACTGTCTTAGCCATTCCATTTTTCATAGGGTATGCATCGGGGTATCTAGTGGCAACATCCATTATGGTTAACAAAAATGTATTTCCCGCCTTAGTGGGAGGGAGTGGACCAACCATGTCAACAATAATTTTACTAAAGGGTGGCCCAATCACAGGAATAGGGTGTAACGGAGCCTTAGGAATAACTTGGTTTGGTTTCCCGACACGTTGACAAATATCACATGAGTTTATCCATAACTGCACATGAGACTTCATCCCCGGCCACCAAAACAATTTCCCCAAAGCCGCCACCGTTTTTCTCACCCCTAGATGTCCTGCCAGTGGTGTGTCATGCGCCAACCTCAGTAGGCTATCCCTGCACTCCCGTGGCACCACCAACTGGTCCACTACTCCGGACCCCTTTTGCCAACTACGTTTAGGGTCTTGAAAACGCCTATAGAGGATGCCTTCTAAATAAAAAAAATCTCCTGGCTGTGCATCGCCGTCCTCGTCGAGCTCTACAGCTCCATTAGCACACGTTTGGAGCTCAGGGTCCTCTAGTTGCAACCGACGTATATCTGAGGGTGCCAAGCGATCTAACTGCTCCCGGAGCAATGCATGACGTTCCCCGATACTGGGCTGCTCCCTCTGTCTCTCTCGATGTACATAACGTTGCTGTCGTGGAGACTCGTCATGCCCAGCCTCGTCACTCTCGATGACAGGCCCAGGGGCTACTCCAGAATTAAGTAATGGTGCTAATACTGAATCACCCAGGAGAGCCGCCGAGTCAAAACTCTTAAAACCAACTCCAGCTTTAGCCTCCTCCTGTAGATCGTTCCTCCGCTGGTCTGAAGACGGAGGACTAGGCTGTGACACTTTAGCTGCCCGAGCTCGGGTGACAACACACGCCATGGGTTGTGTCTGGCACTGCTCGACCCACTCTTGCTCTTCCCTACTCACGTCGGCCGGCCTCTCGGCAACGACTAATGGTAGAACCTCAGAAGCGGGCATTGCAAAGTCGTTGCCGAGAAGAAGGTCGACGCCCTCCACTGGCAGTTTCTCCACAATCCCGACATCCAATTCACGTGCCACACCATCCACCTCCAACTCCAACCGCACCAGCGGGTATGACCGAGTTGCATTAATACCCTGCACCACTACCACCCGAGCCGCGTTGATAGGGTCGCCAGTCAAGTTTTTCATCAGAGTCTGGGAAGCACCTGTATCACGCAAGACCTCTACTCCATGCTTGCGCCCCGCCCACATCATGCAACCCCGCCCTCTATGGTCGCAAAAAACATCCTGAGCAGGGTTCGAGCCTCCCAGGTGCTTCTGCATTGGCTGTGCCTCAGCCTCTGACGAACAGCCCCGGGCAAACTCAGATGACTTCGGAGACACACCAATGTTGCAGGCCAAAGACACAGCTGCTGTAGGTGGTTTGCTAGGACAGACTCTTGCAAAGTGCCCCTTTTTATGACATTGATAACACTCCAACTCTCCTTTGGGCTTCCCTTGATACTGGGAAGGGCCCGGCCCCTTCTTAAATGGGACAGTGCTAGTCTTGTGGTCAGTCTTGGTATCATGGTTCTTGTACTTGTTTGCATAAGGTATATTACTAACTCGGGGGGGTGGGGCGTCACGCCCCTTGTTACCTGCCTCACTACGCTGGGCAGACCCGCACCCACGAATTAGTGATAGCCGGAGGTCAGCCATCTCAGCTGCCTCCTGTAGAGTTTTTGGGTTCTTTTCTTTAATAGTTAGTCATTTCTGCACCAGTACACTTATAAAACTGCTCGAGCAGAAACAGCTCAGTCAACTGTTCGGCCGTCTCAGCTTTCTCAGAACGTGTCCAGTTTTTAAGTGCATCTTTTAAGTCCCGGGCATGTTCAAGAAAGGTCGCCTCCCTAGTCATTGTAACACCCCGAAACTTCAATCGATATGTTTCCGGTTGCAACTCGTATGCCCGTAGGACAGCTCTCTTCAATTCTGGGTAGTCAATGCAAGACTCTAAAGGCAGTGCATCATAAGCCTTCAGACCCTTACCCGTAAGTCTTGAGGAGACTAGAGCTGCCCACTTCTCTTCAGGCCAATTATGCTCCCTACACTTCTTCTCAAAACGATTAAAAAATTCTGTGACTTCAGTTTCACTAAATACCGGCACCAATTTGACTAAGTGGGCCAAGGACTGTTCTCTTACTTGGCCCTCACGGCCCATCCGAGTCCCTGTCGACTCTGCACGAGTCTTATCTAAATCTAATTTAGCACAATATTTCTCCGAGTCGTACCTAAGCTCAGCCTCATGCCTCCTAGCCTCAATCTCCTGCTTCCTAACCTCAATCTTAGCAAGCTCAAGTCTAAATACCATATCTGGAGACAGGCAGGAAGAGGGAGCTGCCACTACTGAAGGAGGGGGGGCAAAAACTGGGGAACCACCATGTGCACCACCCGAGGGCACTCCAATCTGCCAATTCTCATCCCTCTGTGGGAGAGTGCTAACCTCCGGTAACTGAGTGGACGGCACTGTGGGAGTCGAGTGAGAGGGGATCTGGGGAGGAACCCCCCCAAACGCCCTCTCCTCCGAAACCCCATGTCGCCCACGCAACACCCAGGAAATCAGCTCCCCCGTGGACATCCCTACTACATTGGAAATGCCCAAAACCTTGGCTATCAGGTGCAAGCCACAAACATCCACCCCAGTCAGCCTCTCCTCCGTCACGTGGTACCATTTACTCACAAAATCTCTAGCATCCTCCTCACTGGTTACTAACGGCACACCTTCAAATGGCATCTCTCGCTCATCGTCAGTGCTAATGCACGACATACTGAAGTCCACAAAAAAATTCTCGAGACAAAAGTGTTAAACTTCCTATGCAAGCACTAATTACTAAATTAACTGGAGTCTCTTAAATGCTTTACTAATTGCCATACAAAAAAAATATTCTTCAATATGCACGCTAAAATACAAACAAACAAATGTTGTACAACTCTGCAAAAATGTATACTGTTCACAAAATCCTAAGCAAGGTCGCCATTTGTTACGACCTGGCACTCGGGTACACAAGGGCTCTCAATCAGGACTCGAATACGGCTCGCTGCCACAACGGAAACACACGATCCCAACCCCTGAGTACTGCCAGCCGAACAAAAAACACCAATACCCTCCAGAGTTCAATCTGCTATAACGGGGTATACAAGAACTCGGTACTAGTGTTCAACAACAGACTAATAAAGAGACAGGAATTATCTAGTCTGGTCAACAATCAAACAAAGAAGTAAGAAACAACAACACCAAAGAATAGTGTTGGCCGAAGCCGAAGTAATCCACCCTTGACTAAGAACTTAAGAAGTCCTCCACCCTCTACTTCGGATCGGCATATTACGTTACGTTAATTAATAGTCCTTAAGCATCGAGCAAGGAATCTTCTGAAAAAGTTAGATGCTTCTCGGATGCTCGTAAGAAGTATGTATCGGATTTTGAACAGTAATTCAATAAGCAAAACACTGGCAATTAAATACTATTAACACCTTACGAGCGGCCTATGCGGTTTATTTATATGTACCGCACAGCGGGGTGTTTTTAGCCAAAATAGGGCTGTTTACGTGATCATTTTCATGCCTAAATAAGACCCAGAACGTAAAACAAGTACCTATCCCTGAAAGGGCATAAACAGAGCTTTCGAATGACACCATAACGATGATGGCTAGTTTTCTTGCAATAACCGTGCACGCGAAAAAGCATGTAATTCGGTACTTTCCCCATATAATTCAGTATGTAGCGAGTGAGAGAGGGAGGAGGGAGCTGAGATTCGTGTCAGTAGGTTCGCCGCGGTGGTCTGGAGCAGTCATACGCTCGCTAGTCTCCTGCCACCACTTGTCTCTCTCTCTCAGCAACATTACGTGCTGAAATTGCCACTCGACCTATGTCGAGCGCCGCCACATAGTCCAGCTTTATTTAACTCGACTTATGTGGTGAGCCACTAATTAAGGGTTAAAGGTTTAAATTGGCATAAGAATAATTAAAAAGAATATGCAATAGTAAATGGCAAACATTAAAAAGAAGTACTCCGCAAATGCAACGGCAATAGCCTACTCGGATTGTGCTCGTGGGCCACTAATCACTAAAGTAGCCAAGCGTGCAACACATGAAATCAATAGTGCATAAACAATATCATACATAAGGAAAGCTTCAATACTATTCTGTATCTACTAATCGAGTAAAGTCTAGCTGGGGTACTGTGGGCAAAAGGTAGCAGTGACTGAGCAAAAACGGCTCGTAGCCTAGCGAAGTCCTCACAACTGTTTAAAGTATTTCGTTAACACTAACAAGTGCACTTTGAGAAATCCAGATCCCTTGTATCTGGTTTTCTCCCGGCTCCTTGACAAAGTAAAAACAAACTGTTAATAAAATACAGGGTGGTTAGGCTCTTGCCCTCACGCACTGTAAATTATTAACTCAAAACAGTCAGCCGCGAAGACAACCTAGGCTTCACTGAACCGAAACGAGTATGCAGGTTTATCGCTTAACCACTGCATCAAACAACAACTCGTAACACAGAAAAGCCTTACCCCAGTCTAGCATTACCTAGACTAGCAGAAAACAGGAATAATAATAATAACACACAGGGAAATGCATATACAAGTGCAACAAACATAAATCAATCCTATTCTAAGTTAACCCTTCCAAAATAGGCTATCTAATAGGCATGTATCTCATGAGAACTCAAGCGATAATACGTTGGCTGACTAGCTCTGCACCAACGGGACCATGGAAGTTAAACAGGCAGGGAAAAGAGGAGATAAGAATGTAAGGTAGTAGAGAAAGTTCACATCAGTCAGAAGAATATATATAGTTAGCAAGGGAAATGAGAAGTCGCTCTGCCTAATGAGTTCTGAAGAAAATGGCTAGACTTCCCTTTTTATACCCGGCCCTCTAGTGAGCCCAACGTGAACTACTAAGGACCGCCCACTGACAATCATTACGTAATTTCTCTCTCTCCTCTGGGATAGACAAAGGCTTTCCTAGCACTGAGGGGAGGGGGGAGGGGGGGAGTGCTAGTGAGTTAGGCCCACCTCCCGCATGGCGCACCCACTGACCCCCAACTGTGGCTGCCTCTCCCATCATTACAAATAAGTTTTACACACAATACTTATAACTAATGATATAAAATAGAACTCGTTGACTCAGATGAAAACAGAATACATATTCATATTACTTATAGTACAACGGCTCACATGAACTAAGTTAGGAAACTCTACATAGACTACAGCCAAAGTTCCTGCCCTGACGATCCTAGCGAGAGTGGGGCATGACTAGGCGTTCTGTACAGCATGCTCACACTGGACATGCGTCACACAACAACCAAACTCTGGACCTTCAGATCCTTCCTTCTGCCAAAAGGCACTTCCTACAGGACCTAACACCCCCCCTCGCCCCCCGGTGCCCTTGACGCAGCGCCCCACGCTTCCTCCTTCAGCTTCAGCTTCCGCAGGCGCCACACGTACTACAGAACTTAGGCCACGCCCCTCGACACGCAGCCAATCAGCTTCGACCCGCCACCAACACCATCCCGCATCCAGTGCGCATGCGTGAAGCGGTTCTCTCTTTCTCTCTCCTAGAATACCCCTCCACCAATAGCATACTTTTGCCCCCTGATTTTCGCCTCCTCTGAATATATACCCTTCCTGTTTACCTTTTATATCATTCTATCCTTACTTGATAATGCTGGTTGTCCAGTGAAACGCGTCGTATATCCTGTATCATCATTTACATTAACTCCTTCAGACATATTATGTTCCAGTAAGTCTACGGAGGCGGGCGCCCGGTATCATTGCCACTGCACCACACAACTGTCAAAACCACACTGCTGGCCGTTAGAATTATCGGAGGAACCTGGGATTGCCACCAACCGACAGATCTTCATCTAACTTACCGGACTTACTGAGCTCATATGACGCACAATTGCGTCATAAACTTATTTGGAGAGGCATGTAGATAAGTCCATTTGACGCGATCACGTCATATGAGTTTTTGGTCATAAGTTCCATATGATGCGATCGCGTCATATATGTCGCAAGGAGTTAATGTAACCCTGTACCACCATGAATTTTGCTCATCTCCTTCATCTACTTCCTGCCACCCAGCGAAAACTCATCAGAGACCTGGAAACTTTGAATAATAAAATTTCCAACGCAGAAATTGCCATTTCTTTCATATATATATATATATATATATATATATATATATATATATATATATATATTTATATACATATTTATATATATAATACATATATATATATATATATATATATATATATATATATATATATATATATATATAAGTAGGCAGCATGTTTTCATTGAGGCAAAATGTATTAAAGACCAAAGGCATATTTGTTTTTTACTAACTTTTTAATTGTTTTTTCAATATTGCTCACTGTATGTCTGATTGCATCATTCAAATGATATATTAAGTTTCCAAAGTTCATTATTATTTTCAATTAGGTGTTGAATAATACGTCAACTATCATTTTGTTTGTCCTATTATTTATTCACTAAACGTTTCGTGCTTTCTTTGCACATCTTCAGTAGATTTGTATTTTACTTTTACAGATACAAATCTACTGAAGATGTGCAAAGAAAGCACGAAACGTTTAGTGAATAAATAATAGGACGAACAAAAGGAAAGTTGACGTATTATTCAACACCTAATTGAAAATAATAATGAACTTTGGAAACTTTAAAGGGAGGTTTTTAGTTAGTTCGCTAGACTTCCATCAAGCTTAACATTACAGCCCCTAGACCCCCTTTCAAGATATATTTGTAAATTTTTCGGTAGAAAATTGTCCCGGCCGAAAGCCGCTTCCTCTTCAATTATTATGTTCTATCCAACAACCAACTCTACTCCTAAAATCGATTAATGAAATATTACAAACACATGTGGCAGTCCGTGGATTCGAACCCAGGACGCTCACACCGAATATCAACACCTTATGCATGGCACCACGAAGGCAGTTATTACAGGCTCGCTATCGCTCGCCAGGAAAAAATCGACATCTAAATGGCACGAAAAGTTTTAAAATTGACAGAAATGGGGCGAAAGTTCTTAAAATCACCAAACTAATGGGGCGAACGTCTTAAAATATTAAAAGCAATTGGGCTAAGTATGAGGGAGAAAGGGGTCAAGAAAAAAATCCCTCAAGTGGAGACCTCCCCTTAATATATCATTTGAATGATGAAATCAGACATACAGTGAGAAATATTGAAAAACCAAGTAAAAATCTAGTAAAAAACAAATATATATGCCTTGCTCTTTAACCCCTAACTGTCGGCGAGCAACATAAGTCGAGTTAAATAAAGCTGGACTATGTGGCGGCGCTCGACATAGGTCGAGTGGCAATTTCAGCACGTAATGTTGCTGAGAGAGAGAGACAAGTGGTGGCAGGAGAGTAGCGAGCGTATGACTGCTCCAGACCACCGCGGCGAACCTACTGACACGAATCCCACCTCCCTCCTCCCTCTCTCACTCGCTGTATACGGAATTGTATCGGGAAAGTGCCTAATTACATGCTTTTTGCACTCGCGTTGCACGGTTATTGCAAGAAAACTAGCCATCATAAAAGGATCGTTATGGTGTCATTCGAAAGCTCTGTTTATGCCCTTTCAGGGATAGATACTTGTTTTACGTTCTGGGTCTTATTTAGGCATGAAAATTATCACGTAAACAGCCCTATTTTGGCTAAAAACACCCCGCTGGGCGGTACATATAAATAAACCGCATAGGCCGCTCTTAAGGTGTTAATAAATTTTGCCTCAATATATATATATATATATATATATATATATACCTGTATATAATTATATATATATATATATATATATATATATATATATATATATATATATATATATACAGATTTATATTTGATTGCCTGTATTGTTCCTTCTCGTTCGAGTTACCTTCATCACAAAACCAATCAAGATTTAATACTATATAATTCCCACTCCTCTCCCCCCCCCCCACCCCCCACCCCCCACCCACCCCTCTCTCTCTCTCTCTCTCTCTCTCTCTCTCTCCTACTTTTGATTTGTTTCCTCTCTCCTACGCTTTCCACTTGTTTATTTAGATGTGTGGATGTGGTGTGTTTTGTTAATGTGTGTGTGAATCCTATTTCATCTTTTAACTGATCTATGGTATCATATTTGTGTTCGTTTCATCTCTCTTTGTCTCTCTCTCTCTCTCTCTCTCTCTCTCTCTCTCTCTCTGGATCTGAATATGCGAAACTGTACACTTATATTGCATACCTCTTCCAAGTCCGTTTCACTTCGATGTTATTGTCGTAAATCAATTGCCAGATACGACACCAGCAGAACGCAAGGAAGTAACCTAAAAGAATCAAAGCCACTATAGCTTATGACACACAAGATTAACTCATTCTGTACCGGCGACGTCTTTTTCATTGTATTTCAACAACATTTAGACGATTTTGTGCATCTTAGGAAGGATATACTGTATGGTAGCTAAAATTGTGTATTGAGATAGCCTGTAGCCTTATAATTGCTAGACGTCCTTCCTAAGCTGAATATTGTCGTCTAATTGTTACCAGAATATTGTGAAAAGAATGTCACCGGTACAAGAGGGGTTAATAGTAACACACATACTGTATAATGCTTTTAACATTATCTCGTACCAAGAGTTGTCTGCAGTCTTGAATTTCATTAAGGGGAGGCTTTTTGGGGGGACCCCCTTCTCCCTCATGTTTAGCCCTATAAGTTTTGATATTTTAAGGGGAGTTATTTGCTTTTTTCTAGACCCCTTTCTCTCTCATGCTTACTCCCATTATGTATGAGACTTTAAGACGTGCACCCCGTTAGTTTGGCGATTTTAAGAACTTTTGCTCCATTTCTTTGTCAATATTTAGACCTTTCGTGCCATTTAGATGTCGATTATTTTCCTGGCGAGCGATAGCGAGTATGGAATTTAATAGGAACCGGCCTTCGGCCGTGAAATTTTTCTACCGAAAAATTTACAAATTCATCTTGAAATTGGTATTGGTAAGTATTTTCTAAGCTTGATAGAGGTCTAGGGAGGAAACTAGAAACAATTTAAATTAGTAAAACAACAAACATAGACAATTAAATTACCTCCTCTTAAGACGGTCGGCTCAAAAGTTTGGCAATTTTAAGACGTTTCGTCCAATTTCTACGTTGTTAATTTTAGAACTTTTTGTGCAATAATTAGAGTGTCGATTTTGTCCTGGTGAGCGAAAGCGAGTCTGCAATTTAGGACACGGCCTTTGGCCGGAACATTTTTCTACCGGTTTTTAAATGGTTTGATAGAGGTCTAAGACCATACACAAAACGCCCTCAAACGGACTTGTTCCCCGTGAGAAGGTCAACCCGTGCCAGTTTATTCAAGAACGTATACGATTGATCACTAAACTTAAGGTCAGTCCGAATCCGAGGCCCTACTATGTATCTTTTAGCACTATTTCTCAACAGTGGTGGGTGGCTAGTCCATCTACCACCCATAGCTGAGCAGTATGAATATTCAACTCTGCGAAGCAGAGTGGTATCGCGCACACAGATCCCGCCCGTATACTGTGCACCACCAGTCAGCTTGTCTGTCGTCGTCCGTCGTCGTCAACGTCGTCGTCGTCGTCGTCGTCCGTCTGTCTGTCCGGAAACTCCTCCTGGACCGTTTGATGGAGTTTCACCAAATTTCACATGTATATCCATTTGGTCAATGCGATGGTCAGTCAAAAATACATTTTCCATTCACCTTAAAGGTTAAGGTCAAAGGTCAAGGTTAAAAATAAGGTCAATATTTCATATTTTTTAGTTTTTACTTAAATGTCTTCATTTTCACAATACAAGTTACTGGTAACCTTAATATCGTATTGGCCAAATTTTAGGTAAATATTCTAAAGGCTAAGGTCAAAGGTCAAGGTCAAAGTTCAAGGTCAAAGGTCAAAATAAGTTTTTCACTAGTATTTCTTATACTAACTGTTAAATTCTCACTAGGCTTACCATGTATATTTGGAATACCTAAGCCAAGGTCATACAAGAAACTGTACAATTCCACATGAAAGGTCAAGGTCACAGGTCAAGGTCAAATAAAATGTCAATATGCTATTTTGTTTACTTTTCATGCAAACTTCACACAATTTGGTGGGATAGTTGCACTTTAAATGAAAAGGAAAATAATACATTTGGACAGACATATCATAAAGGTCAAGATAAAGGTCAAGGTCAACTATTCTATTAATATTAATTATGAAACTAACTGATGGGTTTCAATGAAATTAGGCATGCTTATTTGATTTTCCAGGGCAATGTCAATGACAAAAAAATATTTTCTTACATAAAGGTCCATGTCAAGGTCAAAGGTCAACTTTTACTATTTAATTTACTTTTTGCCCAAATGTCTTCATTTTCACAATACACGTTACTGGTAACATTGATATAGTATTGGCCAAATTTCAGGTACAATATTTTAAAGAGTAAGGTCAAAGTTCAAGGTCAAAGGTCCAAATAGTTTTTTTGCTAGTATTGTTTATACTAACTGTTAGCTTCTCACTAGGCTTACCATGTATATTCGGAATACCTAGGCCAAGGTCATACAAGAAACTATTCAATTCCATATGAAAGGTCAAGGTCACAGGTCAAGGTCAAATAAAAGGTCAATATGCTATTTTCTTCACTTTTCTTGCAAAGTTTTGAGAGATAGTTGCAAGTTAAATGAAAAGGAAAATAATAAATGTTGAGACATATAAAGGTCAAGATAAAGGCCAAAGGTCAAGGTCAAATATTATATTAATATATATGAAACTAACTGATGGGTTTTAATGAAATTAGGCATGCTTATTTGATTTTCATGGACAATGTCAATGTAAAAAAAAATGTACTCTTACATAAAGGTCAAGGTCACAGGTCAAGGTCAGCTTTTATTATTTAATACAAAAGATTACTCACATTTTAGAAACTGGCTGTGTTATGGCTTATTACTTAACTATCATATATATAAAATTTCACATAAGTATTGTATTAGTTAAGGTCAGAGGTCAGGGTAAAACCAAGAGTATTTGTCATTTACCCTAAACTCCTCCTAGACTGTTTAATGTGTTGACACCAAATTATACAGGCAAATTCAGTTGGTCAATGCGACGACCTTCCAAATATATGTATTTTATTTTAAGTCAAAGGTCAAAGGTCAAGGTCAGAGTATATGATCACTATTTGTAATCAATATGTTTTTATACGAATTGCACCATATTCATAATGCTAGTTAATATGAGCATTGCTGTTAAGCTAACTAAATCCTGGATAAGAAATTCTAAGGTCGAAGGTCAAGGTCAAAGGTCACGGTTAAAGTTCGAAATATGATATTTACTAGTATTTCTTATATAATGTAAGATTCTCATTAGGCATATCATGCATACTCGGAATGCCTAGACCAAGGTCATACAAGTATAAACATAATTCCATTTGATAGGTCAAGGTCACAGGTCAACATCAAATATAAGCTCCAATATGCTAATTTCTTTACTATTCATGTAAACTTCACAACATTTGTTGAGACAGCTGTGTTTTAAGGGAATATTAAAATTTTAATTTTTCAGATATCATGAAGTTCAAGATGAAGGTCAAAGGTCAAGTTCAACTATTCCTTTAACACCTCTGAAACTAACTGATGATTTTTAATGCAATTTGACACACTTATTTGATTGTCTAGTGTTACATCAATGCAAACAAAAATATAATCCTACATAAAGGTCAAGGTCACAGGCCAAGGTCATAAGTTAACCTTCATCATAAAAAAAATACTCAATTTCCGATAAGCTGACGACTGTTAGTTGCATTTTACTTATATATCATATAATTCAATCATATACATATATATATACCGGTATATATTGTTACGTATCTTGATACTCAAGTGGTTAACTTGATGAATCTAGATAACACAGAGATATATATTAAGGTATCAGTCAGCTGAAGGCAAAATAAAAGTAAAATCTAATAAAATTATTTCCTGTTGTTGCTTCCTTTCCTTTTGGATCTTAGGAATTGGTATCCTTTATTGACTGATACTCTTTAATTATGGAAAAATACTGAAACTAATTAATCTCTTACCCTTTTTGAAATGAATAGATAGTTTTCTTATATCATTTCCTTTTATTTATATTTAATGTAGTTATTATTCTTGGTTCTTGTTTTACGTTAATAGTATTATATTATTATTATCAGGATTAATATCAAAGTCACATAAAAAGTTAGATATATATTTAATAATTAGATAAATGTATTTCTTAACCACGTAATATTGAGGTTTGATTATGAGTAAATTAAGTTACAGGATCGCTTCATAGATTCGATTCAGGTCTCACTCAAATAATATGAAAAGCAAAAATAATATTTTGAAGCTAAAAGAATTTTCTTCAGCTTAGGAAATCACTAGAAGTAACATTAAAACAGCCATGTTAGTCTAAGGCGATATTACTAATATGAGACAATAGTATCACCGTTCTTGTTCTTACCAGCAATGTAAGCTTAATTAAAAGAAAATGAAAGAACTCGTAAGTATTAATATTAAACAATTGTATTACTTTTATCATAACCCAATTACTTAAAGAGTTGCTTTAGTCCACAAGTCAATCAACTAAAATAGTTAAGTACATAATAGTAGCGTTAACGTTAATTCCCAATCACATATCTCACTAACCAACATAACGTAAGTGTTTACACCGAACACACTTAACACACACTTATATAATCTGACTGACAGTCATAATTCCATTATAATACTTCACCCCGTCTTCCTCCAGCTGCAAGTTCACCTTCCCAACTCCAAATGAGACTGATTTGAATGCCCACTACTCGGGTCTTATATACTAAGCAATGATGGTGTAGGAACGGATCAGGAGGCGGGGGATGGTGCGATGGACAAGGCAGTGTCCTAATATGACTACTAACCTCGGGGTGATATTAGTGGAAGCAACGATAGGGAACAAACACAATCGCTGAGGCAGAACCGTCAAGGTTATTACCGGGTCCTAAGCACAAACACTGGGAAAAAATATGTAGGGGTATGGATGTCTGTGTGTGTGGACTGTCTATGGGATTAACAGTGCTTATTATTAAGGACTCCGGCAAGCCTCCCAACTCTCCCTATCACGGATCCCGAAGTAAGCCACCGGAGATACAATACATATGATAAAAATGGAAATATAATACATGCTGATCAGAGGAAAAGAATAACTAAAAGAATAAATGAATGTCTACGATTCTGTGTTAACCCTTTACGAGCGGCCTATGCGGTTTATTTATATGTACCGCCCAGCGGGGTGTTTTTAGCCAAAATAGGGCTGTTTACGTGATAATTTTCATGCCTAAATAAGACCCAGAACGTAAAACAAGTATATATCCCTGAAAGGGCTTAAACAGAGCTTTCGAATGACACCATAACGATCCTTTTATGATGGCTAGTTTTCTTGCAATAACCGTGCAACGCGAGTGCAAAAAGCAGGTAATTAGCCACTTTCCCGATACAATTCCGTATATAGCGAGTGAGAGAGGTAGGAGGGAGGTGAGATTCGTGTCAGTAGGTTCGCCGCGGTGGTCTGGAGCAGTCATACGCTCGCTACTCTCCTGCCACCACTTGTCTCTCTCTCTCAGCAACATTACGTGCTGAAATTGCCACTCGAGTTATGTCGAGCGCCGCCACATAGTCCAGCTTTATTTAACCCGTGGAGCCCCAGCGACGCGTCTGACGCGTCGGCTATTTATGTAACGCACAGCCCCAGAGACGCGCCTAACGCGTCACCCTTATAGCTCCAGTCGTAAGTCTCAGAATGGCTCTAGATATATATGGGAACTACTTTGGGATCCGGCGGACTACTTCCAAAACGTTTTGTCCATACGCGTGCGCGCGCGGGGACGGGAGAGGGCACCCGCCTTCTCACACCTCATGGTCAGTTTACCGCGCACCCTCTCGAGTGAAACACCATGTCTCGACGTTATAGTGCCCGCCTTACCCGCCCCTGCAGTACAGAGGAGGTCATGGATATACTGTACGACACTGACAGCCCTGATAGTGACACTGACTCGGCATTGGACGAGTCTGGAGACGAGTATGCCCCCTCCCAAGCCGAAATAAGAGAGCTAGAGGAAGAGCTTGCTCAGATTCCTGTCAGGCGGCGTAGGCCGTCACAAAGACAGCAAGGGGCAAGTGCACCTCCCCGCCGCCCACTTCCCCAAGACCCCACTGAATCCTCAGAAAGTGGGGAAGAGGTTGTTGTTGCAGATGAACCTGCTGACCCTCAAAATTACGTGCGTGTACCTGGGGAAGAACGAAAGGGATTGAAGAGAAGAAGGGGCGAGTCTGGGAGTGAAGAGGAGGTACCCCCACAACCCCGCCTGCCTTCTCCCCCACTTTCCATAATCTCCCCACTCAAGAAAAATACCCCGGGGAGGTTCTATGGTCGTCACAAACCTAGTGACGAACAACCTGGTGATGGAGAAATGGCACAACGTGGTGCGAGACAAAGGCGGTCACGTGACCCAAAACGCTCCCTCTTCCCTCCTGACCCAGAGCACGAGGGGGGGGATGAGTCACCATCACCACCACCACCACCACTACTACCAGACTCTCCGCCTCGCCATTCTTTCCTCCCACTATCACCTTCAGGCTCCATCCCGTACACCCCCCCACGAATGTCTCCCTCACCTGAACCAGGCCCCTCCCGCGCCACTGCATTATCACCAGCCTCTCCACAACGCCCCGATCTGCCCCAACGCCCTGCAAGCAAACGACGTGGGCGTGTCATATCTCGCGGGCGTGCCACCCGCGGCCGAATGCAGAAGGTGAAACAAATAAGACGCCCCAGCAACGACTCGAGCTCTAGATCTAGCTCTCGATCAAGTTCGAGGTCTAGCTCCAGACCCAGGTCCACCTCTCGCCCACGCCGCCCACGCTCCACCCGCACCCGCCCAACCCGCCCCGGTGCCCCTGACGATGACCCTGATGAGCCCGATGCCCCATCTAGCGACGACGAAGGCGCTGATAGGTGGGATTGGGTGGATGGGGAGAACTATCTACCAGGACAATACCAGCTTTTGGGGGCAGCTGAGGCCGGCCCTACCATGCCCAATCGTGGACCTGACACCACAAGACTGGGTGTTTTTCTGCAGTTCTTCACTGCCAACCTTGTCGGCTTGATTGTTGACCAGACGAACTGGTACAACTATTATTTTATGGCAGGGAAGGAGCAGAAGAGGAACTCGGCACGTCTCTCATGGGTGGATTTGTCTTCCGATGAGTTCTACGCATTCCTGGCACTGGTCATCCTGATGGGGGTCACCAAGAAGACGTCTCTCAGGAAGTACTGGTCATGTGATCCCCTCATCGCAACCCCCTTCTTTGGGAAAGTCATGAGCAGGAATAGATTCACGGCAATCATGGGAAACCTGCACTTTATTGATAGCCTGGCAAGCCACACCAGGAACCAGGAAAGCCCCAGGAATACCAAAGACCCGATGGAGAGGATAAGACCTATATTTGAATACCTGAAAACTAAGTTTGCAGCCTCCTTCAAACCTTACCAAAAACTAATCATTGATGAGAGTCTGGTGCTATGGAGGGGGAATATTAGCATCCGACAGTACATCCCCAGCAAGCGTCACCGTTATGGCCTGAAACTGTTCGTGATGTGCGACTGCAGAACCGGTTACATCCAGGACATCATCCTTTACATGGGCAAGGTCACTGAACTGGTGGAGGAGAGGACATATGGGATATCTGGGGCCGTTGTCATCACCATGTTGGAGGGATATTTGGACAGGGGACACATCTTGTACCTCGACAACTGGTACACCAGCCCTTCCCTTGCCAAATTCCTGTATAGCAGAAACACTGGCGTCTGTGGCACCGTCAGGAGGAATCGTGTCTACATGCCAGAGCTACCCGAAAGGCGGGAGAAGGGCTCCATCATCCACCTCCAGGCAAATAATATCTTGATGCTCTCGTGGATGGACAATCGTGACGTCAATATCCTCACCAGTATCCACCTGCCCCGCTTAGAGGACACCAAACGCCGTGATAGAGCCACAGGTGAGGCGGTCAAAAAACCAGTTGCAATCATTGACTACAACATCAACATGCGGCTGGTTGACAAGTCAGACTCTGTCATATCGTCGGTCGAGTGTGCCAGGAAGACGATGAGGTGGTATAAAAAACTATTTTTCCACCTACTCGACCTCACCCTCTACAACTGCCACATCCAATATCATGAAATAACAGGTGAAGTTGAGACGATGGAGTCGTACTGCATCGAACTTGCACGGGAGCTTCTGTTCTTCTTCAGGGAGGGTCCATGCCGCCAGCAACGTCCCGCAGCTCGTTTTCAAGCACCAGAAGGCCCCGCCAGACTGACACAACGCCACTTTTGCGATTTTGTCCCGCCCAACGAAGTAAAACCCAACCCACGCAGACGGTGTCATGTGTGTCGCAACACAGGCAGACGCACACCAAAACGGACAGACACCCGGACGATGTGTGAAGAATGTGATGTGGGACTGTGTTTTCCCACCTGCTTCAGGGATAATCACACCCTCGAGCACTTCTAAGTGTTCAAAGTGTTCAAAGACTGCGATAAAAGACGCTATAATGTAATACTAACAGTGTATATAAAAGACGCAAAAAGTGAATATAAAACAGTGTGTATATATATATAATTTACAAGTGCAAAGTACTGAACAATATAAAACACTAAGTAAATTCTAAACTTATAAAACTGTGTGCAAATAATTATAAGAATAAGAGACAATAAGTGCGTAAAACAATGTATATACACCTCATAATCTTAGGTAAAACAATGAACAAGTACAAATAATTCAATGAAAAGGAGAGACAGAGTGACCTTGAGTGAAAGTGACAGCCAGACAGAGAAAGAAAGAGGGAGGGTGCTGTGGAATGTGGGTCACTCGGTCCGCTGTCTGGCCGTGTGTTCGTACGTGCGTTTTGTTATTGTCCTGAGCAAAGATGGTCGCCCAAGATGGCCGCCATCACCATGGCAACGGGGATGCTAACACTCGTGCGCACTTGTAATACTTGAATGAAGACACTTATCACACTACAACTTCAGTTATATTTACATTATGTGATATACAAAGACATTCTATGAACTCTGAAGCGCACTTTATGTCCGAGAGGTGCAAAATAAGTCGTGCTGCCTGGCGCCTGGCAACTGGCTGCTGGCGCGGGAGATTTGAAATGGCGCTAAGGCTCCTCTGAGGCTGGGGACCCCCACTACCTCCCAGGACCCCCAAATGGCCTAGGTAAGTACTTTTTTCAAATTTCTTCATGTCTATCATTATTTTCTAACACATTCTGATATATTTATAAAAAAAAAAAAAAAAATGAAAATTGCCCGGGTTCTGGTGCACAAAAATTATAAAACCGGCCGGGGCTGTACGGGTTAACTCGACTTATGTGGTGAGCCGCTTTTTAAGGGTTAATTATGTTAAGTTAATATCTGTGCAAGCAAGGACAAACAAAAGGGGCAGACTGATGGGCCACAAGAAAGAGAGGACCCAACCTTATCGTCTGACCGCCTAGCAGAGAATGGCGAGGCCTAGATCGCGCCACTAGCGGCAGCCGGCCTCAAACTAAATGGTTGCAATATATCACCACACGATATGATAACACTAGGACACTTCACAAAAATTACTTATAATAACGTATTCCTGTGTTAACATATTGGCTAAAACAGTGTGGCAGATAAAATAAAGTATATCTCTATATTGTAACACAATTAAACTTGCACTGGTCACATAATTAAACAACACTCCTAGTGCCAGCAAAATCGTCTCCCTCCCCCCCCTCCCCCCCCCCCCCACCCCCGCGAGCCAGGAGCAACATTCCTTCCTCCCCTCCCTCCCCGAACTTGCAAGCCGACGTTGGAAACTGGAAACTGATGACACTCTATTGGCTCACTCTACACAAACGTTTATAGAGACAAAAATGCTTAGAGGTACGGCAAACTAGACATGTGCAATTGGAAGGGCATCGGAGAGAAATTCACAATACCAGGTCTTTCTAATAGACTTGGCACAGCTGCATACAGAAGACATGCAGGTTCCAATTATAGTCTGGCTACTCCTAAAAAAAACTGGTCATTGTGACACCCTCACACGGGTGGGGGGGGGAGTTTTGGAGCTTTGAAACAAAACTGTCATCATTAGTTTACAACTGCAAAATATGTACATTGACAGTCTTTTGTATTTTTTACATTTTATAGATTTTTTTAACATGAGTAAATATGACTTACTTACTAAATAGCCTCGTGCTCTCCTATCATCCCTCAGAGGACTCACGGGACAAACAGTCTGCCAGGACATTATCAACACCACGGATGTGCCTAACATCGAGATGATATTCTTGCAACATCAAACTCCAGCGAGTAAGTCTCTGGTTTTTGTCCTTGAGCTTATTAAAAAACTGCACAGGATGATGGCCAGAGTAGATTCTGAGCACGGGCCCATATGGTGGCAAATAAACAGCGAAATGGTCTAAACTCAAAATAATAGCTAGCAACTCCCTTTCGATCACAGAATAATTCTTTTGTGCTCGGTTAAACTTTTTCGAAAGTAGGAAATGGAGTGCTCAACATCATCTCCCAACTCTTGCATCAACACAGAGCCGGCACCCACATCGCTCACGTCTACTGCCAAGACGAAAGGCCTGTTGAAATCTGGGGCACGTAATATCGGATGGCAACAGAGGAGGCTTTTGACATCTATGAAAGCCTGCTCACACTCTGTTGTCCATTTAAATGGTTTGTTCTTTTGTAGTAAATTTGTCAATGGGGCAAGCACAGTGGAATATCCTTTGATGAACCGGCGATAATAGCCTATCATGCCAAGGGAACGTTGCACGGCTTTCTTATTATGAGGTGCTCGAAAACTCTGGATAGCCTCCACCTTCGCCCGAGGGGGACAGACCTGGCCGTGACCAACAACATATCCCAGATATTGCACCCGAGCCTGCACGAACTCGCACTTCGCCAGGTTGACCACTAAACCAGCCTCAGACCACTTCTGGAAAAGCTCACCCACATTGGCGAAATGGTTGGTCCAATTTGTGTCATAAACAACAACATCATCTATGTAGACTAAACAATTGGGGACATCATGCACAATCCTGTCCATTAACCACTGAAATGTGCGGGAGCATTCTTCAAGCCGTAAGGCATTACCTGGCACTGATACACTCCTCCACCCACCACAAAACTAGCGATTTTCTTGGCACGTTCGCTTAGTGGGACTTGCCAATAGCCTTTAACTAAGTCCACTTTTGTGATGAACGTGGCTGCCCCAATCTTGTCTACCGAGTCATCGACTCTCGGTAAAGGGTAGGTATCTGTCTTGGAGAGTAAATTTACTTTGCGAAAATCGACACAGAAGCGGATCTTAACATCAGGCTTAGGCTGCAAAGTTACTGGGCTTGACCACTCACTCCAGCCTTTCTTTATGAGGCCCTTGTCAACCCTATACCTCAGCTCAGCATCAAGAGCGAGCTGCTTCTGTGGATTAACTCTATAAGGTGGTAATTTTATAGGCTTATTCTCTCCCACATCGATGTCATGCACCGCCCAAGATGTCAAACCTGGTGCATCCCCGAACACGTGTGGATAAGCCCACAAGGTAGTAAACATCTCCTCAACCCTTTCCGGAGGTAAAAGGGTCAATTTCTCCCGCAGGGCCAGGTACCCCGTTCTCGGCCCATGTCCCAGCCGGCACAGCCTCACCTGGGAAAAGCTCCCTCTCCTCCTCCTGCTCCTCCTTCATGCCTTCTACAACCAGGACAGGGCAACGAGACACGGCATCCTGGTTCCTGGGACCAGAGAATTGGGGAGAGTGCAGAGGGGGGTTGAGAGTTGTTACGACCGGCACTACGAAATAAACAAGGGCACTTAATAATGGACTAGATGATAGGCTATATCTGCAACAACGGCCATTTGTTATATCTACTACAACGGTACGCTAATTCCAAACCCTCGAACTATTACGCCGGTGAACAAAACACTTAAAACCCTCCAGAGTTAATCTGCTGCATAACGGGGTATCAATTAACTGGGTTTTAGTGCACTTCTACAAAGGCTTTCCGATGACGGTAAAGCCAACTCACAACAGGAGTACTTACGTTACGAAAATGCTCTAAAGTAATAACAATGCTTGAATAAACTATCATAAGATTTAATAAAGGAAAATATGCTTACGTTAACATTAGTGTGAGTCTCTACTCAACACTAAACTCTTCAATGCTCTATGAAAACACTGGAAGTCTAGTCCTACAGCAATCAGATAAGGAATCTTCTGAAAAGGTCTGATGCTCTAAGATGCTCGTTAATATAGAACAGAAATAATGCAGGGGCAGGACACCAAAGCGTGTATCTAAAATAAACCAATAAGTAGGATACATATATATAACAAGGGAGTGCAACAACTCTGTGACAGCACTAATTATAACCACTCAAAAACAGTACTTCCTTAGCCAACGTAACAGCCACACTGGGTTGTGCACTATGCATCAACCTAGGCTAAAATAAGGCGTGAATAATTCCTAAAGCATGCACAATGAAAGTTAACCCTTTACGAGCGGCCTATGCGGTTTATTTATATGTACCGCCCAGCGGGGTGTTTTTAGCCAAAATAGGGCTGTTTACGTGATCATTTTCATGCCTAAATAAGACCCAGAACGTAAAACAAGTATCTATCCCTGAAAGGGCATAAACAGAACTTTCGAATGACACCATAACGATCCTTTTATGATGGCTAGTTTTCTTGCAATAATCGTGCAACGCGAGTGCAAAAAGCATGTAATTAGCCACTTTCCCGATACAATTCCGTATATAGCGAGTGAGAGAGGTAGGAGGGAGGTGAGATTCGTGTCAGTAGGTTCGCCGCGGTGGTCTGGAGCAGTCATACACTCGCTACTCTCCTGCCACTACTTGTCTCTCTCTCTCAGCAACATTACGTGCTGAAATTGCCACTCGACCTATGTCGAGCGCCGCCACATAGTCCAGCTTTATTTAACTCGACTTAAGTTGCGCGCCGACTTTTAGGGGTTAATAAACACAATGCTGTCTTTCTCACTAATAAAGTCTAGCAGTGGCATAAAAGGTATCAGGAAACTAGGCAGAGCGCAAGCAAGCTCGTAGCCTACTGTCTCCCTTTGAACAGATTTCCCTTATGTTACGTTAAGTGACTTGGAGGCTCTCTTAGTAAGTCCAGATCTCTAGTATCTGGTCTTGCCCTGGCGCTCCACAAAGGTCAACAAAATGAGGTAGCAAGCATACAGGTAAAAGTAGGCAAAAGCCCTTCACCTGTATACTGCTAAACTCGCAAAGGAAAAATATGCACAAGGGTTACAGGCTACCTAGCTTCGTCGATGTTGTACAGGCTCTGACTTGCCATATACATAACTCAGACAACGACCAAAGATACCCTCCACTGTCTAGCATAAAATAGTAGGAAAGAACAACTCAATAATTAGAAGCACCCCAATACTATGATACATGTGACTGTGACTCTAAGAATCCCTAAAGCTAGTGCAAACATATATGGAGAACTGGTGCTGGTAATACGACTGGCCGACTATGGAAGTCGTATGCAGAACCAGAAGGGATAAGTAATTGAATAAAGAGAGAAGTATGAAAAAGAAGAAGTTCAGAGAGAGAAATAGTAGTACAGGGGGTTAGATGGGGGGACAGATTGCAAAGGACATGTAGGACCAAGCATGCTGTGCCAAGCTCTGCAGGAGAAACGTGGGCAGGAGCCCCCCAGCTCTAACAAAGGCAGCAGCACCCAATCACAGACGACTACGTCATGAGGAGCAGACGTCATATGATGCGTCAGGCCCGCCGGCCAATCACGAGCGTGGGAAACTCCTCCGAGCGAGGGAGGCACACGTACATACACACGCACATATTACCACCACGCTGCTCGCTCTCTTGCTTCCTACAACTTCACACAATGCATCTTATATTCTATCAATGATATAAAACACTTCCAAGTGTCACAGACAAGAATAAAGACCACCACTGATCTGTCTGCGACAACATGAACTCTATGAAAGAAATAACATCGTTCTACGATTATTGTAGCCTATTTCACTGCCCTGGCGAGCGCTAGCGAGTTACGAGTGCATTCTGGCAAGCTGGCCAGCGTAACAGAGGCACTGCAGGAGCCTTGCCTGGTGTTCCCACAGTGCATGAACTACTAGCTCCGGGACCCGGGTTATCCAACCACCATCCACTCTCCAGTCAATAATATAGGCAAGAAATTGACCGTATCTGACTCAACTTTCCCCATTGACTCGTTTTGAGCGGATACAGTAGCACAAACTGCCTCAGGCAACTCCCCGTTAACACCAGCAGGTGACTTATCGGCGCCCAGGCCACTCTCTCGGTTAGCCCCATGAGGTGACATAGCCTGTGTGCCCGCCGCACAATAGTACCTCTTCAACATGTTAATATGGCAGAGCTGATGGGTCTTATGTCTGTCTGGAGTACTCTCCCCAACCTTAGAAAACAAGTGTGTCAATGAAACATCACTCTGCTGCGCCTCACCAATCTCCCCCGGTGCCACGGTGGTAAGATTAGGTATAGCCTCCAAGTCGGTCTGATTCAATGATACAGGATCAACCGGTCCTCCTGTAGGGACCCGATCGCTCCCTTCAGTATCACCTCTGGCACCGGGCGAAACGGGTGAGGAGCTTTCTGCTGAGCCTTCCACCTCGTCCTGCACACCCTCGGCACCCTGCAGATCAGTCGAATCTATGGGTGATGCAGATTCATTACTGTACATCCCCTCGATCAGATCTATCTCTTCCCCAAACTATTCCTCCGGCTATGCAACCTGGGCCATAGATCTCGTGACCGCACACACCGGAAACAAATCGGGAGGCACCTTCTTAGCTTCCTTGTTCCTCTCCTCCGGCTGTGCCTGCTCCGACACCACTACCGGAGGTGGAGAGACTCTACTCCCTGCCATATCTGCTCCAAGCAGAAAATCAATCCCCTCCACAGGTAATGTGTCCACGACCGCTACCTTCGCCGTCGCCGTGACTACAGGACACCTAAGATGAACAGGAACGAGGCTATAAAAGGCCTCAGCATTTACACCTCGACATAGCACAAACTCGTAAGATTTTATCGGCTTCCCCGTCAAGTTCAAACACATGGACTGCTTAGCTCCCGAATCCCTAAGAACCTTGACTGGATACACCTTCCCACACAGCTCTACTTCACCCTCATGAACGAAAGCCTGGCACCAAGCGAGCGAGGCTTCTGGACCTGCATTGGTACCTAGTTGAGACACTTTGTCGGGGGCAGGCTGTGCCATGGCCGTTGGCACCCCATGCTTCACCCTTCGGTCTGCCTCCAACCTCGGTAACAAAGATTCATCCCCTCCTCCCTGGATACCAACAACTAACGACACAGGCTTAGCAAGCGCTGCAGAAGACTTTGCCTTGGGACAGTTTGGTTTAATATGTCCGGTCTGTTTACACCCATAACACCTAACAACACTGGCATCAGGTCGGGCTGAATTGTGTGATATCTGTTTGTCTCCACCGTTATTGTTACGTGTGGGACCAGGGCCACTATTACTGTACCCTCCACTTCCACCTGCTCGGTACTTCTCGTCACGTGCAGTCATGGGGGGGGGGGGGGGGGGGGCATATCTGGCACGATCAGTAAAACCCTTGGTTGCCAACACTCGATCGTCAGCCCACACGGCAGCATCAGACAGCTTGCCGGGGCGCTTCTCACGGATCTTTTGGCAAATCTCTTTGTCGACATTGTTGGTAAAGTGTTCTAGCAGGAAAAGCTCAACTGCCTCATTTAAATTGGTTACATTCTCACTCAAAAGCCAATGAGACAAACAATCACGGAGGTTCTTAGCAAATTCAACATGAGTATGATTAGGCTTCTTCCTTGCATTACGAAATTTAAAGCGATAGGCTTCTGGTCTGAGTTCATAAGCCTTAAGGATAGCCTGCCTTAAATTATCATACCCTGCTAAGTCCTCCACTGACATCCTATCATATGCCTCGAGCGCTTTTCCCTTGAGAACATTGGCCACCAATGCAACCCAGCGTTCCCGTGGCCACTCGAACTCCCGTGCTTTCTTTTCAAATCGCTGGAACAATTCAGTGACTTTTTCCCGTCAAAAGCGGGAACGAGCTTCAGGCTACGAGACAACTTTAACACGCTAGATTCCTCCCTGTGTACCGTGCCAACTTGTCCCCTTGTGTACCTACCCCCGTCTACCTCAACCTGGGTTCTTTGTAACTCCATTGGCATTCTCTGTGTTTCTAACCTCTCTTTCATCTCTCTCTCTTCTCTTTTCTCCTGCATTTCCAATTTCTTCAACTCTAGTTGTACTAGAGCATCACGCGATAGCCCTACCATGGCAAAAGTAGGGGGTGGTGGAGGAACATAAGCGGGACGGTAACGTGGCTGAATCATAGAAAATCTTGCTGGGATAAATGGGGGGGGGGGAGGTGTAACCTGGTTCTGTGCCGCCCAGCCAGCAGCAGGAGTTGAGTGTAAAGGATAAAAATGGTGTTGAGTAAGTTGGGGCACACCAGGGGGCATGTCAGGCAACAACGGGGGATTAACAGTAGGACATGTCAACTGGGAAGACGTAATGCTATCATTAAGAGGACTGGATGTGCGCGGCGGAGAGCGTGCAGGTGAGACATAGCCTCCTGACGGCACAGTTGTTGGCTCAGCCTCCTCTGGAACATCATAATAATGGTGCCATATATACTGCTTACATGCTTCCCTCATGGTAAGAAGAGACCCCTCTACTCCCAACACTGATGCTATCAACCTCAATTCCTCCACCCATCTCAACTGCATCTGTTCCCATTCTGGAGAACACCGAAGGAACACTCTCGCATCCTCCTCACTGGTGATGTGTAACGGCACGACACTCTCCCCCTCCTCTCTTGCTTGTTGTTCAGACATAGTAAAATATTAAATGCTACACACCTATTCTAAAAAAAAATCCTCTGATCAAAATAAATCTTACTAATACTGCTGGTACTATTCTGATTATCCTGGGCAAGGTCGCCACTGTTACGAATCTGGACCTTAATTGCTTAGAGACGGTATACGAAAATAATTACTAAAGCAAATGCACCTTGTCTCTCTACCAAGCAACACCACGATGCAACAGGTAAGAGCACTATAAACGCTTCCAGGCTCTTCTCAGGGCTTAAGGTGCACACTGCCCTGCTCCTATTCTGAATAATATGTAGAACATAAATAATCATGTAACTTACTAGCTACGAAAACTCGAAACCAACACCGGGATTAGCAATGCTGGGTTGGATAATCAAAACAGTTAAATACATAGGTTTCCAGCAGACATCAAAGAAACATGAGTGCAGGTGTACTTCGAGCATAACAGGCTATGCGCGCCCTCGACAGTACTAAACCGTGCGCAAACCAGCCAACAGTAATCCACTCTCAACCCCAAGAGAGTTGCACATAATAATATTGTATACATATAATAAGGAACTAACAATACAAGGCAGTGTTCTAATATGACTACTAACCTGGGGGTGATATTAGTGGAAGCAAGTTGCCCTGACCACACCTAATATCACACCAATATATAGAGTCCACCTCCCACACTCACTTAACTATGGGGGGGGGGGGATCCAGACTGAAGCTGGATTTCTAATTAATATTAAACACTCCGTTGCCTCAGTTCGAAACCCGAGATAGGGAACAATTCAATCGCTGAGGCAGAACCGTCAAGGTTATTACCGGGTCCTAAGCACAAACACTGGGAAAAAATATGTAGTGGTATGGATGTGTGTGTGTGTGGACTGTCTATGGGATTAACAGTGTTTATTATTAAGGACCCCGGCAAGCCTCCCAACTCTCCCTATCACGGATCCCGAAGTAAGCCACCGGAGATACAATACATATGATAAAAATTGAAATTTAATAAATGCTGATCAGAGGAAAAGAATAATTAAAAGAATAAATGAATGTCTAGGATTCTCTGTTAATTACGTTACGTTAATATCTGTGCAAGCAAGGACAAACAAAAGGGGCAGACTGATGGGCCTCAAGAGAGAGAGGACCCAACCTTATCGTCTGACCTCCTAGCAGAGAATGGCGAGGCCTAGATCGCGTCACTAGCGGCAGCCTGCCTCAAACTAAATATCACTAAATATCACCACACGATCTGATAACACTAGGACACTTCACAAGAATAACTTCTTATAATAATGTATTCCTGTGTTAACATATTGGCTAAAACAGTGTGGCATATAAAATAAAGTATATCTCTATATTGTAACACAATTAAACTTGCACTGGTCACATAATTAAATACCACTCCTGGTGCCAGCAAAATCGCCTTCCCACCCCCCACCCCCCCTCCCCCCAGCGAGCCAGGAGCAACATTCCTTCCTCCCCTCCCTCCCCGAACTTGCAAGCCGCCGTTGCCACAGTCAATTTCAACCCGAAACTGATGACACTCTATTGGCTCATTCTACACAAAAGTTTATTGAGACAAAAATGCTTAGAGGTACGGCAAAACTAGACATGTGCAATTGGAAGGGTATCGGAGAGAAACTCACAATACCAGGTCTTTCTAATAGACTTGGCACAGCTGCATACAGAAGACATGCAGGTGCCAAATAAAGTCTGGCTACTCCTGAAAGACCCTAAACGACCCTGGTCATTGTGACAATATATATATATATATATACAGTATATATATATATATATATATATATATATATATATATATATATATATATATATATATATATATATATATATATATATTTATATATATACTGTATATATATATATATATATATATATATATATATATATATATATAATATCAGTAGTAGGTTGGCCGCTAGGGTACCGGATCTTCAGAATAAATAAGATGACGAGAGCAAACATCAACTCCATTTTCATTGTTTATTAATTAAGCTTTGACAATATTTCGAACAACTCTGTTCATCATCAGGTGAAACAACTGCACGGGAAAGGAAATTATTATCGCTAGGCTTAGATTTTTGCCTCCCAGTTTACAATCCCAACCAGTTAAAGCATTACATTGGTATAGAAAAATTATGTAACACTATAATAGATTTTCATGATAAAGGATTATTACATGGTACTTTGTCCCATAGTGACATTAACACAAAGATCAGAGAGTTCGGAAACAGCAACTTAGGACAGGCACGTAAACAAAGAATATACTCTCCGGTAGTCAATAAAGATGATTTGGGTAGTTTGAAAAATCTAGGACAAGATAATTCGATAATAGTAACTAGACCAGACAAAGGACGGGGGATAGTGATTATGCATAGGTCAGAATATGTTACTAAACTGAAGGATATTTTGGGAGACCATACAAAGTTTAGGAAGGTTGATGAGGACATATACAGTACAATTATGAAATTAGAAGATAGACTCAACCGTATACTACGTGCAATAAAAAGCGAAATTGGGATCTCTAACTATGATAACATGTATGCTTCAGGTGCCTTGCCAGGAATATTATATGGGTCCCCTAAAATACATAAGGATGGTAGACCATTAAGACCGATCATTTCAACTATAAACACGGCGGGTTATAACGTGGGTAAATTTCTAATCAAATTAATTTCACCTTTTACCAACAATGAATATACAGTTAATAATTCAGCAACATTGGTCAATGAACTCAAATCATTAAATCTTCCTCAAGACTGTGTAATGGCTAGTTTCGACGTACAGTCCCTCTTCACAAATGTCCCTCTTCAAGAAACTACAAATATTATTCTGGACAAATACCATCCTGATGAATTTTATGGACTCGATAGAAAGACTGTGAATAAGCTGTTAACATTTGCCACTTCTGATAGTGTATTCATGTTTGATAATGCTCTATACAATCAGGTAGACGGAATTGCCATGGGCTCCCCTCTGGGCCCTGTTTATGCTAATGCGTTCATGTGTAAACACGAAGTTGAATGACTAGATGAGTGCCCCTTAAGTGTTAAACCTGTTTTCTATAGGCGGTATGTAGATGATAGCTTTTTAATTTTCAGGAAGGCTGAACATGTGAATATGTTTTTAGAGTATATGAATAGACAGCATACGAATATAAAGTTCACTTCGGAAATAGAAAAAGAGGGCTGCCTACCTTTTTTGGATGTAAATGTAATGAAAACGGGTTCTGGATTAACAACTAGTGTATTTCGAAAATCTACGTTCACAAACCTTGGACTTAATTGGTTCAGTTTTACACCCGTAATTTATAAAACAAATTCAATCAAGACTCTAATTAACCGAGCTTATAGCATATGTTCCACCTACATGTTTTTACATATTGAATTTAAGACTTTGGAAAACTTCTTTGTTAAAAATAATTATACAGTTAATTTAGTCCAGACCGTTAAGTCATTTTTAGCTAGTAAATATGTAACTAAAACCTGTGTTCACGAGGTCCCGAAACTTAAGAAATATATAAAACTTCCATTCTATGGTAAATCCAGTTACGACTTTCGTAAACAGCTCCAAAAATTGCTTCATTCTAGATTCCCAGCTGTTAACTTTCGCATAATTTTCACAAATGACTTTAACATTCGCTCATTTTTTAGAATAAAGGATACAGTTCCCAATAACTTATGTTCCAATATTGTTTATGAATTTAACTGTCCCAGCTGCCTTGCTGGGTATGTGGGATGTTCGTCTCGTTCATTCCGCGCTAGAATATTGGAGCATTTGGGGAAAAGTATCCGAACAGGTCAATATTTAACGAAAATGCCTTTTTCAGCAGTAAGGAATCACTCTTTCGAATTGGACCACAGATTTAATGAAACAGATTTTAAGATATTGGCTAAATTCAGAAACAAGAACGATACTTTCATTGGGGAGAAATATTTCATAGACAAACTCAAACCGAACCTAAACTCAGTGCTCAGGTAGTTGATAGCTTGGGGCTTTAGGATCCCTTGCTATATATAATGTCTATAGTCAGTTAATCTAGTTAGTTCTCCCGGAATAGTCGTAAGGTGCAGGTTGAAATGGTTTGTTGCATGTTATTTTATATTTTGTATTACATGTTTAGGTTTATGAAGTTAGGATTATGTAATATTCTTGTAAATCTTGTTATTGTTTTCAATTATTAACTTATAGTCTAGCAGTTTTAAGTAAAGTATTATGTAGAATTGTCACATTAAACTTGTTTAAATAGATCCATATATATTAAATACAAAGTTTTAACAGATATCATGTTTGTTTTCTAGGATCGTTGGTGTTTCACCTGATGATGAACAGAGTTGTTCGAAATATTGTCAAAGCTTAATTAATAAACAATGAAAATGGAGTTGATGTTTGCTCTCGTCATCTTATTTATTCTATATATATATATATATATATACGGTATATATATATATATATATATATTATCCAAAGTTTCCAGGTCTCTGATGAGTTTTCGCTGGTTGGCAGGAAGTAGATGAATGAGATGAGCAAAATTCATTGTGGTACAGGGTTCCATTAATGTACATGATGATACAGGATATACGACGCACGCGTTTCACTGGACAACCAGCATTATCAAGTAAGGATAGAATGATATAAAAGGTAAACAGGAAGGGTATATATAGAGGGTGGAGGATCAGAGGAGGCGAAAATCAGGGGGCAAAAGTCTGCTATTGTTGGAGGGGTATTCTAGGAGAGAGAAAGATAGAACCGCTTCAAGCATGCGCACTAGATGCGGGATGGAGGTGGTCGGTTGGCGGGGTCGAAGCTGATTGGCTGCGTGTCGAGGGGCGTGGCCTAAGTTGCGTAGTCCGTGTGGCGCCGGCAGAAGACGAAGCTGAAGGAGGTAGCGCGGGGGGCTGCGTCAAGGGCACCGGGGGGCGAGGGGGGGCGTTAGGTCCTGTCGGAAAGTGCCTTTTGGCAGAAGGAAGGATCTGAAGGTGCAGAGCTTGGTTGTTGATGTTGGGATGTAAGGCTTGGATATATAATGCTTCGAGTATAGGTAATCTCCTTGGGTCACTTTCTTTATCGAGTATGGTGGTGTGTTTCTCTAACTCGTTGCGTGTGAGGTGGGGGTGGTTAGGGGTGAGATAGTGGTCTTTGATGGCTCCAGCCTGAAGGTGAAGAGTTAACCGACGTGAGAGACGAGTCTGCGTCATACCAATATAGGAATGAGGTCCACAGTCCTCATAATTACAGGTATGTTGGTAAATGACGTGATCGTCGGTCATCGGGCTCTTTATCTTGGTGGAAGCTGGTTTGTTGCGGAGAACGAGGTTGGAGGTCTGGGGGGACTCGATAAAGAAAGTGACCCAAGGAGATTACCTATACTCGAAGCATTATATATCCAAGCCTTACATCCCAACATCAACAACCAACTCTGGACCTTCAGATCCTTCCTTCTGCCAAAAGGCACTTTCCGACAGGACCTAACGCCCCCCCGGTGCCCTTGCCGCAGCCCCCCGCGCTAGCTCCTTCAGCTTCGTTTTCTGCCGGCGCCACACGGACTACGCAACTTAGGCCACGCCCCTCGACACGCAGCCAATCGGCTTCGACCCCGCCAACCGACCACCTCCATCCCGCGTCCAGTGCGCATGCGTGAAGCGGTTCTATCTTTCTCACTCCTAGAATACCCCTCCAACAATAGCAGACTTTTGCCCCCTGATTTTCGCCTCCTCTGATCCTCCACCCTCTATATATACCCTTCCTGTTTACCTTGTATATCATTCTATCCTTACTTGATAATGCTGGTTGTCCAGTGAAACGCATCGTATATCCTGTATCATGTACATTAATGTAACCCTGTACCACCATGAATTTTGCTCATCTCATTCATCTACTTCCTGCCACCCAGCGAAAAAAAAAAATATATATATATATACAGTATATTATAATAGTTAAGGTTAAAGGTCAAGGTCAAAGAACAAAAGAAGAGTGTTTATAATTTTCTTTAAACTCTTCCTAGACTGTTTAACCCTTTGTGTACCGGTGACGTCTTTTTTATTGTAGTCTAGCTATAATTAGACGATTTTGAGGAGCGGAGCGTATGAAGGATCTGTGGTAGTAAAAAAGGGTTAATTAAGATAGTTGAAAGCCTGCTAATTTTATGGAGGCCCTTCATAAACTAAATAAATTCGTCTTAATATCCAGTGTGAAATGAAACTAACAGAACTGTATTGAACGGGTTACGTATCGTCACCAAATTTTTGCTGGCAAATACGGTTGGTCAATGCAACGTTTGTTCAAATTTTGTGTTTTTGTTATTCAAAGGTCAAGGTGAATGGTGAAGGTCACAGACTATGGTCACTATTTATGTCTTATATATATTCTAAATGTTAATTACACCATATTCAAAATGCTACTAAATATTCCAAGTGTTAAGATTCAATGCGATCATCAATGTAATTATATATACAGTATATATACTCTTAGGCGGACATGAACCACCAACAGTCAGGACGAGTGTCTATGCTTTAATCCACTGCACACAAGTATCCTCTATCACGCTGTGGTATAGTGGATTAAAGTATGGGCACTTGCTCTGACTGTCGGTGGTTGAAATCTGGCTGTGAGTATAAACACATTAAGTATATATATATATATATATATATATATATATATATATATATATATATATATATATATATATACCGATTTTACCTAAGAGATTCAATACTACTTGCAGAATTCCAGATCGCAGTTGCTTATGCATTTTTTTTTTTTTTTTGGTAGGCCTAATGCGAAAACTGCACACCTACTTTATTATTTTTTTTATTTTTTTTTAAAGAGACAATGAACGGAGGAAGGAAAAACAGATAAAACAAAAAGGTCCATGTGCCTAAAGGCATCCTCCATTTATAAAATGTTTGTAACAACTGGATTTAAACATTTGTAGATTGTAAGTTTGTGGAAAGCAATTCGAGGGAAGTGAATTCCAAAAAGCTCTGGGGATAAATGAATTCTGATAAGCAGAAGTTCTGCATTGTGGAGGAGAAAGTGTAAATTCATGGGCGCTCTCAGCTGCCTTAGTTCTACGGGGAGAGATGTGGAGAGGCTGCACAATTGAAGCAAGTTCCTCGGAACAATTGCTGTGAAAATATCTGTAGAATAATGCAAGGGATGCAACATTTCTTCGTATGGATAATGTAGGAAGGTCCTGTGTGATTGCAGGGTTATTGATTAATCTAATAGCTTTATTTTGAATTTTGTCCAACTGCCTCAATGCAACCACTCCACTTCCACCCCACAGAGGTGAACAGTAATCCATCTGAGAACGCACATGACTTTCATATATTACGGCCAACTGCTCGTCAGTGAAGAATTCTCGAACTCTGTACAGGAGTCCCAGTCTTTTAGAGGCATTCTTAGCAATGCTTCTAACATTATGTGTCCAGCTCAAGTTAGTAGTTAATGTTACACCGAGAATGTCAATACTAGGGGAAGTGGGAATATTTACATCATTAAAAAATATATGAGAGTCAGTGAAATTCTGTCGGTTAGAAAATTGAATGTACTTGGTTTTCTGTGCATTAAAGGAAACTAGATTCTTTTGTCCCCATTCATTAATTCTAGAAAGGTCCTGGTTCAGAGAAATTGCAGTGTTTATTTTTGAATTTATAAGATCGGGTTGGGTGAAAGAATTGGTAAATGTGAAGGAACTGTGGAGTGTTGAGTCATCTGCGTAGGAATGTATTGGATTATGAGTGGTAGATATGAGATCATTGATATGAATGAGGAACAGAGTTGGGGCCAAAACTGATCCCTGGGGAACACCAGCATTTATTGAGTGAAATTGAGAATAAAGGCCATCTACCATTACACATATTTTTCTGTTATGAAGATAAGAAGAAATTAGTGGAACTAATGATGCAAGGCCGTAGTGTGACATCTTCGACAATAAGGATTGATGCCAGACTCTATCAAATGCCTTTGATATATCCAGTGCTATTGTATGTGTTTCACCATGTTGGTCTGTAGCTTGGTTGATTTGATGCGTAAGAAGGCAAAGAATGTCTGCAGTTGATCGACATCGTCTAAAACCATATTGCCTATCACTGATTAATTTATTATTCTCAAGATGCTTAATTATGTGATTATTTAATAACATTTCAAAGACTTTACCAGGAGTGGAAGTTATAGCTATTGGTCTGTAGTTTGATGGATCTGAAGAGGCACCTTTTTTAGGAACTGGATGGATGTTTGCTTCTTTCCAGGGTACTGGGAAGCATGAGGTATGAGTACACAGACGGAAAATTTTTGCCAATACAGGAGCGAGCACCAAGGAGCAATTCTTAAGTACTATTGGAGGAATTTCATCTGGACCAGGAGCCTTATCTACTGAGAGATTCTGCAAAATAGTATTGACATGTCTGGTGTGGATCTTAAGTGAGGGAATTTCAGACGAATTAAAATTAAGTACAGGGACATCTTGATTTATTTCATCTAAGGTTGAGTTGGTGGAGAAAATATCCGCAAGAAGGTTAGCTTTACCTCGTGGGTCACTTACAAGATTGCCAGTCGGAAATGTTAATGGTGGAATGGATGAAGCAGTAGTGAAGTTGGATTTGAATGAGTTAAGAGTAGACCAAAATATTTTGTTATCATTTGGATTATTTAGAAGTTTATTTGTCTGCTTGTGGAGAAAGTTTGATTTAGTTAGGTTTTAACTAGTTAGTTTAGTTTATGTTTCTAAAGTAATTAAAGGCTTCATGTGTTTTTGATCTTGTGTATGCATTGTAGGCTATTGCTTTTTGTTCAGTTACTCTAGCACAATTATGGTCAAACCATTTAGGTGAATTAGACCTTTTACTGTACTTTTGATGAGGAATAAAAGTTTCCATTCTAATTTTTACAAAATCTTGTATGTGGCTCAAGGTGGAGTGTGCATCATTAGAAAAGAAAGAGGTCCAGGGAATATCAATAAAGAAACCTTGAAGACCATCCCAGTCTGTCCTATCGTAATGCCATTTAGTCACCAAAACAGGTTCAGAGTGGGAAGGTGTGGTAGGTGATAGACAGGTAGCCTGTATCAGACAGTGATCAGAAGATCCAAGCGGGGACCTCACTGTAACATCATAATTTTCTGAATTGGTTGTTAAAAATAAGTCCAGTAGGTGGGAATTATGATTAGGATTATCTGGTACACGGGTGGGTTGGTTGACTAGTTAAGTGAGATTAAATGAGTCTGCAAATAGCTCACATTCAAGACCAGCATCATCAGTCCTGGCTGAATGAGTGAGCCATTCAACATTATGGACATTAAAATCACCCAACACAGTGATTTCAGAAGAAGCATTTAAGTTGAGGACACTGAGTTGTGAGGACAGAGAATCAAAAAGACGTTGCAATGCACTT
This sequence comes from Paralithodes platypus, assembly GCA_032716605.1. Taxonomy (NCBI): domain Eukaryota; kingdom Metazoa; phylum Arthropoda; class Malacostraca; order Decapoda; family Lithodidae; genus Paralithodes; species Paralithodes platypus. The sequence continues at coordinate 34,149,542 of CM064510.1, read as the reverse complement.
GACACAGTCGCATGATGAAGACCGAGGGACCACCAGGTTTGCTCTTAACAATTGTACTGCCATATTTATTAGGTAAGTGTATGGTGTTACATGTATGATATGTAGTGGGAAGAGTAGTGTTTTATGGATAGAGGATAGCGATGTAGGGCAATGTCGTGAAGTTGGATGTATATGTTATATAAAGAGGGTTTTCCTGATACCCCTGATGTGTGAGGCAGAAAGATATGTATCCATCTACCAAGGCCTGGGAGAGAAAATGGAATTCAGGCTATTCCCTGAGTCTCCCGAAACCTTGGCGGTAGTACTTCCCTGGGCGGGGCTGCCTACCCCTACTACCTACATATAAGGTACATAAGGTACATTATAAGGTATACTCCCCTACACAGGTTGCCGAAACAAAGGCTGATAAGTCTTTTTTTAAAGATTGTCTCCCCTAGATGGGTTGTCGACCAAGGTTGTCGAGTCCCATCCACCAGACGTGAAGATTGTCCAAATAAGATTAATGACAAATTTGGGTAGGTATATTTCGGGATGGGGCTGGGGGCGGGTAGTCATCGGATGCGGACCAAAATATAGTTTATATTTTGATACACTCGGATGACATGGTCTCTAACTCACTCATAGATATTCGTGGACTTCACTTGTTTCTAATCATGAAAGTATATCTCTTGAGCGAGTTATGATTATAATGTTTTATACATCAACTACAAAACTAGATATGCTATTTATCTAATAGCAAGTTCTATCCCAAAATCAATCCAGAGAGGTATAATTGCATAAGTAAAAACATATTGGGTTCATGAATTACTATGAGTAGGCTAGAAACTATGGCATCCGAGTTTACATAATAAAGGTTGTTGCTAAGTTTAAGGGTAGGTTTGATTTTTCTGGACCCCTTTACATACATACATAAAATTTTAAGACTGAGTGTTCCACACATAAGTGCAGTTTCAGTCTCTTGTCCTAATGGCGGCGTTCCAGGCAACCCTGTTAAGGGCTGCTTCACTTGTCAAGTTCTTGGATTTGAGATCGGCGCGTATAGTCCGATCCCAGGTCTTCCTCGGTCCACCCCTTGGTGCAGCTCCCTCCACAATCACAGACCTGCATTTTGTCACCCAATTTTGTTCATCCATTCTCTCCACATGTCCATACCATCCCAGTCTACTTGTACGCATCACCTCGCTAATACTCTTTATACCTAAACGTCTCCTCAGCTCAACATTTGTTATTCTATCCTGTAGCCTGGCCCCACACATCCATCTCACCATTCTCATCTCATTACGCTCCATTCTGTTGACATCCTCTACTTAACGGCCCATGTTTCTGAGGCATACGTCATTGCACTTCTAACACATGAGGCATACACCTTTCCCTTCAGGGGGAGAGGCATTCTTTTCATGGTCAGGATTGGCATCAATTCTCTGAATTTCCCCCAGCCACACCTAATTCTAGCAACAGTGGCAGCCTCGGCCCCACCACCGGCAGAGATGGTATCTCCTAGGTAACAAAACTTGTTCACCAGCTCCAAAGACTCATTTCCAAAATTCACAGCCACAGGATCATCACTTAACACAAGCTCGCCTTTGCACACTACGCACTCAAATTTCTCTATTTCTGACTTATCCTTCGGCAGGGGCCCCTTTATTCTACTACAGCGCTTACTCCCATGGTGTACCCAACATCGACAGATGCTACATTGAATTGAGTTAACGCCCACTCCCTTTCCACACACTGCACATGGGTATGCACCGCTCTTTTCCACATTGCCTCGTCTCAAACTACAATGCATAACCTTGGTTTTGTTAATATTGACTCTTAAACCCTTGCTCGCCATGCCCTCTCTCCACTTTCTGAATTTGGCCTCAGCATCCTGCATACTGTCAGCTATTAGGACTAAATCGTCCGCATAAAACAGTTCCAACGGGAGTCCGCCTCTAAAAACTCTAGACAGCGCCTCCAAGACCATAATAAAGAGGAGGGGGCTTAACACTGAACCCTGATGGACTCCAACACGGACTGCGAATTCATCACTCAGTACACCTTTCACCCTCACCGAACTTCGCGAATCCTCATACATCTTCATTATCACACGCACCAGCCACTCTTCCACACCAAGTTTCCTCATAGCCCACTGTACAACATCTCTAGGTACCCTATCAAAGGCCTTCTCCAGGTCCACAAACACAAAGTAAAGATCCCTGCCTTTTAGTAGGTATCTTTCCTGTATCTGCCTGACTATGAAGATAGCATCGGTTGTACCACGTCCTGGCATAAAACCAAACTGCATATCATCAATAGAGATGCTTTGCCTGATCAAACCCTCAAGGACTCTCTCACAGACCTTCATGATTTGGTCAAGCATTTTCAGGCCCCTATAATTTCCTCTATATAGCGCATCCCCTTTTCCTTTGTATATATTTACTATTACACTTTTGAGCCAATCCTCTGGGATTTTCTCATCTTTAATAATGGTGTTTATCAACTCAGTGACTAAGTTTACACCAATCTCCCCTGAGGCTTTATCATCTCAGCGACAATGTCGGAGCAACCTGGAGCTTTACCGTCCTTCATTTTATTGATTGCGTCGCTCACTACAGCTGGTGCTATCAAAGGAGGGGGCCCAGATATTGGTTTTTCGATACTAAGCTGTTCCTTATCCCATTCAAACTCTACATTTAGCAATCGTTCATAGTGTACCTTCCATGCTTCTCTGATTTCATTTTCTGCATACACAATCTTCCCATTATCATCTCTAACACACTGTTCACCTATAATATCCCTACTGTCATTTTTAACTCCACTCCATTTTTTCGTCCACATGTTTAATCCCATTACTTTTGAGATTCTAAGACGTTCGCCCCACTATTTAGGCGATTTCAAGACATTTCACCCCACTTCATTGTCACTTAGGTATCAATTTTTTCCTGGCGAGCGATAACGAGCCTACAATTTAGGAAAAAATCCGCCTTCGGCCGTGACTTTATTCTACCGAAAAATTTACAAAGTTATCTAGAAGGGGGTAATTTGTTAAGCTTGGTGGAGGAATAGGGAGCAAAACAAGAAGCTCCCCTTAAACTAAATCCGTCAATTAGTGTTTGAGAAATACAACTTAAAGACAAACAGATAAACAAACGGACAAACAGACAGACAGACAGCGACGATCACACAAGCTCCACAAACCAGATGATGCTCAGATTGGCCTTGCAGCAAACAGAGAGTGGATCATGGTTAACTGCCATTCCAAAGCCACACGCTAATATGGTAATTATGTAAACTGCAATACACTCATACACTCATGGACACACACATACAACGCACACACACACACACACACACACGTTTCCCCCTCTCTTTCTTCTGCTCCTTGAATGTCCTTACAAGGTACTCTCCTAATTATATATGATTTGTTTCTTAAATTGTCAACTGTTAGTAACAAACTCTCTTTTTCCCCGCATATATTTATAATATTATATTCGTTGTATATGTATCATTTGTATATAATCATGTCTAGATTTGTAATTTATCTATATCAAATTCTAGTTTTGTCATGGCAATGTTTTTTTGTTATTCAAGTTTACATTTGTAGTATATTTTCCATATTTAAAACTATTTTCAAACACATTTTCGTAATCATATCCCCCACCTCTCTAGCTCTCTCTCTCTCTCTCTCTCTCTCTCTCCCCTGATGGCTACCACTCACTATCCCTCACCGCTCTGTTTCATATTCACTCTGTCTCTTATCTCAACCAACTATCTTATTCTCTCACTAACTTTTTTGTCTGCCTATTTTTAAAATCCCTCTCGGTCGCCGCCTGGTGTTTTTTTGCCAACCTGTTCACACTAAAGCTTTAGGTCTCTGTTTGGCATTTGGCTTGTGAACATCTTCCATTATTTTTCCCTTATTCCATGTATTGCATTAAATAGTATATGCAAAGTTTACTTATTCCCCATTTATTGTTAACTCAAGGGGAAATGTGTCGGTTTTTATTAGTTCATTTTTGTATTTTGTATTTTGTTTTTTATTTGTTATTAGTTTCCTCCCTAAGCCTCAATCAAGCTTATGATAACACCGTCCTAAGACCCTCCATCAAGATGTCCCGGCTGAACGCCTGTTTCTCTTAAATTACAAGCTTGCTATCGCTCGCCAAGAAAACATCGACACCTAACTGACACGAAAAGTCAAAGAAATGGAGCGAATGGTCTTAAAATCGCCAAACTAATGGGCCGAATGTCTTATAATCTGAATACTAATGGGGCTAAACATAAGGAAGAAGGGTGACCAGATGAACGGCCCATCTCCCCTTAGAGGTGGGGGTGCATGGATTGAGGTAAAAATGGAAAAATAATCGCCAACCTGCATATAATTATCTCGTAAAATGCAGTATCACTGAAATAATTATTAACAATGGTATAAAGGATTTTGCGGATCGTCTATACCAGACCTGTGACGTCATAGTGACGTCACACCAGTATCCTCATCCTGGACTGGATGGTGGACTTACACTCCTGTGACGTCACAGGCCGGTATAGACGATCTACAAAATCCTTTATACCATTATTGATAATTATTTCAGTGCCATTTCATTTTGCAAGATAATTATGTACAGCTTGGCGATTATCATTCCATGTTCATCTCAACCCATGCACCCCCACCTTTAAGCGTTGATATAATAGCACGATATGTAGTGTGAATAAGCAGCTGATATTATTTGAGTTAATATGGATATTATGAGAGATATGCTCTGTTATATCTAAATGGATTTTTAGTTAGCAAATATTGAACTTATTAAATTATACCGCTATGATTCTAAACTCCCTTTTAAGCTTAATAAACTCTTGTATTATGAGTCAGCATAACCTTAATAGAGCGTCATCATGTTGAAGGACTTAAGAGGAGATATTTATAAATTTGTTTATTTATTTATTATTTTATTTGTAGTTTCTTCCCAAGACTTCCATCAAGCTTAGAAAAAGACCCCCAAGATTCCCCTTCGAGATAAATTTGTAAATTTATTGGTATAATTTACATAGAATATATATATATATATATATATATATATATGCCGTATGTATTTATTTATATAAAATATTATTTGCCCTTGGTCCCTTTGCAATAGATACTTCCTGAAGAGCTGAAGGTAATGTGAAGTATTATGTCTTGTGTATGTTTTTGCAACTGAAACTGAAACATGTTACTCGGGCACAGTACCATCAACCAATCCAGTTCTGAAGCTCTATGTCACTATGTACAAATCCGTAAAATTAGATAATCAAATAAATATATAAATACATAAAAATATAAACAAATAAGTAAATAAAATAAATGTATAAATAAATAAATAAAATAAATATATGCATAACTAAATAAAATAGACTAGCGTAGGGGCTATTTGTATATGAGGCAGAGAAACAGCTTGAACTCATTCAGTAAAATATCGTCAATTTCACTACATTTCGGCTAACAATAAACTATTATATTTAGTGTTGAATGCACTTATAGACATCATATCATCACAACGATTCCAATTATTCCCGTTGACTCCTACAAGACTTTCCTAAACTTAGATAAACTTTAAATGTTTGCCAGCATAATATTCAAATAGTCGTTATCATATTGAAAACGTTTGCTCTCTATGACCTGCCCTTACCATATTGTATTCATACATGTAAGCACACATACAGTATGCACACCATTACCACACACAGCACCACGGTCACAGTGGCTGAGCACTCTTAGTCACTGTGTTGGGAGTGCTAACTCAGGTGTTGGCGGTTCGATCCCAGACGTCTGCAGGGAAAGCCTTTCCCTAGCCGTGAGGGTATAGATCTGGACGGACCATCTCGGGAGACCAACAAAGTCTCCAGCTCATGTACTACTCTCTCCCTCAGGGGTATGTAGGCGCCCTCGTCAGCATCCAAGATCAGTCTGTTGATCCCTTAGGATAAGATCTAGGTTAAGCACCATATGAGGAGGAGCACTATATTGACAACGTTTCGCAGAAAGCTTCTTCAGGTCACCTGAAGAAGCTATCTGCGAAACGTTGTCAATAAAGTGCTCCTCCTCATATGGTGTCTAAATTCATTCTGTCAACTTTTCCAAGTTATCTCAACATCTAGGTTAAGACTGTGTATGAGCAGCTTCATTGGCTGCCGGCTTGAAATAAACCGATTATTATTAATATTAGTATATAATTTTACTGTATATATATATATATATAATAATAAAATAATATAATTATATAATTATATATATAATAAAATATATAATTATATATATATATATATATATATATATAATATATAAATATATACGGTATATATACAGTATATAATATATATATATATATATATATATTTTTTTTTTTTTTATTGATTTTTTTTTTTTTTTATATATTCCAACTACTCCCTCGCGGGCATAGGCTAAGAGCCTGCACACTCAACCGCTGAACACGGTGAGGCCCGTGATGTCTTGATCCAGCCTTGGGAGTGAAACATGTGAAGCATCCCGGCCAGAAGCAACCCCATCTCTGAAACTGCTCCGCTTCCGCGCTTCACAGTCACATTCCTCAGACTCGGACCCTCTCTCTCAGAATGCCACCTATTGAGCAAATAACTCACTAGGCATTGCCCCCCTGTAGCATATTTTGAATATGGGAATATTCATACAATGCTATTTAATCAGGGCACTATACAGTTATTTTTTTGGCATTTTGGTGTGCTGTGGTAATGCACTGAAACTAGGTACAGCAATGTCTCCGGCTAGAAGGAGTCTTCGAGAAATGACAGCCAGAGAGTCATTTCTCGGTGTAGGAAAAACTGTGTATTGTGTGTGTGTGTGTGGTGTGAGAGGTGTGAGAATTGCGTTCAACTAAACATGGATGGCATCAACACAAAGAAACACGAACTCACACACTTCATCAAACAACACAACATACACATTGCCATCTTACAAGAAACAAAACTCCGTACAACACAAAAAACACCTACTTTTCACAATTTCACCACCATACGACAAGACCGGGTCGTCAGCATTGGCAGTGGACTCATCACCCTGGTACACAAAGATATAACATATATAGACACCAGTGCACATACCAAATCCCTCCTCCCCCCAAACGATAACACAACAGAAATACAAGCAATTAAAATACGCACTGGCAACCGCTCCAACATTACCATCATAAACACATACATCCCTCCCCAAACATCCCCTACAGTACCAAATGATTACAGACCACAAATACAACACATCACAAACACCCCACACATCATCCTGGGTGGTGATTTCAATGCAAAGACGTCGGCCTGGTATGTCGACAACCCCGACACAGACAGAGGGCTGGTCTTACAACACCAAACAGACAACCTATATATCCTCAATAACATTCATCAGCATACCCATACTCCCCACCAAGCCCACTACACCCCATCATATCCTGATATCACCTTTTGCTCACCTGAACTCGCCCCCACAACATCCTGGAGGGTGGTCAGAACCTTAGGCTCAGACCACCTCCCGATCATTATCACCACCAAAACAAGACACACCCCAGCTAGCCACAGACACACTTACACTAACTATAAAAGAGCTAACTGGGAAGCTTTCACAAATGAGACAGAACAACACTTTGAAACCTTAAACAGTTCACCCATCACTAACATCAACAATGCTGTACACACATTCAACACGACTATCCAAAACGCTAACAAGAAACACATTCCAAGAGGTAACATAAAAAAACACAACCCCAACTTCTCACCAGAAATTCAAAAACCTCATAATACAACGCGACTCGCTGAAACATTCCCCAGCACCCCACACACAAGACATCAATCAACAAATTCAAGCACTCAACATCCAGATTAACAACAAAATACAAGAACAACAAACAAGATCCTGATGTGGCGGCGTCTACGCCGTGGGGCCACCTCCCGAGGCTGCCAACCGCGGATGGCTGCCGACCCTCCACAGCCGAAGACAAAATCAACGACCAGTGGAGGAAAACCGGATGCCGGCCACGGGGAGCAGTTTCGGGAGCCAAACCGTCACAACCATCCCCTGCCCCCTCCCTGGGGGCACGGGTCCTTGGAGCGGCTTCGGTTGCGCCGGGAATTTCCACACCTCTCACACCACACACACATCACACAGTTTTTCCTACACCGAGAAATGACTCTCCGGTTGTCATTTCTCGAAGACTTCTTCTAGCCGGAGACATTGAGAGCAACCCAGGACCCACGTTCACATACATATGTCCAACTTGCTCAAAACCCATCACTTCGAGTCGCCATACTAAGGGTTCAGTTCTCTGCAATTCATGCGGGAACGGGACCCACTTCACCTGCACAACACTTGCCTCCAAGAAACACTACACAAACACCTGGACCTGTTCCTCATGCCCCTCCCTCTCCCAGTCAAATCCCTCACCTAAAACCCGTCCACCTCTCCTCCCCAACCCACCTAACCTTCCCATATCATCCACTCCCCCCCCCTAAAACCTGTCCACCTCTCCTTCCTAACCCACCTAACCTTCCCATACCATCCACATCCTCAACTCAACACACCACACCCCATCCTAATCCATTCCAACCCCCATCTCCTGCTCCCCAATCCCCACCCCCACCTCACCCATCCCAACCCCCAGCCCCTCCCTCACCCCCCCCCCCCCCATCACCCCCCCCCCCCCCCCCCCCCCCATCACCCCCACCCCCACCCCATCCTCGTGCAGCAGCACCCAACATACATCGTGCACATAACATTAACATTCTTCAACTGAACATAGATGGCATCAACACAAAGAAACACGAACTCTCACACTTCATCAAACAACACAACATACACATTGCCATCTTACAAGAAACAAAACTCCGCACAACACAAAAAACACCCACATTTCATAATTTCACCACCATCAGACAAGACCGGGCTGTCGGCGGGGGCGGTGGACTCATCACCCTGGTACACAAAGAAATATCATACATAGTAACCAGTGTACAAACCAAATCACTCCTCCCCCCAAATGATAACACAACAGAAATACAGTCAATTAAAATACGCACTGGCAACAACTCCAACATAACCATCATAAACACATACATCCCTCCCCAAACATCCCCTACAGTACCAAATGAATACAGACCACACTTACAACACATCACAAACACCCCACACACCCACATCATCCTGGGTGGTGACTTCAACGCCAAGACGTCGGCCTGGTTTGTCGACAACCCCGACACAGACAGAGGGCTGGTACTACAAAACCAAACCGATAACCTCATCATCCTTAACGACATCCATCAACATACCCATATTCCTCACCAAGCCCTCTATAACCCATCATCTCCAGACATCACCTTTTGCTCCCCAGAACTCGCCCCCACAACATCCTGGAGGGTGGTCAGAACCTTAGGCTCTGACCACCTCCCGATCATTATCACCACCAAAACCAGACTCACCCCAGCTAGCCACAAACACACATACACCAATTATAAAAGAGCTAACTGGGAAGCATTCACAAATGAGACAGAACAACACTTCACAACTCTAAACAGTACACCCATCACTAACATCAACAATGCTGTACACATACTCAATAAAACTATCCAAAACGCTGACAAGAAACACATTCCAAGAAGTAACAGAAAAGACACAACCCCAACTTCACACCAGAAATTCAAAACCTCATCAGACAACGCGACATACTGAAACACTCCCAGCACCCCACACACACAAGACATCACACAACAAATTCAAGCACTCAACACCCAAACTAACAACAAAATACAAGAACAACAAAAACTAAATTGGAATAACTTCCTACAAACACTTGATCACAAAACAAACCCCAAAAAACTATACAAAACACTAAACAGCATCACACTTTCCAACAGCAACACAACACAATCACATGCTGCAATCACAACAACAGACTCTACTCCTTCATGTAAACAACAAGCAAACACTCTCATCAATCACTTTTCACATGTCAGCCACCTAAAACCTCACAAAGACGACCGACGTGTCATCCGACGTAAGAGACAATTCCCCACAGACCCTGACTATACACCCTTCACCAATCACCAGACAAAGCATATCATCAACAATCTCAAGCACTCACCCGCCTGTGGCCTAGACAACATAAGCAACATACACCTCAGACACCTGGGACCACAAGGCATACAAGCACTCACTAACATATCAAACTACAGCTATTCACACAACACAATACCAGACATTTGGAAGCATGGTATCATCATCACATTCCCCAAACCCAACAAAGACCCCACGCTACCCTCCTCGCACCGCCCCATCACACTCCTTTGCTCCCCCTCCAAAGCCATGGAACGCCTAGTATTACAACTAATTACACCTGACCTACCCCTAGCTCCAACACAACATGGCTTTAGGCCACTGCACTCCACAAACACTCTTCTCACAGACCTTACACAAAGAGCTTTCGACGGCATCAATTCAGCTAGACCACCACACAGATCACTATTAGCCACACTCGACATTAGTAAAGCCTTCGATGCCATCCCCCGCCACAACCTAACAAACAAAATCTACAACACAAACATGCACAACAACACAAAACGGTGGCTGGCCAACTTCCTAGCAGGCAGATGTGCACACGTATCTTTTGCCGGTCAGTCATCTAAAATCAGAAACTTTCCAAACGGAGTCCCACAAGGATCCGTCCTATCGCCCGCACTCTTCAATCTGTAGATGCACGATATAACTACACCCAATACGCCCCAAATAAACTTAGCCTCTATGCAGATGACATAACACTCACATGCACACACCATGACCCAAAAAGAGCAACAGATCTCCTTCAACCCTATCTCAACACACTACATGGCTGGTGCACTACAAACAGACTTAATCTAGCCCCAGCCAAATCCACCGCAACACTGCTCACAAGTTGGACAGGAGAACACGAATACATCCCTCAACTCACTATAAACAACACATCCCTAACACATACACACACACCCAAAATCCTAGGAGTAACATATGATACTCATATGACATTCAAACAGCACACCACAAACATTAAAAAGAAACTGACACCCAGACTTAACACCCTCAGGTCACTTGCTCACACAAAATTTGGACACAACAAAGAAACTACCACCACAGTATATAAACAATACATAAGATCAGTGATGGAATACGCAAGCCCAGCCTGGGCTTCTAACCTAGCTGAAACATCATAAGACCTTACAGACTATTCAAAACAAAGCCCTGAAGATCATTACAGGCTGCACAGCTACTGCACCCACAGATCACCTACATCAAGAAACCAAAATCCTCAAAGTCAAAGACCATCTGGACATGAGAGGCACTCAATTCCTGGCAGCAGCCTCCACGAACCAAGACCACCCACTAAACTACATGGCAACACACCCACAGACACCAAGAAATATCAAAACAACACCCAGCACACGGTATCACACACAATTATTGTCCTCTCTCCCTCCCTGCCCACCCCGAACCAACTTCCAGAAGCACATCCATACTCATATCTCTCACCGATCCATCCACTCACTCACAGACAACACGCAGCTGCATGCACGACCTCCCGAAATCCATCCTTCCGAATCCTCCCTTCCTCGCGAGGACAGAGTCCACCTGGCCAGGCTGAGATGCGGACACCATCCAGCTCTCCTGAGCTATCAGAAGAGACTGGATGACTCCGTTGTCGACGCCTGCCCGGGATGTAACACAGCACCCCATACCATTAAACACATCATAGAAGACTGCATTTCACACAACCACTTACGCCAACAACACAATCTACACTCAATGAGAGCTCTGTGGGAAAGCCCGATCGTGGCCATGGCCTTTCTCAGGGACTCGGGGCTGTTCGGCCAGGCAGCTTAGGGAACAACAACAACAACAACAACAACAAACACTAAATTGGAATAACTTCCTACAAACACTCGATCACAAAATAAACCCCAAAAAACTCTACAAAACACTAAACAGCATCACACTTTCCAACAGCAACACAGCACAATCACAACAACAGACTCTACTCCTTCACGTAAACAACAAGCAAACCCTCTCATCAATCACGTCTCTCATGTCAGTCACCTAAAACCCCACAAAGACGACCGACGTGTCATCCGACGAAAAAGACAATTCCCCACAGACCCTGACTATACACCCTTCACCAACAACCAGACAAAGCATATCATCAACAATCTCAAGCTCTCACCTGCCTGTGGCCTAGACAACATAAGCATCATTCACGTCAGACACCTGGGACCACAAGGCATACAAGCACTCACTAACATCAAACTACAGCTACTCACACAACACAATACAAGACATCTGGAAGCATGGTATCATCATCACATTACCCAAACCTAATAAAGACCCCACGCTTCCCTCCTCACACCGCCCTATCAAACTCCTTTGCACCCCTTCCAAAGTCATAGAGCGCCTTGTAAAACTGATGACACCTGACTTACCCCTTTCTCCAACACAACACGGCTTCAGGCCATTGCACTCCACAAACACTCTTCTTACAGACCGTACACAAAGAGCTTTTGTCGGCATCAACTCAGCTAGACCACCACACAGATCGGTACTTGCCACACTCGACATTAGTAAAGCCTTCGATGCCATGCCCCGCCACAACCTAACAAACAAAATCTACAACACAAACATGCACAACAACACAAAAAGATGGCTGGCCAACTTCTTAGCAGGCAGATGTGCACACGTATCTTTTGCCGGTCAGTCATCTAGCATTAGAAATTTCCCAAACGGAGTCCCGCAAGGATCCATCCTGTCGCCCGCACTCTTCAATCTGTACATCTATCTATCTATCTATTGCCGGACGCCTTACTCCCCTTACGAGGGTGGCCATACACAGAATGCCTCCAAGCGGACCTATTCCCTGTGAGAGGGACAACCCGGGCCAGTTTAGTGAAGGACTTACAGGATTGACCACTCAATTTAGGATCCGTCCAACTCCGAGGCCCTCTTGTGTATCTTGTTAGCACTATTTTTCTACAGTGGTGTTCGGCTAATCCATCCACTAACCTGCCTTACCCTTAGGTAAGCAGTATGGAGTTGTATCAGGTTTACTCCCCTAGACAGGTTGCCAACCAAGGCTGACGAGTCCCATCCACCCGGATTTGTAAAAGGTTGTCTCCCCTAGATGAGTTGCCGACCAAGGCTAACGAGTCCCATCCACCCGGGACATCTGTACATGCATTCAATCTGTACATGCATGATATAAATACACCAAATTCAACCCAAATAACCATAGCCTCCTACGCAGACGACATAACACTCACAAGCACGCACCAAAACCCAGACACAGCAACAAGACTCCTTCAAGACTAACTCAGCACATTACATGAATGGTGCACTACAAACAGACTCAACTTAGCCCCAGCTAAATCCATTGCAACCCTCCTCACAAGCTGGACAGGAGAGAACGATTACGTCCCGGGACTTAACATAAACAACACACCCCTATCACACACACACACCCAAAATCCTAGGAGTAACATACGACACCCAAATGACATTCAAACAGCACACCACAAACACGAAAAAGAAACTGACACCCAGACTTAACGCCCTCAGATCACTTGCCCACACAAAATTTGGACACAACAAAGAAACCACCACCACAGTCTACAAACAATACATAAGATCAGTTATGGAATACGCAAGCCCGGCCTGGGCTTCTAACCTAGCTGAAACACATCATAAGACCTTACAGACTATTCAAAATAAAGCCCTGAAAATCATCCCAGGATGCACAGCTACTACACCCACAGATCACCTACATCAAGAAACCAAAGTCCTCAAAGTCAAAGATCATCTAGGCATGAGAGGCACTCAATTCCTGGCAGCAGCCTCCACGAATCAACACCACCCACTACACTACATGGCAACACACCCACAGACACAAAGACATATCAAAACAACACCCAGCACACCTCCCGAAATCCATCCTTCTGAATCCTCCCTTCCTCGCGAGGACAGAGTCCACCTGGCCAGGCTGACATGCGGACACCATCCAGCTCTTCTGAGCTATCAGAAGAGATTGGATGACTCCGTCGTCGACACCTGCCCGGGTTGTAACACAGCACCCCATACCATTAAACACATCATAGAAGACTGCATTTCACACAACCACTTACGCCAACAACACAATTTACACTCTTTGAGAGCTCTGTGGGAGAGCCCGACCGTGGCCATGGGCTTCCTTAAGGACTCGGGGCTGTTCGGCCAGGCAGCTTAGGGAACAACAACAACAACAACAGCACAAATTCCATCCCAATAATATCTTCCCATTGATATATGGTATTCGAACCCGGGTCCATTAGATTACCAAACTAGTGGCAATACCACTCTGCCGTATGTATATATATATATATATATATATATATATATATATATATATATATATATATATATATATATATATATATATAAATATATATATATATATATATATATATATATATATACATATATATATATATATATATATATATATACATATGTATACAGTATATATATATATATAAATATATATATATATATATATATATATATATATTATATATATATATGTGTATGTATATATACAGTGAATTTATATATATATATATATATATATATATACTGTATATATATATATATATATATATTTTATATATATATATATATATATATATATATATACTGTATATATATATATATATATATATATATATATATATATATATATATATATATATATATATATATTATTATTATGTTCCTTCCAACAACCAACTATACTCCTAAAATCGATTAATGAAATTTACAAACACATGTGGCAGTCCGTGGATTCGAACCCAGGACGCTCACACCGAAAATCAACACCTGATGCATCGCACCACAAAGACAGTTAAAGGATGGTGGACACTGTCTACGATTTATTATGCAACTTCGAATCCTGCATATCAATCTAAGCATGTACACACATCCCAACTGCAACTCACGGAGGCTATGCATATGTGAATGGAAAGAGCAATTAATGGGGCCTTAACCACTAGGGAAGTCCTCTCGATAAATTACCCCTTAACCAATATCAATTATTATGTTCCTTCCAACAACCAACTATACTCCTAAAATCGATTAATGAAATTTACAAACACATGTGGCAGTCCGTGGATTCGAACCCAGGACGCTCACACCGAAAATCAACACCTTATGGAAAAGAACCCATGAGGAAAAAGTTTTATAGGCACGTTGTAGGTATGACCTAATTACCTACAACGTGCCTATAAAACGTGTTCCTCATGGGTTCTTTTCCACCATGAAGTTAACAGATTTAAACAAATCCTTATCAACAATGGATACTCTAATAATATTGTTGGCTCAGAAGTTCACAAATTCCTTACACATAAATTTAACCCTACTCCTGAACATCACCAAGACCCCAACTCAAAGACTCATAACCTATTTTACTGTAACCAGATGACACCCGCATACAAAACAGATGAAAGAGTTCTGCGAGACATGATAACACGAAATGTACCTTGCAACAATCCACACGATAGTATAAATCTAATAATATAATATAAGAACAAGAACGTCAGTAACCTTCTCATGAAAAATAACTTAACACGAAATCAAAACAACCTCCAGCATACCAATGTGGTTTATGAATTATCTTGCCCGAACGAAGGTTGTAAACTTGGAAACATGAACTACATTGGTATGACAACAAAAACACCAAGCAGACGACTCACTATGCACCTACAATCTGGCTCAATCAAAGATCATATGATACAACAACACAACTCTACCCTCAGTAGAAAAAAATAACAGATCACACAAAGATTATAAAGTATTGCCAAGACACTTCACGACTCCAAATAACAGAAGCCTTACTAATCCGAGACTAAAAACCGACACTAAACAACCAAACCACAGGCCAAGATCGAGTACTGACTCTTTTTAACCAAAATACACGAACAACACATATGCAACGCTATACCGAGACAATGAACACTCCCAACAACCACACGCACGCACACTCACACAGAGAGCCCACCATACAATCTAAGAGTCTAAGACATCAGTCACATTTGAGCTAGCAATCAACTCGTAAGTCCTGATAATTAACCCCAGTGTATTTTAGTGACATGTGTACAATCTTATTTTAACTCTGACCCAGTGTAATACAACTAGTGTGTTTTTTTAGATTAAATTAGAGTTGTTCGATATGTAAGTGATATTTATATATTTTTTTTAATGCCTGAGAACACTCACTTGTTCTTTTAAACCAATGTTAACTATTGTACTTCTTATTTGGAAGAAACATATATTAATTTTTATGTATTGCTATTACAGATATAAATCTACTGAATATGTGCAAAGCAAGCACGAAACGTTTAGTGAATATATAATAGGACAAATAAATGAAAGTTGACGTATTATTCAACACCTAATTGAAAATATATAATCATGAACTTTGGAAACTTAATATATCATTTGAATGATGAAATCAAACATACAGTGAGAAATATTGAAGAAAAAAACAAGTAAAAAGTTAGTAAAAAAACAAATATACCTTGGTCTTTCATAAATGTTGCCTCAATGAAAACATACTGCCTACATATACATATATATATATAAAGTATATATATATATATATATATATATATATATATATATATATATATATATACAGTATATATATATATATATATATATATATGGCTGAACCATTATGTCAAGTGGATGAATTAGGTGTCAGGGAAACACAGGAAAGAGCTTGATTTGTTGTGTATTTCTCTTATGTTTAGGGGTACGCAGAACCCATCTTCAGAGAAACTGAATGAGAAGGAATCGAATCGAATTGAAAATGGCAGTGAAAGGAGGCTAAGATGGAAGTGGGGATAGGGCAAGAGTCAGTTGGACGAATTGAATTTTATTGGGAGAAAAAGGTGTCTAGGCTTAACTGGAACTGCCTGATGTCTTTTCCAAATTGCAGCACAGCAGGCTGAGCAGGATGACCTGCCCCGACAGAGGAGGCACTGGGCTGAGAACTGGGAGGGAGGATCGGTGGGCTATTATAAGGGGTAGGGGGTTTTAGGTCAAATATAATCCTCCCGGCCCGACCGGGAGTCCGCTGGTGATAGGATGTTAGGGTTGGTGAGGGGTGGTGGTGATGATGTTTATTTCCTCCTCGGTAGATGAGTGTTGCCGCGTTCTAGGGCCTGTTCAACTAACAGGGCATTATACTCTTATTATTGGAAACCCTATCTTGCTTGCCTTTGACTACTTCATCTATTTTAACTGCTGACGAAGTTTTATATTTCTAATTATAAGTGTTAATAAAATATTATGTCTTTATATTTTCCAGCAATACTGATGATGTACTAAGATGCACGAATCGTCTATAAAAGAAAGAAAGACACTAAAACAAATATGAATTTAAACTTTGGAAATATGTTATGAACTCGTATTTACTTACTTAACCAATTGTACTCCTTACTTACATATTTACAGGAGTTACTTTTATTATAACTGAAGTAACGGGGTTGAGAAAGGCATGTAGGATTGCTACCATACAAGACAATAGAAAATACAGGAGAAGCAGTCAACAAGAGAAATGGGAAAGTATACAAGTTTCCCATCCTCTAAAGGAGGACGGAGCAGAGGAGTGCCCCCTGACCTCAGGTCATTCCCGTTCTCTAAGAACCAGGAATTTAGGTCAGTCTCCCAGACCATGGACAGGAGAACTTGACCAATCACCAACAAGCTTTCAAACCACCTCGACCTATCACCAGCCTTCATTCGACCGGCAGCCAGACTTACAATACAACGAACACATGTTTATGCAAAATAAACATCAGAGACCGGAATGCTATCGAAACAAGTGGGGATACTAGGTTCTCCCTTGTAATACCGTTCCGGATAACTATAAGTAATCCGGGGAACATAGAAACTCACAGAGATAATTAGTTAAATAAGACTAACCCCTGATTATTATACAATCACTAAGTTGCAATTATCTCTGATCTAGACCTCTTAACCACAACGAGGATATTAAATATAATAATTAAAATAGAAATGTACAACCTTATATCCACCATGTATTTTTAGACTAAGTTTTACCTTCGGAAATCACATCACAACCATTCACTATGTCCTTATAAAATTGAGTTAACATAAGTTAAACATACAAAATAACTCGAACATAGCCTCACTGAAATCTAGAGAAAGTAAGCACTTCTATGGCAATAATACCATCACGGCTGAAAAGCACATGGTATATAATTAAGATAGAAGCTGCCTTCCCCTCCCCCCTCGAGACTACAGCCGGTCCTGCTGTTGTCATCTGCTGCCAGGACCTTGGATTCCTGCCGTACCTGCTGTTGCCCTCTGCTGCCAGGACCTTGGATTCCTGTTCGTGAGAGGCAGTTCCCGTCGACATCCAGCCAGACGAATCTACAATCCACGTCGGCCAGACTTGCACCTAACAACTACCCTCCCAAAACCTACCCTAAGTGTCTCTGAGTGTCTTACGTTGTGATTATTGATGTGAAGGTAAGGTGAAATATGCGAGTATTCTAGAGCTAATTCTTACGTAGATCTGTGCCCAAGATCGATATTTTTTGCGTTATATATTAATCCTTCAGAACCATATTAATTATTGAGTAAATCTGTGTCCAGGATTAAGTTTACCTTGTGTCCTCAATCATATATATCATAATATGCATACGTTACATACTCGTGTTAAACTAATATCTAGCCGAATACTCCCAGATTTTACTTGTATATGTCCATTCTATTGTGTATATATCAAGTCGAAGTTGAAGTATATATCGTGTAGTTATTCCCTGTTCAAATCCAACAGTTACCTAGAACCTACGCTCAATTTCATATTTAATTAAAATCAAACTCTCTTTGCTTTATAGAGTTATTATTAATTACAGATCTTAATTTGAATCTAATTACTTCAAATACCCAAATTACGCCTAGTAGTCCTGTGCGTCATCTTATTCATCTACGAATAACTTGTTTTCTTATTCTGTTACGAAATAGATAATTTCGATCCATCTTGTCTAGGAATTCTAGCTTTGTAGAAATATTTTGTCTAAATATTTCACCATTGAATAAAACGCTAATTCGTTCTGTATTCCTTATAAGAATCTGTTAACTTGTTTAGATCTCCTTCATACCGTATCAGGTATTTATATCCAAGTGCAACTTCGTCGTGTACGCCTATATTTACTATTAGTATTATTATAACTATTTAGTACACGCTATTTTATTCTACGTTTCGATACCCCCTGTATTCAAAATATAATTTTATTCAGGTCAGGTTGTATTCCACATTCAATTTCGAGTCAGTGGATCTATAATCATTAAATCTGAATTCCTCGACCCTTGAGATTATTATTGCATATACCAGTTAAGTAATTAGGTATTCATAATATAGTTTTTCTCGCAATAAACTAACTACGTAATTAATTGTAAAAACAATTCAACTCCCTTCTCCTTCTTATTAAATCATTCCCCCCATTTTCAAGATAAATATCGCATTAACCACCGCACTAACTATTTTCTATACCTCAGTCTAGCGAATGCCGTGTGTGACCTACCCGGTCATATTTATCTGCGCGCGGTAGTCTTTACACTACCTGGGTGCCTCTCGCCCCGTGTTACTGAGCGATCGCTTAAGAAATCTTTGTGCGTTCCCCATATTGCTTAGGCCAGAATTATTCATGCGTGTTTAGAGATTTCATCAAACCATTGATAAGTTTACTAAGAATTTTTCACGGTAGATACTCAACTCCCATATATATTATTATCAAGGGTTTACTCTATGTGTATGTGTGTCTATATATAATACTTCACGGTAGATACTCAACTCCCATATATATTATTATCAAGGGTTTACTCTATGTGTATTTGTGTTTATATATAATACTTCACGGTAGATACTCAACTCCCATATATATTATTATCAAGGGTTTACTCTATGTGTATGTGTGTCTATATATAATACTTCACGGTAGATACTCAACTCCCATATATATTATTATCAAGGGTTACTCTATGTGTATGTGTGTCTATATATAATACTTCACGGTAGATACTCAACTCCCATATATATTATTATCAAGGGTTTACTCTATGTGTATGTGTGTCTATATATAATACTTCACGGTAGATACTCAACTCCCATATATATTATTATCAAGGGTTTACTCTATGTGTATGTGTGTCTATATATAATACTTCACGGTAGATACTCAACTCCCATATATATTATTATCAAGGGTTTACTCTATGTGTATGTGTGTCTATATAATACTTCACGGTAGATACTCAACTCCCATATATATTATTATCAAGGGTTTACTCTATGTGTATGTGTGTCTATATATAATACTTCACGGTAGATACTCAACTCCCCATATATATTATTATCAAGGGTTTACTCTATGTGTATGTGTGTCTATATATAATACTTCACGGTAGATACTCAACTCCCATATATATTATTATCAAGGGTTTACTCTATGTGTATGTGTGTCTATATATAATACTTCACGGTAGATACTCAACTCCCATATATATTATTATCAAGGGTTTACTCTATGTGTATGTGTGTCTATATATAATACTTCACGGTAGATACTCAACTCCCATATATTATTATCAAGGGTTTACTCTATATGTATGTGTGTCTATATATAATACTTCACGGTAGATACTCAACTCCCATATATATTATCAAGGGTTTACTCTATGTGTATGTGTGTCTATATATAATACTTCACGGTAGATACTCAACTCCCATATATATTATCAAGGGTTTACTCTATGTGTATGTGTGTCTATATATAATACTTCACGGTAGATACTCAACTCCCATATATATTATTATCAAGGGTTTACTCTATGTGTATGTGTGTCTATATATAATACTTCACGGTAGATACTCAACTCCCATATATTATTATCAAGGGTTTACTCTATGTGTATGTGTGTCTATATATAATACTTCACGGTAGATACTCAACTCCCATATATTATTATCAAGGGTTTACTCTATGTGTATGTGTGTCTATATATAATACTTCACGGTAGATACTCAACTCCCATATATATTATTATCAAGGGTTTACTCTATGTGTATGTGTGTCTATATATAATACTTCACGGTAGATACTCAACTCCCATATATATTATTATCAAGGGTTTACTCTATGTGTATGTGTGTCTATATATAATACTTCACGGTAGATACTCAACTCCCATATATATTATTATCAAGGGTTTACTCTATGTGTATGTGTGTCTATATATAATACTTCACGGTAGATACTCAACTCCCATATATATTATTATCAAGGGTTTACTCTATGTGTATGTGTGTCTATATATAATACTTCACGGTAGATACTCAACTCCCATATATATTATTATCAAGGGTTTACTCTATGTGTATGTGTGTCTATATATAATACTTCACGGTAGATACTCAACTCCCATATATATTATTATCAAGGGTTTACTCTATGTGTATGTGTGTCTATATATAATACTTCACGGTAGATACTCAACTCCCATATATATTATTATCAAGGGTTTACTCTATGTGTATGTGTGTCTATATATAATACTTCACGGTAGATACTCAACTCCCATATATTATTATCAAGGGTTTACTCTATGTGTATGTGTGTCTATATATAATACTTCACGGTAGATACTCAACTCCCATATATATTATTATCAAGGGTTTACTCTATGTGTATGTGTGTCTATATATAATACTTCACGGTAGATACTCAACTCCCATATATATTATTATCAAGGGTTTACTCTATGTGTATGTGTGTCTATATAATACTTCACGGTAGATACTCAACTCCCAATATATTATTATCAAGGGTTTACTCTATGTGTATGTGTGTCTATATATAATACTTCACGGTAGATACTCAACTCCCATATATATTATTATCAAGGGTTTACTCTATGTGTATGTGTGTCTATATATAATACTTCACGGTAGATACTCAACTCCCATATATATTATTATCAAGGGTTTACTCTATGTGTATGTGTGTCTATATATAATACTTCACGGTAGATACTCAACTCCCATATATATTATTATCAAGGGTTTACTCTATGTGTATGTGTGTCTATATATAATACTTCACGGTAGATACTCAACTCCCATATATATTATTATCAAGGGTTTACTCTATGTGTATGTGTGTCTATATATAATACTTCACGGTAGATACTCAACTCCCATATATATTATTATCAAGGGTTTACTCTATGTGTATGTGTGTCTATATATAATACTTCACGGTAGATACTCAACTCCCATATATATTATTATCAAGGGTTTACTCTATGTGTATGTGTGTCTATATATAATACTTCACGGTAGATACTCAACTCCCATATATATTATTATCAAGGGTTTACTCTATGTGTATGTGTGTCTATATATAATACTTCACGGTAGATACTCAACTCCCATATATATTATTATCAAGGGTTTACTCTATGTGTATGTGTGTCTATATATAATACTTCACGGTAGATACTCAACTCCCATATATATTATTATCAAGGGTTTACTCTATGTGTATGTGTGTCTATATATAATACTTCACGGTAGATACTCAACTCCCATATATATTATTATCAAGGGTTTACTCTATGTGTATGTGTCTATATATAATTGCATATTTCCTTAATACTATTCTTTAACTCATGTTCATTGTTATGTTATTCATAGACCTTTGCGTGTTTTAAATGTATTTCATGATCTACTTACTATTCCTTATAATCGTTAAGTTAACTTTTAACTCACGTTTTAGGTACAGATATACTCGTGAATTCCATATCATCCGTATTATGACTAAATATGTCTGATTCTCTTGCTATTCATCAATAATAGTAAAGCGAACTTTATGATCTCATTTTATGTGCTTTAATAAATCAGAGTATAGAATTATCCATGTCTGTTTATTGTGTTTATTACCACCTGATTGAGTATATAATTGTGAATAAGAACGTGTCCGATGTGTCCCTGTTGAGTGTATTTTGAGTCTAAAAGTCCATAATTGAATTTGAGTAAAGACCATAACAAAGCTAAGTTGTATTACAACCCGGCATAACAATAACCATTTGTACTAATATTCCTATTATAACAACTTAGAATTAGTTATCATTGTATTTCTTGTATTACATACAACGAGTGTAGGCGACAGGAAAAGACAGAATGCATTCAATTGGTCTTTCAGAGGAACAGGTCATGGGAATCACTTGTATCATCACTGGTATCATCAAAGGGGAGGTGTGGTGGAGTGGTCTTGCCACTGGCCTGGTAATCCAAAGGTCCCGGGTTCAAATCCCGATGTATCAATGGGAAGATATTATTGGGATGGAATTTGTGCTGTACCTAGTATCAGTGCATTACCACAAGCCCACCGAAACGTCAATAAAATACCCTCAATGTTCCCTGATTAAATAGCACTGTATGAATATTCCCATATTCAAAATACGAAGTGGCTACGGGACACCACCAGGGGTGTCACGCAGTGTGACACTACCAGTGGTGTCTCGCAGCCCAGCCACACTGGGTAGGCTACGGGACACACAACACAAGTGTTTTCGTATTTATCGCCATATAATTCAGCCAATTAGACTGTGAATCGAAATTATTTTGATTATTATTTATATTATCATTAAAAACGTTGGACTTTATTAAATTATAATCCTACTTGTTGTATATACAGACCTATTCCATTCTCAACTCCCTACGCCACACACACTCACACACACACCTATTTATACATCTAACTAGGCGTTATATATAGCCGTTATATACTGTATGTGTGTATATTCTTCGTCTTACATATCCATCTTATAAGAACATATGGGAGTTTGCAGAAAGTCGATTGGCCCACACAAGGCAGAGATCCCTCTTACACCCAACCCATCTCGGTTATATGTTTATCTAATTTCATTTTGAAACTCTCTATCGTTCTTGATCCCACAATGGCGCTAGGTAGGGGGGGGGGGGGGAGTGCAAGCTTGCGTGCACGAGTAGGAATGTGCATGTACGAGCATAAAGCATGTACGTTTGTGAGTGGAAATATGTGTTTGTATAATGGATGTACAAAATTAATAATGAATATACAATATGTTTGTGTGTGTGAGTGTGTGTGTATGTGTTTGTGTGTGTGTGTGTGATAGAGAGAGAGTCATGCACATGACTTGTCTTTGTGAATGTGCGTTTGTGTTTGTGCTTAGGAATGCGAATATATATTTGTGCGTGTGGTTCTGAAAGAACATTAGAGTGTGGGTGCGATTGTGGGAGGGAATATCAATGTGTGTCGCGTGTGTATTCTGATAATTGGAAATGTGAAGGCGAGTGTGTAGTTGTGAATGTATGTTCGAATATATGTGCGTTGTCGAGTGGTAATCTAAAAGTGTGTGTGTGTGTGTGTGTAGATATATGAATATAAATCACCGAACTTGTTCGTCAAGGTGAATACACGTAATGCAAGTTAATGACATTGTGGGTAGGAATACAAATATGTGTTCCTGAATGATTTTGTGTGTGAAAATGTGAATGTGCATGAGTTTGTGTGTGTTTATATAGTGAATCAACATAGAAGATAATAGGAAACATTTCTCAATTGATGATGCATATTATATTGTCTGGTGATTATTGGCATCCAAATGTGCTGTTTGATTAATTTAGGATAGGGATGGTAATTGGTAAATGTATAGCATTATATAATATTTATGTGAGTGCGGCCGAAGAAGGTTGCGAGAAAATAAACACGGACACCAACCTCTAGATACCAGCGTACGTGGACCCTTTACCTTAAGATCTCAAGCTAATCCAGGTAATCCAGAAAATTAACACGTAATTGTAAATTGTACCTACCAGCATAATTATCTTATGGTCTGGACTCTCTCTCTCTCTCTCTCTCTCTCTCTCTCTCTCTCTATATATATATATATATATATATATATATATATATATATATATATATATATATATTAACAATCTAGATGTAGGAATAACTAGAAAAATCTGTAAATTTACAGATGACACTTAAATGGGAACACTCCAAATAGATTTAGACATACTACACGAATGGGTAGTAAACTGGCAGATGAAGTTCAATGTAGGTTAATGAATGCAGTGTAGTAAAATTGAGTAAATCGATAGAAAATGCAGGATACAATTTCGATAACGTGGATATAACTAACTCAAATAATGAAAAAGACTTGAGAATCAACCGTTGATTCATTTAAAATTCGCCTAGACAAATATCTCGCATCAAACCCGCGACTGACTGCGTTTGTAAATGAATAACTTTATTTTATCCTCCCCTCAGTTACTAACCCATCTGTCCCCTACTAACTTCCTAATCCTGCCACGGACATTAGTTCCAGGGCAGTAGTTCCCTTTCCCTTACCCACTCTAAACCACTGTTTGGACACTTGATCCTCAGTGTTTTGGAGGACAAGCAGCCTAGAAGGGTCACTAGACTCGTATGTTGCTTGATTTCCTTTGTACTCAACTGTGATTTGAAACCAAGAAATCAATGCATCAGTGTTCGCAATAAGGCAAATAGAGTTCTTGGATATATTATATCTAGAAGTGTGAGTAACAGAACAGCAGACGTAATCTTGACATTTTATCTAGCGTTAGTGAGGCTACATATGGATTATGCTGTTCAAAATTGGAGTCCCTATTACAGAATGAACATAGATTCCTTGGAGAGAGTACAACTAAGAATGACAACAAATAATCTGTAATATTAGAAATCTTCCATATGAAGACAGGTTGAAGAAGCTAGGCTTACATTCGTTAGAAAGACGCAGAGTATTATGATATGATATGATAGATATGATAGAGGTGTTCAAGTGGGTAAGTGAGATACGCTAAATACAGGGGATATGAAAGATGTACTGAAGCTCAGCGATAGCGAGAAAACTCAAACAAATGGTTTCAAATGGGATACATTTCGTTTCAAGAATTATAGGCAAATACTGGTTTGGTAAGAGTTGTATAGACCTGTGGAACAGGCTACCTAGCGCCATAGTGCGATCAAGAACGATAGAGAGCTTCAAAATACAATAAGATAGACATATGGACGAGACGGGTTGGGTGTAAGAGGGATATGCCTTGTGTGGGCCAATCGCCTTTATGCGGGCTCACATTTTCTTACGTTCTTATATATATTTATTTTGTCTTCTTCTTTTCTGTGTATGAAGGAGACAAAAGGCAGGTTACTAAGCTTTAATACCATATACATATCTCTCTTATTGATACCTTTCATCCACTTAAAACACCTCTATCATTATTTCCTCTACATAGTATATTTCTACTCACAAACATACAACCACGTGCTCACACACACACATACACATCTTTATATTCACAATCATAGAAACATTTCGTACTTTCATTCACAAACACATACGTAAATACCTGTATTTCCATCCACACCGTTACCATTAATTTGTACACACACACACACACACACACACACTGAAGAATCTCAATTTCCTAAGCATGGAGGAGAAGACGTGTGAGGGGTATAACAACGATTTACAAAGACTTTCTTGTAAGGTAACCTGGTAGGATCAAAGGGCACGTGTTTAAACTAAGAACAAATAGATGGAAATACGATATGAACAAATTTAGCTATAATATCAAGCTTTGTATACTTGGAACACTTGTGGTGGTGTCCCGTAGCCTACCCAGTGTGGCTGGGCTGCGAGACATCACTGGTAGTGTCACGCAGCCCAGCCAGTGAGACTGGGCTACGGGACACCACCAGTGGTGTCCCGTAGCCACTTCGTTCAAAATATGCTATAGGGGTGCAATGCCTGGTGAGTTATCTGCTCAACAGGTGGCGTTGTGTGTGTGTAAGCGTGAGAGTCCGAGTGTAGGGGGTGAGACAGTGAAGCACGGGAACGAGGTGGCTTCAGAGATGGGGTCGTTTCGGGCCATGAGTGAGCACCGTGCCTCATGTGAAGGCAAGATGGCAGGTGCTCGTTGCACTCTACGTGCTTCACATGTCTCACTCCCTAGACTGCAACAAGACCTCACAGGCTTCACTGTTCATTGTAAAGCGGTGAATGTTAAAGCTCTCAGCCCGAGAGGAAGTAAGTTGGAATATAGAAAAGAAAAAAAATCACTCTTACCCATTATCACGTGATCGGGATGTGGATAGGGTGTGATCAGGGTGTGTTTCACATATGCTTTGGGCGTGATTGAGGGTTTAAACCACACCCCTGTTATGTAATCTTGACAGGTATTGGTTAAGAGTTATGTAAGATTCATAATGTATGGTGAGACGTCATTAAGAGGGCGTAACCCAAGGTGATATAATGTGAAGATATGGTCGAGAGCAAGAGAGAAGAGAGACCCCAAGACTTGTTTACTAAGAAGGGGTCATAGGCCAGTCCGTGTTTGTGAAAGCCAAACTTTTATACTTGGATTATTATTTACTATTACATTTGAATACTATACTATCACTTCTGAATAAGTTCTTTTTACCATTCAATAAATTGAGTTTACATTAATTTAAGTTTCAGTTCCCTTTTATTATATATATTAAGGTCTGATACTATTATTATTCCTTTATTAATTATTATCTTCCGTATATTGGAAGTGGTGGCAGTTTATTTGAGGGTTACTTAATCAAGCTATAACTCTAACAATTAGTCTACCATGATATGGTGGATTGCGAGTGGCTCTGTACACACAGGCAACGCCCACGGGTCTGTAATTTGACCGCAAACGCTACTAAAATATTAATTCAAGTCACTAAAAGTCTAAACAGATAAATAGCTTCATTTATTATGGCTGGTCGTCACGGGGCATCTGACGAAACTGGCAACCCATTGTGCCGTCGTGCAGTATGAGCTCGGACCTTGATCTTTCGCCCCATTGAATGTTCTGCGGATTCCTGTGATTCCTCGACTTCAACTGCAGCAGAGATTCTTCAAGTGAAGGAGGCACTCCAAGCAGCAGTATTGGTCGGACCTTGGAGGATCGAGTTTGGGGAGAAGGACGCTGTAAGGACGAGACTATTGGCCCGGAATCTCCAACTTCAGACTGTGGGAATGATAGTACTGCCCGCACACCTCCCAAGGCCAACACAACCTACCCTCAACACCGCCTGTGTCCGCCCTCATCGCCTCAGTCTGGTTTGGAGTGTGAGAGAGTGATGATACGTAGCTGTGGCAGACACATAGACGAGGTAATGTATTCATCTGACTTGGAGGCTTTAAGTGATTAAATATTAAATTATTCCAATCTTTAATTCAAATTTCAATCTATGATTCAATTTTGAGTTCAAAGTTTTCACTGTCTTTTTAATAGTTTTGTGCAAAATAGGTGATTTGGGGACGTGAATTGTTAAGCTGTGATTTATTGAAAATATTTATCTTTTATCTTTGAAGAGTTGATTTATTATATGTTTGATCAAGTTGAGGATTAATTATGTCCTTCAAACGTTTGTTTAAGAAACAGCCTATAAATCCCGTCGTCGAATCAGACGACCATGGATTGTCAGATATAGCTGAAGAGGATAGCAACGACGATTTTTCGGATGATAGTATTAAACAATATATATTCGGATGTTGATGATTTTACGGTAAATCCTGGTACATCAGGTGAACCACATATATATGTAAATGTTAATAAGGGGTTGTTGAGAAGTGGTACATCTTATGATACCACCCCATACTATTTAGATCCTGTAAATACCAGAGTTCCTCAGCCTTCTGCAAATCAAGTCACAATGGCTGACCCACCTCCCCATAGCTTCAATTTAACCCTTAATTAGCGGCGAGACACATAAGTCGAGTTAAATAAAGCTGGACTATGTGGCGGTGCTCGACATATATCGTGTGGCAATTTCAGCACGTAATGTTGCTGAGAGAGAGAGACAAGTGGTGGCAGGAGAGTAGCGAGCGTATGACTGCTCCAGACCACCGCGGCGAACCTACTGACACGAATCCCACCTCCTCCCTCCCTCTCTCACTCGCTATATACGGAATTGTATGGGGAAAGTGCCTAATTACATGCTTTTTGCACTCGCGTTGAACGGTTATTGCAAGAAAACTAGCCATCATAAAAGGATCGTTATGGTGTCATTCGAAAGCTCTGTTTATGCCCTTTCAGGGATAGATACTTGTTTTACGTTCTGGGTCTTATTTAGGCATGAAAATGATCACGTAAACAGCCCTATTTTGGCTAAAAACACCCCGCTGGGCGGTACATATAAATAAACCGCATAGGCCGCTCGTAAGGTGTTAAATGTGGTGCATGGTCAGGCAACGAAGCCGTTCACTGGTTTGGAAGAACGCAGAAATATCTTTTCGGTCTTAGACGATGTGGATACGGAGATCGCGGCCAAAGGTATCACTCAAGAGAGGGCAAAAATTTAAATTTTTCGCTCGAAAATTGACAAGGAAAATACCCCAGCAGGTTATCTATTGGCGTGCGATGATCTTATCAATGCCAAGACTTACGATGAGTTCAGGGTAGAGTTCCTAGAGAAATTCGGTTCATCAGCCAAGGGCGCATTTGCGAAATTTCATGACTTCGCTGATCTGCTATTGAAGCAAAAGAAAAATCAGTCTGTGGACACATTATTGGCGCAGTGTTCACAATTCCCAAATTGCATATCGCATGAGCTAATTCATCACACCTGGTTTGAGGGTAGTAAAATATCACTAGAGCATCTGAGTAAGCTGTTAGACTATGTCATGTTAGTTAGTGCCTTACCAGACTCCGTGAAACCGATCGCTAGGAGGATTGAATTTCCGCCTACGATGTCCCTCAATAAATTCACAAACGAGCTGCGGAAATCTTGTGATACGAACGGTGTTACCACCGATCAATTCAGTTTTCGTGTGCTCATGTTAGGAATTCCTTACCTGTTTCCCCAGTTCAATCTGGGCCTAAGCAGAATCAACCTAATCATTCCCATCCTACTAAAAATTCCCAGGCTAGTGCTCCTCCCAAATACCAGAAAACCCCACAGGTAGGTCAGGTTAGACAGAGTTACAAAACTCAAACATGGAATTATCAGTCACCCCGTTATCAAGGCGGCGAACAGAGAGTGCAGGGTGGCCAGGGTGTGCAGGGCGGCGGTCATGGCGCGCAGGGCGGCCAGGTCCCGGCAATAATGGGCAGTGGCGCCGGTGGTCAAAACAGGGATGTTATGTGTTTTTATTGTGGTATACGGAGTCACATTGTTCCTCGTTGTAACATCAAAGCCAAAGAGCTATATGAATATACGGCGGGCAAGCCACCTTTCTGTCGTAGATGTAAGACTAAAGACCACCGGACCGGAACTTGCCCGGAAGTAAAGGTTGTTGTTGTTGTTGTTGTTCCCTAAGCTGCCTGGCCGAACAGCCCCGAGTCCCCGAGGAAGGCCATGGCCACGATCGGGCTTTCCCACAGAGCTCTCATTGAGTGTAGATTGTGTTGTTGGCGTAAGTGGTTGTGTGAAATGCAGTCTTCTATGATGTGTTTAATGGTATGGGGTGCTGTATTACATCCCGGGCAGGCGTCGACAACGGAGTCATCCAGTCTCTTCTGATAGCTCAGGAGAGCTGGATGGTGTCCGCATCTCAGCCTGGCCAGGTGGACTCTGTCCTCGCGAGGAAGGGAGGATTCCGAAGGATGGATTTTGGGAGGTCGTGCTTGCAGCTGCGTGTTGTCTGTGAGTGAGTGGATGGATCGGCGAGAGCTATGAGTATGGATGTGCTTCTTGAAATTGGTTCGGGGTGGGCAAGAAGGGAGAGAGGACAGTAATTGTGTGGAAGTAAAGGTAGATATATATGATTGGATGGCGACTCACCCAAGATCAGGGGAAGCCTCCGATCGAAGCCAACCAAATCAAACATAAGGGATAATTGTACACAGACTCCGAAACTCCCTACTTTAATGATAAGTGCGCTCATGCAATCACCTGACTCATTAATTATGAAGTCGTATGTAAATGATGCAGCTATAAGTGTTTTAATTGATACGGGTTCTCCTGTGAACCTCATGTTTAGCTCTGCATTTAACAGATTGAATCATGATGATTCGTTAAAGCTTGAATTCCCGGATGTTAATCTACAGAGTGTTTCAGGGGATAATATTTTCATTTCGGGGGCTACGTACTTACCGATGGAATTGCATGAGGACTTAGATTTAATGACGGAGAAAGTGTACGTTGTGGATGGGTTAAACATTTCATCAGACCTTTTGTTGGGTTTTCAGACAATGAGGGAGAGAAAATGTTTAGTTATTCCTGATATTAATGGTGTATCTATTAACAATACTTTCATTCAGGCATCCTCTAATTCTACTGAAAGAGGTGTGCAATTTGTTTCAAGAGGTATACGTAAGAGTAAATCGAGCATTGTGAAGAGTAGTAGGCCTAAACATCATTCATCTGGCTGTAAGATCGCGGCCAGCCGACGCCTGCTCGTCCCCGCTGCCTGTCCCGTGGTCCCAGTCCCCGACATTAAATTGCATGATTATTTGGAGCAATCTATGAGAGATTCTGATATTCTCATACACTGTAATACTATCATTGAACCGCATTCTGCTAGGGTTGTTGACGTTTATGCAAACAATCTTAAGAGTACAGTAAATTCTATTGTTTTATTGCCCGACACTTCGGTTATTAACCCGGCAAGTGCTGAAAGACTAGTAAGAGTTTTACCGTTGCTCTGCGGAAAGCCTAATATAATCCAGATTTTTGAGCGCGTACCAAAACCGCGGGCTTACAGCCAGCCGGCTACAAATTGGTGTGGCTGTAGTACAACTTGGCAACTCTCGATACCACCCCGCCACACGCTCGGCCCTCACTCACTCAAGCGGTACACAAGCACTTGTCATGGAGCCTAGACGTCCCTCACGCTCTCGCCCTGATGACACAACCAGCCCTCCTTCTGGTGGTGTCAGCGGCCGTGGAAGGCAGAGAGTGGCTGCTAAAGACCCGAGCTACCAATACTACGGCACGAGTAGCTCCGAGGACGAGGAACCTGCACGTAAAGCACGTAAAACACGTGCAAGCAGGGCCAGTGTACAGAGGTCATTGTCTTTCGGGAACACTGCCACGACCACCCAGGCAACTGCTACCACCACTACCACCACCACTGCCACCACTACCACCGATGCAGGAGGCCCCCCTGGGGCTGCAGGACCTGCGGGGGCCACTGGGAAGACAGTGAAGGGCATGGGTAAATTTTTTTTACCTCTGCCACTACCACTGTGCCACCACCACCACCACCAGCCGCCCCTGCCGCCTCTGCCCCTGCCGGCCCTTCTGCCCCTGCCACTGCCCCTGCCCCTGCCAAAAGGAAGAAAGGGACGAAGGGCAAGGCGACAAAGTAGACAGGGACCACCATAATATTGCCATCCAGAACTTCTGCTGGCCTTGCCGGTGCCGCCCCTGCCGGCCCTTCTGCCCATGCCACTGCCCCTGCCCCTGCCCCTGAGAAAGGGAAGAAAGGGACGAAGGGCAAGGCGACAAAGGCAACAGGGACAACCATAATATTGCCATCCAGGACCTCTGCTGGCCCTGCCGACGCCGCCCTAACATACAGCTGACTGCCGTGGCTGGCCTTGGACAGCGACACACAGATTTCTCTCCCTCCCACCCTCCCTCTCACCCATTCACTCACTCCAACTCTCCCCTAAACACATTCATAAGGGTTATATATCGCATAATTGGTCTATATGCGGTATATTCATTGTTATATGGGTCGCCTACATACGTACACATACTTTATGTATAGCATGACAGTGCTGAAAATACGATATATATGTGATACTACAGCCAACAGACCCTGTACAACTTGGCAACTTTCGATACAACCCCGCCACATGCTAGGCCTGCACTCACTCAATTGGTACACAAGCACTTGTCTCCCGCGTAGACTCTCTCACCTCAGTTCCCGCCTTTAAACTCTCTCATAATTCGCTTATATGTCGCATATTTGGCCTATATGTGGCATATTCCTTGGTATGTGGGTGGCCTAGATAAGTACACATACATACATATATGTACACATGCTCTACATAGCATAAAAGTGCTCAAAATAGGATACATATGCGACATTACGCCCTAACACGCCCTCCCCTCCCTCTACTCCTACCCCTGGGCGCGCGGATATTCACCCGGGAAATCTTGTTGCGCGATGCCATTCGCTCCACTTTTTTCAAATACGGACGGCCCCCCCCCCCCAGACATTTTTGGGGGGGTCAAATATATATGCCTGCGAACTTTCCCTACACGTTGATGTACTTTTCATCGATATTTGCAAGGGGGGCCCAAATCGTCATACCTCCGCGCAGGAGTGCCTGTATACTACAGGGGGTGTGCAGCGGAGAGGTTAAAGGTGTTACTTTTGCGCAAGCGCTTCATGAAGTGGATGACACTAATGTTTTTCGGACTCTCATTTTAAATGCCACAAATGGCTTAATGAAATTGTATGTGGATAGGAAGTTATGTAATGCTTCTTGAGTACCTTGTAAATTTGAAGAAAATAATTAATTTCCCGTGGCTTCAGTGCGCACAGGGAATTCTCCTGGTATGGATGATAGAATGCGTAAGATTTATGAGGATTTACAAGGTACTGATTTTCCTGTCTGCTTAAGGCGTTATTGAGGGAATTTAATGAGTCCATACATTTAAAGGGTATGCTATGGGGTTTACTGACATTTTGGACCATAAAATTGTGTTGAGCGACAAGAATTAAAAACCAGTTTGCATTCCCATGTACCGCTTGTCGCATAGTCAGCGTGATAAACATGTTTCGGATTTATTGTGTCAAGATGTCATCCAACCTTCCACGTCGCTTTGGCGGTCACCTCTTTTCTTAGTTCCGAACAAAGACAAGGGAGAATTTAGGGTTGTTGTAGATTTCAGAAAATTGAATACCCTCACAGAGACCGATCATTTTCATATGCCGGCGATACTGGAAATTCTTGCTAGTTTGGGGACACAAAATCGTGTTTTTTCTACCCTTGATCTTTCGAGAGATTTTCATCAAATCGGTTTATCACCGGAATCAAGACAATATACAGCATTTAATTCTCCCTCTGGTACCTTTGAATACAAGCGATTACCTATGGGACTTAAAAACTCACCTGCGATTGCAGAAATTAATGAATAATGTTTTGGCAGGTTTGATCGGCCATAATGTTTATGTTCATATAGATGATATTATCATTGTATGTAGAAGAATAGAGGAACATCTTATTGCATTGACAAATATACTATCTAAATTAAATGAGGGAGGTTTAAAAATTAAAATCAGTAAATGTGAATTTTTTAAGAAGAAACTAAAAATTTTGGGGCATGAATTAACTCCGGACGGAGTAAATACTACTGCCCAGTTAACCACCTCTATCAATAAATTTCCAACACCCACTACCGTTAAACAGTTACGGCAATTCCTGGGTCTCTCAGGATATTACCGTGCCTTTATAAGGAATTATGCATCTATTGCAAAGCCTTTATATATTTTACTTAAAAAAGACGCTAAATTGTTGTGGGGAGTTGAACAAGAGGGGTCTTTTACTGAGTTAAAAGCCAGCTTAACATCACGACCAACCTTTGCCTTCCCTGATTTAAAAACAACTTTCTTTATTAATTCTGATGCGTCATACATTGGGTTTGGGGCTGTTCTTATGCAGTATGACAATAGGGATCTCTGACGGCAGTTAGGATTCGCTAGTCGTTCTTTAAAACCAGCCGAACAAAATTATTGTGTTACTGATTTGGAAGGTGCAGCGCTAATTTGGGCGTTAAATACTTTTTGTGAGGTAATATATGGATATGAGGTAACTGTTTGGACAGATCATAAGCCTCTAATTAAATTGTTCGATGATAAACTTCTCACAGGTAGATGTGCCAGGTGGAAGTTGACTTTAGCATCGTACAATCCTACATTATTATGCGTTGAAGGCAAGCTCAATAGAGTTGACGATGCGTTATCAAGGAATCCTGTTTGTTTAATTGCTGTGAATGCGCTTTATTGTAGTAAGAGTATTGCGTTAGACCAACGTAAAGATATTTTATGGGGTAAAGTTATTCTTGCGTTAGAATCGGGTGATTTTAGCGATACTGTTCCTTGTCATCCCAACTTAGCAGGTTTTGATTATTTTCATTTTGAAATGCATGAAGGGTGTTTCTACAGGAAATGTGATGTAAATGAAAGAGTAATTTTACAACTCGTCATTCCAGATTCACAAGTTAGTACATTATTACCTATACAACATGGTCATGATACAATTGGGCATCCTGGGAAGCTTCGTTCGTTGAAACAAGCACAGAGAAGTTATTATTGGCGAACGATGAAAAGGGATATAGATAGGTATATTGACTGTTGTTCAACATGCACCACTATTAAACCTAAACTGAGCTCGGAAGCGAAAGTCGGGGAATATCCGATTCCTGCGTATCCTTTCGATGTAGTTGCTATAGATTTATTTAAACTTCCATTGCCTTATGCAGGTAATCAATATGTGATGCTTACTATATGTCACTTTTCACGGTATGTCGTGTTATCGGTGTTGCAGGAAAAAGAGGCGAAATCGGTTACTAATACATTTTTTAGCGGATGTCGTCTGTAAATTTGGTTGTCCTAATACAATTATAACTGATAATGGTACAGAGTTTTGTAATTCTAGTATGACGTAACTATGCGATGAATATACTAGAGATCATGTCACTGTTTGCCCTCATTCACCCCAGTCTAATGGCTTAGCTGAACGCGCTAATCAGTCCCTTATTCGTGCACTTCGCAGCTTATTACTAGATCGTGATACGAGCACTTGGGATTCCGTCCTTCATTGTGCAGAATCTACACTAAATTGTTAGATAAATTTCTCGATTGCGGATTCGCCATATTGTATTGTTTTTGGTAGATATATGAGACTTCAGAGACAGGAATGCTATAGAAACAAGTGGGGATACTAGGATCTACCTTGTAATACCGTTCCGGATAACTATAAGTAATCCGGGGAATATAGAAACTCACAGAGATATTAGTTAAATAATAATAACCCCTAATTCTTATACAATCACTAAAGTTGCAACTATCTCTGATCTAGACCTCGTAACCCCAATGAGGATATTAAATAAAATAATTAAAATAGATATGTACAACCTTATACCCACCATGTATTTTCAGACTAAGTTTTACCTTCGGAAATCACATCACACCCATTCACTATGTCCTTATAAAATTGAGTTAACATAAGTTAAACATACAACATAACTCGAACATAGCCTCACTGAAATCTAGAGAAAGTAAGCACTTCTATGGCAATAATACCATCACGGCTGAAAAGCACATGGTATATAATTAAGATAGAAGCAACCTTCCCCTCCCCCTTCGAGACTACAGCCGGACCTGCCGTTGTCATCTGCTGCCAGGACCTGGATTCCTGCCGTACCTGCTGTTGCCCTCTGCTGCCCGGACCTTGGATTCCTGTTCGTGAGAGGCAGTTCCCGTCGACGTCCAGCCAGACTAATCTACAATCCACGTCGGCCAGACTTGTACCTAACAACTACCCTCCCAAAACCTACCCTAAGTGTCTCTGAGTGTTTTAACGTTGTGATTATTGATGTGAAGGTAAGGTGAAATATGCGAGTATTCTAGAGCTAATTTTTATGTAGATCAGATCGATATTTATTGCGTTATCTATTAATCCATAAGAACCATAATAATTATTGAGTAGATCTGTGACCAGGATCTAAGATTAACTTGTATCTTCAATCATATAAATCATAATAAGCATACGTTACATACTCGTGTTAAACTAATATCTAGCCGAATACTCCCAGATTTTACTTGTATATGTCCATTCTATTGTGTATATATCAAGTCGAAGTTGAAGTATATATCGTGTAGTTATTCCCTGTTCAAATCCAACAGTTACCTAGAACCTACGCTCAATTTCATATTTAATTAAAATCAAACTCTCGTTGCTTTATAGAGTTATTATTAATTACAGATCCTAATTTGAATCTAATTACTTCAAATACCCAAATTACGCCTAGTAGTCCTGTGCGTCATCTTATTCATCTACGAATAACTTGTTTTCTTATTCTGTTACGAAATAGATAATTTCGATCAATCTCGTCTAGGAATTCTAGTTTTGTAGAGATCTTTTGTCTAAATATTTCACCATCGAATACAACGCTAATTCGTTCTGTATTCCTTTTAGGAATCTGTTAACTTGTTTAGATCTCCTTCATACCGTATCAGGTATTTATATCCAAGTGCAACTTGGTCGTGTACGCCTATTTTTACTATTAGTATTATTATAACTATTTAGTACACGCTATTTTATTCTACGGTTCTATACCCCCTGTATTCAAAATATAATTTGATTCAGGTCAGGTTGTATTCCACATTCAATTTTGAGTCAGTAGATCTATATTATTAAATCTGAATTCCTCGACCCTTGAGATTATTATTGCATATACCAGTTAAGTAATTAGGTTCATAGACGAACCTAATTAGTAATTAGACGATGTCGATCAACTGCAGATATGCTTTGCCTTCTTACACATCAAATCAACCAAGCTGCAGACCAACATGGTGAAACACATACAATAGCACTGGATATATCAAAGGCATTTGATAGAGTCTGGCATCAATCCTTATTGTCGAAGATGTCACACTACGGCCTTGCATCATTAGTTCCACTAATTTCTTCTTATCTTCATAACAGAAAAATACGTGTAATGTTAGATGGCCTTTATTCTCAATTTCACTCAATAAATGCTGGTGTTCCCCAGGGATCAGTTTTGGCCCCAATTCTGTTCCTCATTCATATCAATGATCTCATATCTACCACTCATAATCCAATACATTCCTACGCAGATGACTCAACACTCCACAGTTCCTTCACATTTACCAATTCTTTCACCCAACCCGATCTTATAAATTCAAAAATAAACACTGCAATTTCTCTGAACCAGGACCTTTCTAGAATTAATGGATGGGGACAAAAAAATCTAGTTTCCTTTAATGCACAGAAAACCAAATACATTCAATTTTCTAACCGACAGAATCTCACTGACTCCCATATATTTTTTAATGATGTAAATATTTCCCACTTCCCCTAGTATTGACATTCTCGGTGTAACATTAACTACTAACTTGAGCTGGACACATTATGTTAGAAGCATTGCTAAGAATGCCTCTAAAAAACTGGGACTCCTGTACAGAGTTCGAGAATTCTTCACTGACGAGCAGTTGGCCGTGATATATAAAAGTCATGTGCGTTCTCAGATGGATTACTGTTCACCTCTGTGGGGTAGAAGTGGAGTGGTTGCATTGAGGCAGTTGGACAAAATTCAAAATAAAGCTATTAGATTAATCAATAACCCTGCAATCACACAGGACCTTCCTACATTATCCATACGAAGAAACGTTGCATCCCTTGCATTATTCTACAGATATTTTCACAGCAATTGTTCCGAGGAACTTGCTTCAATTGTGCCGCCTCTCCACATCTTTCCCCGTAGAACTAGGGCAGCTGAGAGCGCCCATGAAGTTACACTTTCTCCTCCACAATGCAGAACTTCTGCTTATCAGAATTAATTTATCCCCAGAGCTACTACTCTTTGGAATTCACTTCCCTCGAATTGCTTTCCACAAACTTACAATCTACAAATGTTTAAATCCAGTTGTTACAAACATTTTATGAATGGAGGATGCCTTTAGGCACATGGACCTTTTTGTTTTATCTGTGTTTTTCCTTCCTCCGTTCATTGTCTTTTAAAAAAAAAACAAAAAAAAAAATATTCATAATATAATTTTCTCGCAATAAACTAGATACGTAATAAATTGTAAAAACAATTCAACTCCCTTCTTCTTAAATTAAACCATTCCTCCTATTTTCAATATAAATATCGCATGAACCGCACGCACTATTTTCCATACCTCAGTCTAGCGAATGACCTGTGTGACCTACCCGGTCATATCTGCAGCCGGTAGTATTTACACTACCTGGGTGCCTCTCGCCCCACGTTAATGAGCGATCACTTAAGAAATCTTTGTGCGTTCCCCATATTGCTTAGGCCAGAATTATTCATGCGTGTTTAGAGATTTTATCAAACCTTTAATAAGTTTACTAAGAATACTTCACGGTAGATACTCAACTCCCATATATATTATTATCAAGGGTTTATTCTATGTGTATGTGTGTCTATATATAATACTTCACGGTAGATACTCAACTCCCATATATATTATTATCAAGGGTTTACTCTATGTGTATGTGTGTCTATATATAATACTTCACGGTAGATACTCAACTCCCATATATATTATTATCAAGGGTTTACTCTATGTGTATGTGTGTCTATATATAATACTTCACGGTAGATACTCAACTCCCATATATATTATTATCAAGGGTTTACTCTATGTGTATGTGTGTCTATATATAATACTTCACGGTAGATACTCAACTCCCATATATATTATTATCAATGGTTTACTCTATGTGTATGTGTGTCTATATATAATACTTCACGGTAGATACTCAACTCCCATATATTATTATCAAGGGTTTACTCTATGTGTATGTGTGTCTATATATAATACTTCACGGTAGATACTCAACTCCCATATATATTATTATCAAGGGTTTACTCTATGTGTATGTGTGTCTATATAATACTTCACGGTAGATACTCAACTCCCATATATATTATTATCAAGGGTTTACTCTATGTGTATGTGTGTCTATATATAATACTTCACGGTAGATACTCAACTCCCATATATATTATTATCAAGGGTTTACTCTATGTGTATGTGTATCTATATATAATACTTCACGGTAGATACTCAACTCCCATATATATTATTATCAAGGGTTTACTCTATGTGTATGTGTGTCTATATAATACTTCACGGTAGATACTCAACTCCCATATATATTATTATCAAGGGTTTACTCTATGTGTATGTGTGTCTATATATTATTATCAAGGGTTTACTCTATGTGTATGTGTATCTATATATATTATTATCAAGGGTTTACTCTATGTGTATGTGTGTCTATATATAATACTTCACGGTAGATACTCAACTCCCATATATATTATTATCAAGGGTTTACTCTATGTGTATGTGTGTCTATATATAATACTTCACGGTAGATAATCAACTCCCATATATATTATTATCAAGGGTTTACTCTATGTGTATGTGTGTCAATATATAATACTTCACGGTAGATACTCAACTCCCATATATATTATTATCAAGGGTTTACTCTATGTGTATGTGTGTCTATATATAATACTTCACGGTAGATACTCAACTCCCATATATATTATTATCAAGGGTTTACTCTATGTGTATGTGTGTCTATATATAATACTTCACGGTAGATACTCAACTCCCATATATATTATTATCAAGGGTTTACTCTATGTGTATGTGTGTCTATATATAATACTTCACGGTAGATACTCAACTCCCATA
The DNA here is from genome assembly GCA_032716605.1 of Paralithodes platypus. NCBI lineage: Eukaryota > Metazoa > Arthropoda > Malacostraca > Decapoda > Lithodidae > Paralithodes > Paralithodes platypus. The sequence goes on along the minus strand of CM064510.1, from coordinate 34,108,966 downwards.
TATTATTATCAAGGGTTTACTCTATGTGTATGTGTGTCTATATATAATACTTCACGGTAGATACTCAACTCCCATATATTATTATCAAGGGTTTACTCTATGTGTATGTGTGTCTATATATAATACTTCACGGTAGATACTCAACTCCCATATATATTATTATCAAGGGTTTACTCTATGTGTATGTGTGTCTATATATAATACTTCACGGTAGATACTCAACTCCCATATATATTATTATCAAGGGTTTACTCTATGTGTATGTGTGTCTATATATAATACTTCACGGTAGATACTCAACTCCCATATATTATTATCAAGGGTTTACTCTATGTGTATGTGTGTCTATATATAATACTTCACGGTAG
>CM064510.1:34103598-34106098 GCA_032716605.1 Paralithodes platypus | reverse complement strand
AAATTGCCGACTTGTTAAGTGACCGAAATAATGGATAATAGAAGAGAGAGTGAAGAGTTACCAGACAAGACATTAAATGAATACGAGTGCATTTTACTCTGTGGTAAGCGATGTACCGCAGATGATCGTTTGGAAAACATTACACCTGAGAAGTGGGAATCCATCCGGGAAAAGTCTTTACAATGGAAGGGTATCAAGCACTGCGGTGAAATCGGGGAGATGCCGACCATACTTGTCATTATCATAGATTTGCATCAAAGGAAGCATGAGCTTGAGTGAGGACTTGAACTCAGTCCAGTTGCTTGTTCTGATTGCATGGATATTTTGAGTTAGAACCTCAACCATTTCCATGAATGACATCCAGTATTCTGCTTGTGGGGCCCACCCTCAAAGTCCTTGAAGAGAGCATCAACGAGGTCCTTCAGCTCAGCATTTCTCTCTAGCTCTGCATGTTCATCTGCAAGTTCTTGTGCATCAATCGGATGTCGAAGCTTGGCAAGGGATGCCTTTACTTCTTCAGATAGAGGGGAATCTTCCAAACGTTTGTCTATGACATGGTGGACCAAAGTCTCGTAGAATAGTCGCAAGCAGCGAACCCCACGCTTAACATGTTTTCCACGAAGGGCCTGATCAACAGACCCGTCTGCTATAACACCAGCTGCCACCAACACATCTGAGATGCCAGATCCCTTAAACCTCTTGTATATAGTGTAGATGAACGACATTTGGATGTGGAAGGGTGCCATGAATGGTAAGATTTTGCTGAACAGCTCAGCATTCTCACTTTTCAACTCTAGCATGAGCACGTAGACAGGATGATCACCAACAATTATTGCAAAAGGCATATTTTTTTCTTCGATTGATTTTGCAAGCTTACACATCACATCATTGAGAATTGTCTTACTGGGTGGGTTGGCATAGGTCATGTGGTATATTGCTCGACTCTTCTCATCTGCATTTGACATACTGGCGAGAAACCCTGAAAACCCAGGCACAGTCTGTTCTTCTGGCTTAGGTCTCGTTCGGTCATCTTGCGCCCTGGCCAATGCATGGATCACACCACGAATTCTTTGCACCGATGTGTCAGGAGGAGGAGTACTTTGATCAGCTGGTGGCTTCCTGAGAGGTGGTTCCCCACACTTCGCTGTCTTGTATGGGTTGACTTTTTGCATTTCACTTCCGAGCTCTTTGAGAATTGTCGAGAGGTTTGATGCAAAGTTGGCACCGCGAACTGGTCTATCCTCATGATTCTCGGAAGGAAGTTCTGTATCAAATTATTCTTGCTGCACAAACATGACATTAGTGCGGTGTGACTGGCCAGCACCGGTCAGTGTGTCGCTCTTGAAGTCATCGTTGTCGACTATAACGATAGCAGGCTTACCCTCAGCTAGTTCGAAGGGGCAATCAGATGAGCACTTGAGGTCATTGACCACCCAAAAATCTCGCAGCATAAGTACGTCATTGTAACTGATGCCCAGTCCATCTTTGTGCATTATGTCGACTATCTCCCTACTCTTGGTCAGTCCATGTATCAAGACAGAGTGATTTATCTCAAATGCAGTGCGTTTTCCAGTGATGTAGCTTGTGAGGATAGATGCAATCGATCGGACGGATAGACTGTCATCAATTGCAGACTTATTTGGGTGTTTCAGCCATGTGAGCAGCTTCAGCAGGAGCTCACTGAGGTCTTCTTCTCTCTCCAACTCGTGTATATATGGGAGCCAGGGAATAGTACTTGTCCTGATGACTTGCTCTTTGAGTCGTGCCGCAACATTCATCACCAACTGATCATTGCTGACACCCAATGAAGATATTGCCGCCTCGATGTATGTACCTGCTGCTGTTGTATCATATACCAGTTCACTCACATTCTTTTGAATGCATTCATGAAATCCTATGTCTTCCCCAAATTCATTGACGAGAATTTCCTTTAAGTAGCTGGATTTTACTACTGAGTTATGTTCGTGATTTGAGATAATGTGCTTATAGTCCTGCAGCAGGCCTTGCAGTGTGCGAATTTCATGGTCTTTGAAGATGACTTGACGAATATGATGAAAGAAGAGAGCTTGGGCCTTTCGGAGGTTTACACGCTGCAGATGTTGAGTGCTTTCATCTGAAAGGGGCTTGTGGTCGCTTACATATTTGCGCCAGCACGCACGATGGTAGCGGATTTCCAACCCAAATGCTGTTTGACTATCTGGGATGGATGCAATCAGAGTGTCAAGTCTCAATCTCATGACCTCATCTTCCAGACGGACAGTATGTAACTTGAATTTAGTCCAGGCATCTACTGTTGATAGGAGTAAAATCTGCTTGTCACGATCACTACTCTTGTATGCCCCTTTCAGGCACCACACACATAGTCTTATCGTGAAGGACACCCATACTGGAGCGGAGCCTTTTAGGTGCACTGGCCTCTGGGGAAGGGTCTTGTTGATCTGATGCTTCATCTCTTTCAAGACGTTCCTTGGATTTGTGTTTGCGGTTTTCGGCTTGAGAG
>CM064510.1:34063598-34098598 GCA_032716605.1 Paralithodes platypus | reverse complement strand
TTTGTTTATATTCGTATATTTGTGTATTTATTTAGTTGTTGTTGTTGTTGTTGTTCCCTAAGCTGCCTGGCCGAACAGCGCCGAGTCCCTGAGGAAGGCCATGGCCACGATCGGGCTTTCCCACAGAGCTCTCATTGAGTGTAGATTGTGTTGTTGGCGTAAGTGGTTGTGTGAAATGCAGTCTTCTATGATGTGTTTAATGGTATGGGGTGCTGTGTTACATCCCGGGCAGGCGTCGACAACGGAGTCATCCAGTCTCTTCTGATAGCTCAGGAGAGCTGGATGGTGTCCGCATCTCAGCCTGGCCAGGTGGACTCTGTCCTCGTGAGGAAGGGAGGATTCGGAAGGATGGATTTCGGGAGGTCGTGCTTGCAGCTGCGTGTTGTCTGTGAGTGAGTGGATGGATCGGCGAGAGATATGAGTATGGATGTGCTTCTGGAAGTTGGTTCGGGGTGGGACTATTTATTTAGTTAGTTAGTTTGTTAGTTACTTAGTTATTGGCGTGGAGTAATATAATAAAGCACACAAAAAAGAACACAATAAGTTTAGCTTGATTTCGAGTAATTGAGCAAGCACACATAGGGATATTAATTACCCAACATCCAAAAGAAAAATATATATTTTCTATTAGTCTAACCAATCCAATTACTCTATAAACTTTTTGTTCTAGAGTGTGGCATTACTTATCTAGTATAACACATAGACACTGGTGGGAGGAGGTCCGTGCCAGAGGGGCCAACTCGCCACATTTTCAAAAACAGCGCTCTAGCTGGTTCCCGCTCCGTGAAATTCTTGGGAATCATCTGGCAAAAAAAAACATCCGACTTTATAGCAACTGCACATAGGGTTGAGCGTCCCTTGTTTTTGCCGTTTGGCAGACCGTTTATGGGTGTGAACCTGGGTAGACAGAGGGGCCAACTCGCCAACGCGCTCTGCCAATGAGAGCGCGGCTACAACGTGGGGAATTAAATGGCCGCCCGCCCGACCACTCACAGGCGCTGTACGAGACGTGCTTCAGTAGTCACGCTCAAACCGAGTTAGAGTCAACATACGAGTGATAACCTCCGCTATTTTGTGCCTTATTTCTCCGATATCTGTGCTACAATGTCGTCATCTGATCCGGATATTGGTGAGGCTAGGCCTTCCCTGCAACTTAGTCATAAACGAAGGCCAAAGACCTGGCAGAAGACGATCAAAAAGTGTAAAAGGGACAGTGGCCAGGCCTATGTGACTAGTGACGATCTCCTGCAACTAATTAAAAGCTTCTGCAAGTCTCTGCCCACCTGTTCGTCCCATTATTCTCCATTATTATGGTGATGGGCTGGTCTATCAGAGTGAGAACTGAGCGATCTCTGCCTGACTGTTCCTTTAACTTATATATTTTCTAGATCTCAAGTGACGGCGTCTTTTCCGTGGATAAGATCCCAATCTACCAAGATTGGAAGCCAAAGCGTCACATTTTTCCCTTGCCCCTCAACTTTCTCTTCATAATTGCTGAGGGGCACAGGGCCCTGGGTGGGGCTTTGGTTTCCCGGGCGTTTCCGCGCTCTCCTCAGCTCGCCACCATGGAGTGGCTTCGGTCACCCAGGCTTTATTGTGGTCGGCGGGGAGGGTTCTGTGGGGGCGCTCGGTTATGGCCTTGGAATTGCTCGGGGCCTTGGGGCTGTTCGGCCAGGCAGCTTGGGGAACAACAACAACAACAACAACACCCAGCTAATGTCGACACACAGAAGGAAGGAGCAGGTCACTGTGGTCCGCATGGAGGAGAGCGACTTCCTTAACTTTGAGGTTCTGCAACAACACATCAGCAAGGCGGGCCAGACAGGTTCGGGATTCAAGGCTGCCAAGCGCCTGATAGTCTCCAATGATTACAGGGAAGGCATTAAAGTGTCTGGTGGCTACATGGACGGCTTTCATGTGCAGCGGGAGTGGTTTATGCAGAAGGGTAGAAGCAAAATTTATGACCCCTACGTGTTTGACCTCTCACAAATTCCGTTGCCTGTCAAGTACCCAGGGGGAGTTGCCATGAACAAAAAGAAGCTACAGCATCTCCAGGAGTTGATGCAATACGTTCCCCAGCCACACAAGACCTACTTCACCCTGCTTTTCGAGGCACAGAAGTCCATGACTGCAAGACCTAGAGATGCCAACGAAGAAGACGTCGACGATCCCAGCGACGACTTCTTGGAATAATAACAACAATCTTCCCCTCCCCCTCACCACCTACATAAACTACTTGGACATAAAGGTAACGTGTCAAATTACATTATGAATTATTATTACAAACACAACACAAAATAATATAAAAATAAAATACAAAAATCATGCATTTTGTTAAAATTGTGGATTAAAAGTCTTATTAAATATTTATTTTTGGGTATTTTTCCTTGAAATTATAACTGTCCTTTAGTTATAGTGAATGTTCATAATGGTACAAATTTGAAGGAAATTGAATAATTTGTTCGCATACCAAAATAAAAAACCTATGCATGTTTTTTTTGGTTTATTTTTTATTTTTATTTTTATTTTTTTAAACCATCTAAAAACATTTGTCTGTTCCTAAGCTGTCCATTGATATATAACAATATATTATTATGCCTTATATATATTATATAATATATTATAATTATGTGTGTATGGTATGTTAACTTTAAACATCAATAACTCAAAACTATAGTCAGGGCGAGTTGGCCCCTCTGGCACGGACTTCTGTGATAATTTATAATAGTTTATTAAATAAATTATTAATTTTATTATTCTCTGATTTATTATTTAATTTATTATTATTATTATTATTATTTTTATTATTATTATTATTTTTTATTATTTATTCTGAATTTCATTATAAATGTTAATTTACTGTCATTATTATTTCTGTTACTGTCATTAATTTAATTATTATTTTATTATTTATGCTAAATACAATTGTCTAGTATGATTCAGAATGATATGATACAAACGAAATAGTATAGTAAGAGTGTTGACAAATAGAGTCGGCTCTGAAGATCTTTAGTATTGACCTATGAGAGGTGAACAGGACTCTGTTATTCATGTTGTCAATTACTCCAGTCGAAATGTCAAATAGCCCCCTTTTTTTTTTTTTTAATAGTACAGTAGGTTAAGGAGGTCTTCTATGTATCGTTGTACTTTCACTTATGTTTTTTATTTATTCTTTCTTTTTTATAAGCCATAATTGTTCAATATGAATGTATCGTTTTACTTTCTTTTTTTTTGCTTTGTTCTTTTATTTTATTTCTTTTTTTTATGGACTTTTGTCAACGCATTGCAAGTAGTCTGAACAGGAAGTAATTCTTAATTCTGTCAATTACCACAGTCAAAATGTCAAACAGCTATTTTTCAAGAAAACTATAATAATGTTACGGAGTACTTTTGTGTTCTTATAATATTACGCAAGTCCTGTAATTTAAACAGGAACTAAATCGTCCTCTGTCAATTACCGCAGCTATTATGTCAAATTGCCATTTTGCAAGACTACAGTATGTAATGCAGTACTTTTCCTAATTTTTCGACACAACTCTTGTAATCTAAACTTCTGAACAGCATAATAAGACATATGTGGATTTTGTACATATACAGTACAGCTACTGACAAATGTTCGTGTTCTAGTGCGAAATTTGTTACGCAAATATATCCATTTATATTGATGTTCAGATCATATGAGCTATATATTGATAAACACTTATAGTATGTGTGTATTATTATATAACTGATATAATCTGAACATCAGTTTAATGGGGTAGTGGCTATCTTTGGTCTTTATAATTATGCATATAATAATAATCATCTTCTGATTACTTTTATAGCGCCCGTATCTCCTCCTTCGAGGATTCTCAAGCGCTTGACACTTCTTTAATCAACCAGAGACCATTACCCATCCTCCTTGATCATGGGGAGATGGTAACCGCCAGCTATATCTCAGAAAAACTTTTCAACTTGAGCAGGGATTGAACGCAAGACTTTGGGATGGGAAGCAGTCACGCTATCAACTGAGCCAGCCGGACTGCTGGTTTCCTCTCTAGGCCTCTATCGAGCCTAAAAAAAGAAAACAAAGACAAAAGATGCAATATTAAATCGAAAGAAGAAAACCAACACCCCCTTCTAGATGTATTTGTACATTTTTCGGTTGAAAAATCTTCCGGCCGAAGGCCAGTTTCTACTAAAATTACAGGCTCGCGATACGCCAGAAAATAAAAATCGACATCCACTGTAAATATTTTTTTATTATTTGTTTAGTTTCCTCCCTAGACCTCCATGAAGCTTTAAACACACCTGCCCAAGACCTTCCTTCAAGATTGATTTTGATTTTGCCCCGAGGGGCGACTTTATTGAGCAGCGCCCCCCATCCTGTGAGGGGACAACCACTAGTAAGGCGATACATACTGCTCAAAGAGCCATTATTCCACTGAAACAACAGCATCGTCGTCTGGTTACATTCATATTTGTGTTTATAAGTCAGGTTGGCATTATTCAGATGTGTTATTATAGTTTCCTCATTTAATTGTCACATGGTCTGTATAAAGAAAAAAAAAAAAAAAAAAAAAAGCAAGCAAGCAAGCTTGTACAGACTGAATTATTAATTGACAGGTTGTAAATAATAGCACTACAGAACTAGTGCAATCGTATGAGGAGACTATTCATATTTTCATTACATCAATGGTTATTGAGATCATAGTTAGCTGAATACAATTATTACAAAAATAGGCAATGGTATAAATCAACATAACACATAATTTAATACAGGCGGACATAATCATGATCCGGTTCGTTGTGCACTGGGAGCTAAGGTGTCTTGAGATCGCCTCGTACCCATACACAACGAACGTCTTATAGTCTGCATGGTTGGTATCTAATTGAATATACTTAGTGGGTATTTCAAGAATGTCAGGGGGTAAGGAAATGTGATTTGTATATTAGAAGACTGTGATTAACGAGACGTGTAACATGTGGAGGGAGGTGGTAGAAAGAGAGGGATCTCGTTGGGGGTAGACGTTTCGCTCCCAGGAATTTTCGATCCTGTGGTATTTCAATAATAATAATAAAGTAATAATAATAATAAGGGGACAACCACTGGTAAGGCAATACATACTGCTCAAAGAGCCATTATTCTACTGTAACAACAGTATCGTCGTCTGGTGTTATTATAGTTTCCTCATTTGATTGCCACATGTGCTTCCTTCAAGATAAAGGCCGAATCTTCTTAAAATACAAGCTCGTTATCGCTCGCCAGGAAAAAAAATGACACGTACAATAAATGACACGACAAGTCTTAATATTGACAAAGAAATGGTAGGAAAGGTCTTAAATTCACCAAACTAATTAGCCAAACGGCTTAAAATCTGAAAACTAATGGGGCGAAACATGAGGAAGAGGGACCAGAAAAACGACCCATCTCCCCTTAATATTGACACATAAATGGGGCGAGAGGTTTCAAAATAGCCAAACTAATGAAAGAAATGTCTTTCAATAACTAGTATACAGTATATATATAGTTTCATCAACTATACATTATACAACTATATTATACTAGTGATTGAAAAACAAGTTATATCCAAAAAGCAATCCAGATAGTCTTAATTGCATAAAACAAATAATAGGGACTCCCCGAATTGTTATGAATGGGCTAGAGACTATGGCATCCAATTGTACCAAGGTTCGAATGTCATGTCACAATGAATGGAGCTGTTGCTGAAATATCATTGTGTTTATTTCGTGAACCATTTCGGCTGTATTTTACTCATTGTATGATTATGAGCACGTGCAAATGGCATTTCTGCCTGTCCCTATTCGTGTACTACTTTTTCTACCTCGTGGGTGGGTGGCTGGGAGTTCTCCTACCCTTATATATTTCAACTACTAGACGGAACAGAGCAACGGGCGAGCGAACACGAAAGTAGTCCCGGGCCCTAAAAAGTGGAAATTTAAATGTTGTTTCTGGTCGGTCTCTGTCTTGAGTCGGCCACCCCCAGCAATGGGGTATGTGCCTGAGTATATACATACAAATTGCATCAGAGTTCCACCTGCATAGAATAATAATAATAATAATAATAATAATAATAATAATTATTATTATTATTATAATAATAATAATGAGGTTAGTATTATTAGTAATGTAATATCGGCCCGAATTTCGTAAGTGAAAATTATTGAAATTCTACGTCGCTCTAGGAATGGACGTCTTAAAATCTCCAAACTAATGAAGCAAATCAAGGGAAACTGCAACATTCTTATACAACCCATATATTTAGAAACTGTCTGACAAGAATTGCCCAAGAAAATTGAAGAGCATGGCGCCCATGTGGTAGAGTCGGTACACAATCTACGTAATAGCTGAGTAACCAAGATAGAACATAGCAATTTACCATCAACTGGAACAAGATAGATTATAGTGACATTATACTGTGCAGCATTAATACTTAACACTATCTGTCCCGCCGGATTGTGGGTTATTATGATATATTGTTTAAGTATTAATGAGTATTTTGCTTGCTTTTGCAAATTTCGAACAATGCATTTTAGTTTGTTTCTTAGGCTAATACAAACGCCTTCCCAGACTTCCTTCAAACTGAATAATGCCTACCCAGTTCCCCTTCAAGCTAATTTTGTATTTTTTTCGATAGAAAAATGTCCCAGCCGAAGGCCGATTTCTTCAAAGTTACAGGGTCGCTATTGCTCGCCCAGAAAACAATCGACACCTGAATGGGGTGATGCGTCTTATTATCGCAAAACTAACGGAATTCGTCTGACCGGTTGGCCAAATACCAGATATAATTTCATCGCTTGTGCCAAAAAAACTGTATTGGGTATAAATCCCACTATTATCACAAACAGCTTGATTGTTGTGGTATGAACTAGAAACTTATATACAGTAAATCTCACCATTTGATTACTGTTGTATTAACTAGAAGCTTATATACAGTAAATCCCACCACTATATTGCCTCCAGCAATTAACAGGCTTCAAACTGTCTCACTTAAACTTTTGTTACTACCACAGCTCCTACTACAGCTGCACAAAATCGTCTAAATATAGCTAGAATATAATTAAATAGACGTCACCGGCACAGAAGGGGTTAGGAGTTTCTGCATGTGGAGAGGCTGGATAAGCAAACATGCGGGAAGAGTTGCAAGTATGTCAACATGCAAGGGCGCGCGCAGATGGTTAGACCTACCTTGGATATACGGGGGATCAGGTACTTTGATCTGATTTGAAAAGCTTGACAAATGAAGTAGCCCAAAACAGAGCTACCTGGAATGCCGTCACTAGGACATTTGAGATTGTAACCGTACATCTAATGGAATACTGTATTTAATATATATATATATATATATATATATATATATATATATATATATATATATATATATCTATATACAGTATATATATATATATATATATATATATATATATATATATATATATATATATATATATATATATATATATATATATATACAGTATATATATATATGGAGGTAAAATCACAAATACGTGTGATCAAATTATGTAGTAAAACTCGCTAGGAAAATTGAAACAGTGGAACACCAAGCTTTCGTCTATTCTCTCAAGACATCTTCAGGGTAATACAAGAAAATAGGGGGAGAGTGAGGCTTAAATACCCGTCCTAAATCATCTGTGAGTTGCTAACTAGCATATAAATACAAAAAGTGTTGCCAGCCTACTGCCTGTTGCCATATTTTTAGGAACATACTTATTTTATATACAAAATATATGTACATATATACATTGAAATATGGCTAACAATACAATATAATCATATATACAATTTGATACACATCAATGAACTTGCAGATCCCTTTCAACTGTTATCGTAACTTATGTAAATATGAAGAAATACATATACCCGTAGAAATACATATAATTACATATATATATATATACATATACATGCATACTGTATACACGCATACATTACATACATACAAATAAAAATTACATATATAAGAACAACAGAAAAATGGGAGTCTGCAGAAAGCTGATTGGTCACACAAGACAGATCCTTCCCACACCCAACCCTAATTATAAAGCCGAATTATAGGCCCAACTCACTAATACTATGGACCCTGGGGACTGACCCTCCCAAAATGGTCAGATCAACATAAGGATAAAAGGAGTCTGTAGAAAGCCGAATAGCCCACACCTGGCATATCCCCCTCACAACTAAACAGTATATACATTATATATAAACACACATATATATACACACACCTACATACACACACACATATACTGCATACATACATAAACATACATACAGTATATACAATAATTATTATAAAACAAAAAACAAAACAAAGAAAATACATAGTGATCATACCCCATGTGTATAGTATTAATAAGATACCTAACTATCTAATATTATGATAAAAGGGTCAGATTTCAAATTACAAGCTGTTTCAATCTATGATCTGGCGGTACAAAGGAGTACAAAGGAGTACAAAGGAAATCAAGCAACAACAGATTTAGTGACCCTTATAGGCTGCTTGTCCTCCAAAACACTGAGGATCAAGTGTCCAAACAGTGGTTTAGAGTGGGTAAGGGAACATTGGAAAGGGAACTACTGCCCTGCCACTAACGTGGCAGGACTAGGAAGTTAGTAGGGGACATATGGGTTAGTAACTGAGGGGAGGATAAAATAAAGTTATTCATTTACAAACGCAGTCAGTCGCGGGTTTGATGCGAGATATTTGTCTAGGCGGAATTTAAATGAATCAACGGTGCTGCAGTCTATAACGTCTCGGGAAGCCCATTCCACAAGTTGACAACTCGATTGAAGAAGAAATTCTTAGATTCGTGTGAGTTAAAAGATTTACCAATAATTTTGCAACCGTTTCCCCGCGTGTAATTAGATTGGTCGATAGTGAAGTACTTTCTACAGTTCATATTGTCGATGCCTTTGATGATTTTGAACACTTGAATTAAGTCACCTCTTAATCTGTGCTGGGTTAAAGGAAATAGATTTAATTCTCTAAGACGCTCTTCGTATGGTTTGTTCTTTGCTGTGGGGAGATTGTAGGCACCAATCGATCAGGGCTAGACCCAGGTGAGGTTATAGGCATGTGATAAAGAGTCGCTGGAACTCCTGTTTCATTTGCTTGGCCTCTCTTACTGATTTTCTTTGTGCCTCATTTACACTGAGAGCAATCCAGCTAGCTCTCACAAACACCTCCTCCTCCTATCCACTTCACTACACTAAACATGCACACCACACTTCATTCCTCCACACCAAAATTAAAAAAAAAAAATGATGAATTGTAGCCCAGCCTCGGAGTCCCCAGGGGGGGGGACCATAAATGCCCCCTCATCCGACCGACCATCCCCTGACGACCCCACACAATTACCTGGACCTCGGCCTGTTACTCTTTCTATTAATTTCTGCAACATTCGCGGACTTTCCTCTAACTTTCACTCTGTTGAGCACCATCTCTCCTCCTAAAAACCTGATCTTCTCTTCCTCACCGAAACTCAGGTGTCTGTAGAAACTTCCAGCAACCCCTTCTCTGTATCCTCCTACTTTCTCTATCCTAGTTTCAAAGCCAAAGGCGGATGTTGTGCATATGTGCACAACAAACTCACTTGCTCTCGTGTTCCCGATTTCGACTCCTCTGAATTCTCAACTTTATGGCTCAAACTTTCCTGTCATTCTCTTACTAAATATTTCTGTGCTGTCTATCTTTCCCCTAATTCTACCAACTTTCCGAAATTCTTTGACTATCTAAACTCTACAGTGAAACACATTCTATCCATTTCTCCTTTCTCAGAAATCTCCATCTTAGGAGATTTCAACGTTCACCACCGCCATTGGCTCTCCTCTCACACTACTGATCCACCTGGTGAACAAGCCTACGTCTTTTCTATCCTAAATGACCTAGAGCAGTTAGTTCAGCAACCCACCCGTATCCCGGATCGCATCGGAGATCGGCCCAACATTCTTGACTTGTTTCTAACTTCTAACCCTTCTTCTTATACTGTCGATCTTTTCTCTCCTCTGGGCTCCTCCGACCATAAACTTATCTCTGTCACCTGTCCTATCTCTCCAGTACAGCCACCCGATCCTCCTAGCCGGCGGCGCTTGTGGCACTTTGGCGCTGCCGACTGGGAGGCTCTTCGGCAGTACTTCTTTGATTTCCCATGGAATGATTTCTGCTTGCATGGCCGAGGACCCTCGGAGAGTGCTGAACGCATTACCGAGGTAATCCTATCGGGCATGGAAGCATACATTCCATTCTCTTTCTCTCAGACTAATGCTAAAAAATCTTGGTTTACTCACGCCTGTTCTACTGCTGTCCGCAATAAGGAGGAAGCATTCAAACGGTACCGACGCCTTAAAACTCAAGACTCTCATTCTTCATATGTTTCTGCCCGGAATCAAGCCAAATCTGTTCTTCGACTTGCCAAACACTCTTTCATCAATAATAAATGCACTGAACTATCCAACTCTAGCTCTTCCCAAGCTTTCTGGCATCTAGCCAAAAACCTCTCCAACAATTTCTCTTCCTCGTCTTTCCCTCCCCTTTCCCACTCTGATGGCACAACCATCACTTCTTCCTCTGACAAAGCTAAACTCTTCGCTCAAACTTTTGCTAGAAACTCCACCTTGGATGATTCCGGTGCTATTCCTCCCTCTCCGCCCTCCTCTCTCTTACTTATGCCTAATATCCTAATCTCTTCTAAAGATGTACTTTCTACCCTCTCTGGGCTTAACACTAATAAGGCGTACGGTCCGGACGGTGTTCCTCCTGTTGTTCTCAAAAACTGTGCTTCCGTGCTGACTCCCTGCCTAGGCAACCTCTTTCGTCTCTGTCTATCCTCTAACGTCTTCCCTTCATGCTGGAAGTTTGCTCACATTCAACCTGTCCCAAAGAAGGGTGACCGCTCTCAACCCTCCAACTATCGTCCAATTGCTCTCATCTCTTGTCTTTCTAAAGTTTTTGAAACTATTCTTGCTTCCAAATTTCTTAAGCATTTCTCTTCTCATAATCTGCTCTCAGATCGCCAGTATGGCTTCCTTACGGTCGCTCTACTGGTGATCTTTTTACATATCTTACTAACTCTTGGTCATCCTCCTTCCGGGACTTCGGTGAGACTTTTTCTATTGCACTAGACATATCGAAAGCCTTCGATAGAGTCTGGCATAAATCTTTAATTTCTAAACTACCCTCCTTCGGTTTCTATCCCTCCATCTGTGCCTTTGTCTCTAATTTCCTTTCCGGCCGTTCCATAGCCGCGGTTGTGGACGGCCATTGTTCACTTCCTCACCCTATAAACTCCGGTGTTCCTCAGGGCTCTGTCCTATCTCCTATTCTCTTTCTAATTTTTATAAATGATCTCCTTAACTGTACCTTAATTCCCATCCATTCATACGCAGACGACTCAACCTTACACTACTCCATTAGTTTTTCAGAACGCCCCAGCCAGCAATCCCTCAACGACAAACGTAATGAAGCCATAGAACTCTTAAATTCTGATCTAAATACTATTTCCAATTGGGGCAGAGAAAACCTTGTTAACTTTAATGCTTCCAAAACCCAATTTCTCCATCTATCTACCCGTCAGGATCTCCCAGCGGACTATCCCTTATTCTTCAACAATACAAAAATCAACCCTTCATCTTCTCTCAATATTCTTGGTGTCTCTTTTTCTTCTGCTCTCATTTGGAAGGACCATATTACCAGTCTTGCTAAGGCAGCCTCCCAGAAGCTGGGTGTGCTCAACCGCCTTAGGGGGTTCTTTTCCCCTGCACAGCTTCTTGCTCTGTACAGGGGCATAGTGCGCCCTTGTATTGAGTATTGTTCACATGTGTGGGGAGGTTCCTCTCACACCGCTCTCCTAGACAAAGTTGAAAGGAAGGCCTTTCGTATCATTAACTCCCGTCCACTCACCAACTCTCTGCAATCTCTCTCTCTCCGCCGCAATGTTGCATCTCTCTCGCTATTCTATCGCTACTATAATAATCAGTGTTCCTCAGAGCTATCCCAGTGCATACCACCTCCTTTACGTAGGGCACGTGGTACCCGTCTTGCAACTCAATCCCACCCCTACTCTGTGCAACTCTCCAACCCAAGAGTGAAACGTTACTCTCAAACTTTCTTCTACTCAACAGCTGAGCTCTGGAACTCTCTCCCAGAATCAGTCTTTCCCTCTTCCTATGACTTAAATTGCTTCAAACTCCGTGTGTCCAGGCATTTTGGCTCGAACGTCCCTTGATTTTGGCCCTGTCACTCTTTCAACTATGGGGGAGGCACTCGCTATAGGCAGTTATGCCTTTTGCCTCCCTCAATCACATAGAAAAAAAAAAAAAAAAAAAAAAAAAGGCTAGGTATCATTTTGGTAACTCTACGTTGAACTCGTTCTAGCTTGTTTATGTCTTTTTGGTAATAAGGGCACCAGCATTGAACGCAGTATTCCAGAAGAGGGCGGACTAAGGAATTGTAAAGGGTTAGGATTACGTCTTTGGATTTATGCTCAAATGATCTGCCTATAAAGCCAATTATTTTGTTTGCCTTCTTAACAACTTCTGAACATTGTTGACTCGGTTTTAGGTTACTCGATATTGTTACTCCCAGATCAGTTTCTCTGTTTACATCCTTAAGCTGAGTGCCATTCATCGAATAGTTTGCTTTCTCATTTAGGTATCCGATATGTAGTACTTTACATTTATCCGCATTGAAACTCATTTGCCAAATTTGGGCCCAATGTGACAATTTATCTAGATTGTGTTGCATATCGTCAACTTGATCTTTTGAGAGTACGCTATTTGCAATTTTTGTATCGTCAGCAAATTTTGAGATTGTACAGGTGAGACCCTCATCTATGTCGTTGATGTAAATTAGAAAGATAATTGGTCCTAGTACCGATCCCTGGGGTACCCCGCTACTTACATTGGTCCATTTAGATGCCTTACCGTTTATGACTACTCTTTGCTTTCTGTCGCTGAGCCAATTTTCTATCCATTTCAACACACCGTCTTGTATTCCATGCGCTTTTAGTTTTAGCAGTAAACGTTTGTGGGGAACTTTGTCAAAGGCCTTTTGAAAATCAAGGTATATAATATCTACAGCTTTACTCTCATCGTAGAGGTTGAGGATATCGTGGAAGAAGTCTAAGAGGTTTGTTAAACAGGAACGTTTTTTACGAAAGCCGTGTTGAGTATCTTTAAGTATGTTATTTTCCTCTAATTGATTTACGAGTCTGTCTCTTATGACCGTTTCTAGCATTTTACATACAACTGAGGTTAAGCTAATTGGACGATAGTTACTGGGTAGGGATTTGCTGCCTTTTTTGAATATCGGTGTTACATTGGCTATCTTCCACTGATCAGGCATAGTTCCAGACTGCAAGGATTTATTGAATAGTAATGTCAGTGGTTTGGAGAGCTCATCCTTAGCTTCCTTTAGAACTCTAGGCGAGATTGTATCAGGTTCAGGCGTTTTATTTACCTTGAGTTTATCTAAACAATTCAATACTTCTCTCTCTGTAACGGTGATATTGCTTAGAACATCCGAATTATCAATCTGAATCGGCGATGGTGTAGGGATATCACTGAGGTCTTCTGTTGTAAAAACTGATGCAAAGAAGGTATTGAGGGCATTACTCATTTGTACTTCGTCTTTGGTGTATTCTCCATTTTCATCGACTAACGGTCCAACAGTTGAAGTAACTACTTTTTTCTTTCTGATATAACTATAGAATTCTTTCGGGTTTGTTTTACTTTGATTCGCAATATGTAACTCTAGGCAGTCTAGGGTCTTTTTACTTTGCTTAATTAACTTTTTGGCTTTGCGTCGTAGCTCTACAAATTTCACCCGTTCTTCGTCATTTTGTGAGGATTTTAATCTATCATTAGCAAAATTTTTAGCAAGCAGGCAGTTTGAAATATCTGTATTCCACCATTTGGGCTTATTATTATGGCCTGGACGCCGTATTTTCGATTGTATGCAGTCTTGCACTGATATTAGGTAAGTGGTTTCGAATAACTTCCAAGATGTATTTATGTCGTTATTGTTAATTAAAAAGCTCCAGTCAGTTTCTTTAAACATAGCTCTAAGTTTATGAAAGTTTGCTTTCTTGAAATTAGGGACTTTTTCGATGCTACTATTTGGTTCGTTACTAGTAAAGTTTAAAGTGAAAGTTATCGTACGATGGTCGCTGTTACTGAATTCATCACCAACATTCAAATTCTCTATTAATTCTTCTTTTGTTGCAAGTACAATGTCAAGAACGTTATTACCACGGGTCGGTGTTCGAACAAATTGATAAAGCGAACTCTCTTGCAAGTTCGTATACAAGTCATGTCCGGAGTGTGAAGTAAGAGTATCGCCCCACTTGGTCACAGGTAAATTAAAGTCGCCAAAAAATATGATATCTTGTGAGTTACTTACATCTGCAATTTGTTCATAAATTTCTCGGTCAGTTTGCACTGATTGAGCTGGAGGTCTGTATATTAATGCAAGTATTATTTTTGTACCTTTATTATTCTTTATTAGCACAAAAGATGTGTCGATGTTCACAATTTGAGGTTTTGACAAGAGGGTCGGGTTAAGACTTTCTTTCATATAAAATAAAACGCCACCTCCATTTTTATTTATTCGGCTTTTCTCAACCATTACATAACCGGGAAGTGAATACTCTGCTAAAAAGTCTCTATCTACAGTATTGAGCCAAGATTCTGTTATACCAATCACATCATAATTTTCAGTAAACACTAGTTCCTCTAAATCTGAAAATTTATTGCGTATGCTACGAGCGTTTGCATAGAAAACCTTTAAAGTTGCGGTTTTAGAACTCACAGAACGTTCTTTAATCAAATGTTTGGTTCTGATCGGATCTACATTTACATTCATGGCTGACATCGGTCCTCGGTCGTTATCCCTGGCGGTTTTGAATTTGGGTCGTGTTGGTGGAGCTTTATCCAAATTCGCGGTTCTTGACAGATTAGCATTTAATTCCTTTGCAGGTTGGTCATGACATCTATTTTTAGCTCTTTTTATTTTATAATTTTCATGGAGGAGATTTAGCAGGATGTTATCTATTTTGTAAAGGCCATCATTTAGATTCATAGTGTTTCTAAATTCTCTGATCAAGGCGGACTCGGCAAATAGGCTTTCATAATAGCAGCTTGACCAGTAGATCATCTTAGCCTCATCCCAATTTACATGATGGTTTTGTCATTGTTTATGTTTAAAAACACCATTAGATTCTTGAGCTGACCTTACTGATTGTTTGTGTTGTTTAACTCTCACCTCTAATTTTTTTCCAGTTTGTCCTATGTATATGTCATTACACCTTTACACGGTATGAAATATACACCACCTGCATAATTTTAAAGGCTGTTTTTAATCAAAGTAGACTTGACGGAGTTTTCATAATTGAATACTACATTTATATACAAATTCTTGAGAGATGTTGGGAGAGGTGTTAATTCATCGTGATATGGCAAAACTAAGATATTTCTCCTTGAAAAGGGAGCTTTATTATTTACATTATAGAAGTTTTTTTCGGCTTTGGCTAAACTTTGATCAACAAGACTTTCAGGATAGCAGAGTGTCTTGGCTATATTATAGATTTGTTTGTATTCGTTATCTATGAATTATGGGTTACATATCCTTAATGCTCTTAGAAACATACCTGAACAAATGGACAGTTTTACTTTAATATGATGGTTGGAGAACAAATTAATATAGGAATCTACAAGAGTCGGCTTTCTATATACTTTAAATTTTAAGTGACCATTATTATTCATAATCATGGTATCAAGGAAAGGTAGTTTATTGTTTACTTCTTCAATTTTGAATGAAATCGAGGGGACAAGATCGTTAAGTTTATTAAGGAATGAATGGTGATTTTGATTGGTAGGCCAAAGGCACAAAATGTCGTCAACATATCTAAACCAAGGAAGTCTAAAGTTACATATTTTAGGTAAAAAACGAGTCTCAAAATACTCCATAAACAGGTACATACGTATGTTCCTAAAAATATGGCAATAGGCAGTAGGCTGGCAACACTTGTTGTATTTATATGCTAGTTAGCAACTCACAGATGATTTAGGACGGGTATTTAAGCCTCACTCTCCCCCTGTTTTCTTGTATTACCCTGAAGATGTCTTGAGAGAATAGACGAAAGCTTGGTGTTCCATTGTTTCAATTTTCCTAGCGAGTTTTACTACATATATATTATATATATATATATATATATATATATATATATATATATATATATATATATATATATATATATATATATATATATATGTATAATATATATCGGTATATATATATATATATATATATGTTGGTAAAGCCAGGTAATAAATTTTCTTTAATACATACGAGGTTGAAAGAAATGGCAATTTCTGCGTTGGAAATTTTATTATTCAAAGTTTCCAGGTCTCTGATGAGTTTTCGCTGGGTGGCAGGAAGTAGATGAAGGAGATGAGCAAAATTCATGGTGGTACAGGGTTACATTAAAGTACATGAAGATACAGGATATACGACGCGTTTCACTGGACAACCAGCATTATCAAGTAAGGAAGGAATGATATAAAAGGTAAACAGGAAGGGTATATATAGAGGGTGGAGGATCAGAGGAGGCGGAAAACAGGGGGCAAAAGTCTGCTATTGGTGGAAGGGTAAACTAGGAGAGAGAAAGGGGGTAACCGCTTCACGCATGCGCACTGGATGCAGGATGGTGGTCAGTAGGTGGGGTCGAAGCTGATTGGCTGCGTGTCGAGGGGCGTGGCCTAAGTTGTGTGGCGCCTGCAGAAGACGAAGCTGAAGGAGGTAGCGCGGGGTGCTGCGTCAAGGGCACCGGGGGGCGAGGAGGGGTGTTAGGTCCTGTAGGGTAGTGCCTTTTGGCAGAAGGAAGGATCTGAAGGTCCAGAGTTTGGTTGTTGATGTTGGGATGTAAGGCTTGGATATATAAAGCTTCGAGTATAGGTAATCTCCTTGGGTCACTTTCTTTATCGAGTATGGTGGTGTGTTTCTCTAACTCGTTGCGTGTGAGGTGAGGGTGGTTAGGGGTGAGATAGTGGTCTTTGATGGCTCCAGCCTGAAGGTGAAGAGTTAACCGACGTGAAAGACGAGTCTGCGTCATACCAATATAGGAATGAGGTCCACAGTCCTCATAATTACAGGTATGTTGGTAAATGACGTGATCGTCGGTTATCGGGCTCTTTATCTTGGTGGAGGCTGGTTTGTTGCGGAGAACGAGGTTGGAGGTCTTGGGGGATTTGTAATAAATTATTAATTTGATTTTGTTTTCCGGGTTGGTTGGGTGGACATGCTTGGAGATTATTTCTTTTAAGACGGCCTCGTCATTTTTGTGTTCAGAGGACATGTAATTGCGGTAGAAGATCTTAATTTCATTGGGGGGGTCAATGTTGGGAGGGATTTGGGTGTACCATTTTTCAAGATGGTGGTTGATGGTGCTGGAGATGTCGGAGTTGGAGTATCCGTTATTTACTAAAACTTGGGATAGTCTTTCTAGTTCCTGGTGGGTGTCGGCCCAGGTAGAGCAGTGCGTGAGGGCTCTCCTAACATAGGTGGAGATGGAGGATAGAAGATAACGGCGGGGGTATTCACTATCGCCGTTGAGGCATTGTCCTGTGTTATTTGGTTTAATGTAGACGGTGGTTTTGAACCCATGGTCGTTCAGAGCTACGAGGATGTCGAGGAAGGGGAGTTGTCCATTGTTAGATTTTTCAACCTCAACTCTGCTTATGACTTCCTAGAAATTCTACGAGATGCCCCCCCAGCTAACGACCACATCATCGCCTCCCTCGACGTAGAGAGTTTCTTTTCCAACGTGCCCGTTGACAAGACCATAGATTTTATCCTACGTCGAGTTTACCACCGCCCTAATACGCCCCCCCTGGACATCCCGGAGAAGGCCCTGAAGATGCTCTTGGAACTATGTACCAAGGAGTCCCCTTTCCTCTGCCCCCGCGGGAATATGTACCAGCAAATCGACGGTGTAGCGATGGGAAGCCCCCTGGGGGTCCTGTTTGCCAATTTATTCATGGGAACTATCGAAGAGGAACTCCTGGCTGCCCACCGGCCCACTGTCTACTGCAGGTACATCGATGATATCTTCGTGCGAGTGAAGGACCTGGGCGAACTCAGGGACCTCCAGCAGCGCTTCATGGCCGCCTCCGGACTCAACTTCACATACGAAGAAACCACCGATGGACATCTACCCTTCCTCGACCTCCTTGTCTCCCTCCACGACCACGGCTTCAAAACTACAGTGTACACCAAACCTACTAACAATGGCCAATGTCTTAATGGGGAAAGTGAATGCCCTAAACGATACCATCAGTCCACCATCGCCGCCTATGTCAGGAGAGCACTTACCCATTGCACCACCTGGAATGACACACACAATGAACTGGAAAGGCTCACCCAGGTCCTAGTCAACAATGGGTATTCCAACACTGACGTCACCAATGCCATCAACCACCACCTAGAAAAATGGTACAAACAAGACCCCCCTAGCACCAACCCGGCCAATAACATTACATTTTTCTACAGAAACTACATGTCTTCCGACCACACAACAGACGAATCCATTATGAAAGAAATAATTCACAAAAACGTCCTCCCCCACCAACCCTGACAATAAAATAAAACTCATTATTTACTACAAATCTCCTAAGACCTCCAACCTTGTCCTCCGTAACCGCCCAATTTCCACCAACCAACCGAAAGACGATCATGTGATATACCAGCATATTTGCACCTCTGGGGACTGTGGACCCCTATCCTATGTTGGAATGACACAGACTCGCCTTTCCCGTCGACTAACCCTCCACCTTCAATCTGGCGCTATAAAAGAGCCACCCACCATCTTGCCCTAACTCGCGCCGACCTAGACAAACAAACCACCATACTCGACAAAGAATCAGACCCCAGAAGACTAGCTATTTTAGAAGCTCTATACATCCAAACACTCAACCCCAGCATCAACAACCAAACACAAGACCTTCAAATTCTTCCTTCAGGCAAGCGCTACAGGCATACTGCCCCCCTTCCTCTCGCCCTGTGCCCCCCTCCCGTACGCTTCCGCGCTCAGCACACAACTGACAACACCAACCAATCACAGCCATACACAGCCAACAACCAACCACCGATAAGATTTAGTGCCCGTCTCGCGAATAGACTGCCTTCCACCAATGAACAGCCACCACACACCCAGTAGCTCCGCCCACCTCCCTATTCTTGATTCTCGAATTTTGTATAAATATGATGCTTTGTCCCTATTCTAATCATTACCTCTCCATTCCCTGAAGATGCAAGATGTTTACTTGTGAAACGTGGGATCCACCATGAATTTTGCTAACCTGTTGTACCTCATCTCTGAACCCCAGAGGAAAATTGTTAGAACTATTGAAAACTATAACAATAAAATCCTGAATGCTGAAACTGCTATTGCCTTTAACCTCATATGTTTAAAAGAGAATATATATATATATATATATATATATATATAGAGAGAAAGAGAGAGAGAGAGAGAGAGAGAGAGAGAGACAGACAGACAGACAGATTGGTAGATACATAGATAGATAAATAGATAGATAGATAGATACATAGATAAATAGATAGATAGATAGATAGATAGATAAATTATACAAACAAAGAATACACTTAGCAACCTACATTACTGTACATGTCAGGACACAATTATACAGTATATAAACCCTCTTAATACGTATAATATCAACAATAGTGTATTATAGTACATTCAAACCCTACTACTGAGACCCACTTAACTCAAGACTCCCAGCACTCCCAACCTATCTCATTCACAATGGTCTCTCTTACAAGTACCTCCTCCTCTTACTCTTGTTCCTCTTCTTATTCTTCCTTCTTCCCCTATCCCTTCTTCTTCCTCCTCCGTTCCTCCTAACATCCTAAGGCAATATTGCTTTCCTTATCCTCCTTTTCTTAAGCTTCTCCTCCTCATATTCATCTTTCGCTTCTCATATTACACCTTCTCTCACTCTCGCTCTCTCTCTCTCTCTCAATTATGCTCTGTTCACATTTGTTGGCGTATGTAATTTAATCTTTTCCCTGAATGTTAGTCCCAATATATGTTTACCAACGGCGCAGCCTGCGCCGTGAGTGTGTGTGTGTACTGTATTAATATACAAAACAACCTCCGTTTTCTCTAAAGAAAAAACACAGAAACATTTCTAGAATTCCAGCAACGAGCATTGTACAGACTCATCTTCTCTAGTTAAGTTTTCTGTAAATAAATATATACATTATGCCTACCTTAATCGACAGTAAAGCTGCCAAGAATAATATAATAAGCAATGTATTACCTTAACCCTGGAATGGCAGAACACTCTTAAGAGGTTTTGGTGGGCAAGGGCGAGGAACCTCTTAAGAGGTAAGGCCTAATTTTTTTTTTTTTTAAAAGGCCCCAGTAGCACTTAAAACATATTTTTTTCCCCTACATACCTCATATCACTCCTCCACATGTGTCAATATCCCCTCCTTCCCCCTCCCCCCCCCCTTTCAATGATCACCTATGTTTCCTCTTATTACCATCTTTATTGGTGTATTTATCATGCCAATATCTGCAACCCGGTTCCAGCTTGTGGTGTTGTTGCTACCGAGCGTATGGAGTGCGAGAGAATGAGTGAGGGGAGGTTCAGTGTGGCTGTAGGCTCCAGAGGGAGAGGGTGTACGTCGCTGCTGGCTCACAATTCATGAATGGACGTTCGGCAAATAATCGCGATTTTGGCCATCCAAACACTATTCCCACTTGATTAATTGTTGTTACATGTTACTATCTTTATATTAAACAAAAATTAGGCAAATATGAATAAGTAATAATGATATTTATCGCAAAATGACGATTATACGCAGGAATTGAGCCTAATATTGCCGCCCAGAAGTGTGGTGTTCACTACACATAATCGCGCTTACCGGGTTAAAATATATATAACTGCGGATAACACAAGTGGAGCCGACCAATGACAGGCCAATGCTTACTGAACTAAGGTACAATCAGGAGGGCCCAGTCTTATCGCGAATTTAAAAGTCCACGTGTATCTACTATGCGACTTTTAAATAATTTACTTTATTAGAATCACAAATAGCTTGGTTAAATACGTCGTACATCTGCCCGCATATTGTCCTTAAATAAATATATATATAATGACTTCATACTGAAAATTAAAAAAAAAATAGTATTGGTTGTTTTGATAAGCCTTTTATTTTTGTTGTGACCTATTCAAGAAGATCCGTACAATCAATTCACAGATATTTCGTACGGTAACAATAGAATTTAGTATTTCCTTTAATAATTGGACTAGTTTATTTGAGTTAGAGTTTCATGGTCTCATTATGGAAATCCAGCCTTCATTATGTAAAACCAAAGCTATTCCTCCATAACTATTGGGACAACCGGTGCCTGGGGGCCTTTAAGGGGAAGTTTGTGCTTTTTATTGACCCGCTTCTCCTTCAGGTTTAGCCCCATTAGTATTGAGATTTCAATACGTTCGCCCCATTAGTTTGTCGTTATTAAAACCTTATGCCCCATTTCGTTGTCAATGTTGAGAACTTTCGTGCCATTTATTTGTCGATTTGTGTTCCTGGCGAGTGATAACGAGCCTGTAATTTTGAAGGAACTAGCCTTCGGCCGGCACATTTTCTCTTAGAAAAATATACTAATTTATATCGAAGGGAGATCTTTAGGATGATTTTCTCTAAGCTTGATGGAGGTCTTGAGAGGAAACTAAAATGATTATGTGTAATAAAATATATAAACAATTAAATAAATCCTACCCAACTTATTAAACCAGTTTCCAGTAAGCACACAGTCTTTAATTATTTCAATGTGCTTATATATATATATATTATAGGTTTGATTCCCGGAGGGAAGTAATGAAAACCTAATATTTAGTAGGGGCCCTGTAATCTTTGACGATCTGCCTATTAAAATAATAGTCTCCATTCAACACCCGCGTCAGCCGTTTTTAATCTACCACCGCGGGGATGAACAGAGTATTCCTCACAAGTGTAACGCAACTTCTCTTATGGAGTCGTGTATAGATCGGGTACCCACTACGAAAAAACTTCGTAAAAAATAAGAGAAGAAAAGAAAAACTTAAACTTAAACAATGTTATAACGCGCTTTCCATTTTCGGTGGATTTCTTGCGTTGTGGCAACCCAGCCGCTCCTCGCCAGGCGGCCATAACCTCCTTAACTGCTATATCAAAATAACAACCAAGATATTTCAGCGAATGGGAAGGGGATGGATCGGAGGGCCCAAAATCGTCAATGATTACGGGGCCCCTACTAAATATTAGGTTTTCATAACTTCCCTCTGGGAATCAAACCTATGATTTAATAGTTGACGATCATTGACGATCTGCCTGAATTCCCAAGACTGGAGAGGGACATTCGTAATAATATCCTAAACCTCAGAACCATAAGGTAAAGTCAAGAATTTGTATAACATAATAAGTCTTTATTGTTAGCATATAATATAAAATATATATAAAAAATATAAAAGTGATGGGAGCAGTGCGTTACTTCGAAGAAGATCTGCTCCCTGGAAGAAGATATAACCTCAACTCGAGATTTTATTTGATAGTGATTTGACAAGACATAACCAACATGTGAGCTTTCATTTGGCTTCACATCTGCTACGCCAGAGGTCCCTCCCGGCGGAGGAGTCCGTTTCTGGCGGAGGGGCTTTTGAGGGTCTATTGTGATCCTCTCATCCCCCCCCCCTTTTTCCGTCCCATAAGGGATTAAACTAATATCACAATGACCAGTAGCTCCTCAGCCGTAAGGGACCTCCTAAGCGCCTGCGAATGGCTACCGTCACGAAAAGGTGATGCCCAACAATCTTTCTTGAGCTAACAATAAGGGGGGGGGGGGGACCCCGCCGACACATACTTATATTTAATACAAATAATGGCAGGGGGGGGATACTCTTTTTGTGACGGAAACCACTGCTGTAGGGTAATCCTAAGTAGGGTACATAAATGGGGGAGTTCACAAGTAGCCGTTGTAGGCTCTCTCCTATAGCACCCAAGGATCCGCCTGCCCTCCCCCTAACCGGGAGGAAGGGATATACATGTTACGGCAAACAGTGAACCGTAACAGGCAGCTCTTAGGGTGTCACTCCTTTCTGGGCGGCGGAACACTGTACCCGGCCGGGGGCCAGAAAGGAGAGATCAAAACGTGTAAAAAAGGGAGCGGTGCCTTAATCCGTTCCCTTGGAGCTGAGCGTGCCTAAGCGGAGGTAAAATGTTGGACAATTTAACCAGTCACCTTGCCTGGGGCATGAGTAGAGTAAGCTATGTAAGAGCCGAGGACTGAATAATCCGTTGTTAACATGAACCACCACTGCGTGGTCCAAAATTTTGAAAACAGGTTAATTTTATCGAAGTCCTTTGGTCTTTGGTTAATTATTGAAATCAAGTAGATATAAGTTCATCGTTCCTGTGGCTCCGGTTGGACGTATTCTGACACTTTAAACAGGCTAGCTGGGAGCTTTAGTGGAAACTATTTGTATGGAGAAGGCTTTGTCCATTGTGACCAAGTCGATAAGGTAAAAAAAAACCAGTCACGGGAAACCAGTGCCTTTCTATCCAAACTAATTTCCGTGAACATGGTCAGTAAGACTGCAGCGTATTAAACAGGGGGGGGGGGAGGCTTCGGCTCCAGAGTGGGCTGATAGCCACAGGACATCCTGGTGACCTTCTGTACTTCATTCGCTGTATTCAAAGTCTGTTACTGACGTGACAGCTGATCACCGGAGAAAACCGGAGGGAATGTGTGGCTGAGGTTTTTCTGGCTAGGCTAGCAACATTGGTTGCTGCCTGTACTTCCAGAGAGGGGTTCTTACGGAACCACAAGAACGTATGATGAGGAGGGGGGCAAGCTAACCCCAAGGGTGGAGCCTTGACAAGTATGACTGAGGCAACTAAAGTGATCTACCCTTACTGGTATACTAGTCCTTCATGGTTCTCCAAGCCTAAGCTACTCATGCCACTGGCGGGAGAAAAAGAGACAAATTTTGGTCCCCCCCCCACCCCCCGGTGGGGGGAGGGGACCAGATGAGAATTAACACAGGATAAGTTAGAGGCATACCAAGAGCGTCCAGACCCCTTGAAAACTGCCGGAGGGGAGAGGTCGGCATGGTAATCAAGATTACTGGTGGTCTCATACGACCTAAGGGTATTACTCGATCCGACCATAAATATATCGCAGTTGTACTAAGAGGTGAGAGCTGTATCAAATACCGTGCCACCTGTGACTAAGACCTGTTGTATACAGAAAGTCGTCACGCTCCTGCTATGCCTCATGGACTAGAAAAACTTTCATTGTATGACTTAGTTAACTTAAAAACCTTTTCACATTTGTGGTAGGGACATAGGGACCCATGTTGCCCTGTGACCATATTACCCAAGATGTGCCCTTGTTTGCTCATATCTGTCTAAAGAACTAGGTGACCCGATACCCATGGCGAATCACCGCATGTTTTCTACCCTGGTGGAAACATGTTTCACTCAATGAGTTATCAGGCATCGTACAGTAGAGTATTTTGACAGCATTGGCCAACGACCGGCGGGAGGCGTAACGAAGCTAGTGAGAATAAAAAAAAATACACACCTAGCTCGTAGAACAATTACCCGTCGCCCCCCTCACATTGTGGGTGTGCCCTACATTGGTCTCACTGGCCTTGTCTGGCTGTGAAGCCGAAAAACCTGGCCAGAGGGGGGCCCTGGGCTACAGCCTGTGTTGCTGACCCGGGCTCCCCTCTCCCCTGCGCATGGTTTGACGTGTGTCGGAAGATATCCGACTCCTGTCAATTATAAGGTAGGGTACCGCAGGAGCAAAGGTGTAAAAACCAGCGTACTGTGCCGGGACGCGGCCCGGGAACATGGCAATAACCCGTGGTGCGGCCTGGGTGTTCATGTAAGGGCACTGTAGACCTCGGAATCCTGTACCAGAGCATGGTGTAGGGAGAGAGGTCTACAAAAAAGGGGTTGTTTGGGTCGAGGTAGTCTTCCAAAAGCTGGGATGAAAAAAACAAACAACCAACAAGCGGGTAATAGTATGATAACCGGTAGTCACCGCACGTCGTTGGCCATTATCATGTCCGAAGCTAAAGACAACCTAGTGTGATGCAACCCTAAGCATCATGTTGACATCTCTTTGAGTTTGGGAATCCATCATAGAAGCTGTTAGGATTGGGGAAAAAATTACCCTATAATAAACATTCGCGGGCACCCCCTGCACCATATGGAGTCTGAGAAGCTGTCTGGCTCGGACTGCCTCAAACAAGGCTGTTCGGATATCCCTAAGTGAACCCGCCGGGTTCGGCAGGAGGTACTGTTGAAAAGCTCTAACAGTTTCCTCCCGACATCCCGGCGGATTGGGCAATGGTTTAGCAATGGCGTTCAATAGAGTCTGGAGTTAAGAAAGGAGCTGGGAAGTATCTAGCTTCTAATTGAGGGGCAATGAGGAACTCAAATATAGCTCGTGGGACTCCGCCTGGCTGTGGCCTCAGTAAGTCAAGCTCCATATGGTGCGGGGGTGGAATTGGTAGGGAGACATTGGTCGTTATGTCAATAGCAAACTGTTGGACTTCTTGATCCCAGAGCACCCATGGGCCATGTCCCTTCTCTCCCAGATTTAATTCCCTTTGCTCAGGTTGTGAACGAGTAAAAGTTTGCCGTTGTCCACTCAACCTCGAAAAATGATCGTTATTGTTGGCATGAGGGCTAGTGGAATCACTAGCAAGATCGTTATCGTTGGTCCAAGAGCCAGCAGAGCAACTAGGAACATCTGGGGGAGGAGGGGCAAGTCGTCTTGGATCATACACAAAATACTGATAACTATTAATATTATTATTATTATTATTATTATATGAGATGCCGAAGTCTCCAACCAGGGTGCAGAAACATCGTCAAGATGAATCCACACAAAACACCCGGAGGCACTGGAGAGAGATTACGGCAACTTAGGAAAAAATAAAAACATATACCGTATACTGTACTGTACATATACACATATTAAACACAAATAACATATTATGCAGTGGAGGATATCAAGTATAAATATAATTCAATAAAATAGAATAAAATAAGCTTAAAAATTATAATTAATGCTGCAAAAATGCATTAACTCTAGACTTAAAAATGGAGATATTAGCTGAATTGACTAGCTCATTTGGCAACTTATTCCACAAGTCAACCATGGCCGGCACAAAACACCGTGAAAACTGTGTAGTAGAAAAATTAACACGGCTCATGGCAAGATCATTAAGATTGCTTGTGAATATAGTTGTACGAGCCCGGACATTAGGCCCAGGCAGAACCCCATGTAAGGGATGCTGAGGGTTGTTAAAAACTTTAAATACAAGACTAAGGGCACCAACTTTACGTCGATGACCCAGATCAAGAGACAAATGAGGTAGAATAAAACTGATGGAATTTAGCGACCTGTCAAGCAACTTGAGATGGCAGTCAGCTGCTGACAACCAGACAGGTAAGCAGTACTCGAAACGTGGCAAAATAAAAGCATAAAAAGAAATGATTACTGTGGAGTCACAAGCAAATGTTTTATAAACCTTGCGAAGCAGACCAATTTTGGGGGAAATGGAAGAGGAGAAACAACGAATATGCTTTTCAAAAGTAAGTTTGGGATCAAGAGTTACTCTTAACAAATGCAGAGTATCCACATTCTCAATTTGCTCGCCAGAAACTTGTAGATAAGGGTGGGGAGGATCCAAGGTACGAGATCTGCTGATGATAATGGAGTGTGTTTTACTAGCATTTAGTTTCACGCCCCAAAGTTCACACCATGATGTAATATTGGCTAAATCCCTATTCAGAGAAGTAGCAATTACGTGTCGATCTATTGGTGATGGAATTGACACATATAAAGTTGTATCATCAGCATAGGAGATTAGTTTATTTTCAAGCTCGGAACACAGGTCAGCAGTAAAAATAATAAAAGCAAAGGCCCAAGGACACTGCCTTGTGGAACACCAGAAACAACAGTAACAGAAGGGGAATGACACCCATCAATGACCACAGACTGAGATCTTTTCGTCAAAAAATCTTCAAAGATCCTTAAAAAATTGCCACCAATACCGATGAGCTGTAACTTATACAGAAGTGCTTTATGGTTGACTAAATCAAAAGCAGAACTAAAATCAATAGCCATGACAAGAGACTCATGTCCCTGGTCCAATGAAGATTGCAAGTCATGGGTGAGTGTCAGAAGTGCATCACATGTACCCAGTCCCTTACGAAAACCAAACTGTGAGTTTGGCATCATATTATGACTATTACAATAAGAGGAAAGGCGTCTGGACAAAAGCCTCTCATAGAGCTTGGATAGGATAGGTGTAATGGAGATAGGGCGATAGTCATTAGGAGATGATGAGGCAGTATTTCCCTTTGGAATAGGAGTGATAGGAGTAGAGTTAGGTATTGCTATAATAGGGACCCCTATGACCTTTCCCTGGGTGTCTAGTGCCCGAAAAGCTTTATGTCTATTTACTTCAATGGACCAGTCCGGTGGTAATGGAATCTCACCATAGGTGGATCTGTGCTTATCCCCTGCCTTAGATGAGGTAACTGGGAGCCATAGCTTACCCGGTTCTATACTACCCTGAAGGTTATTTTCCATTTGTGATTGAGCTGGGGGGATTGGAGCAATGGGGTCAGTGCCAAAAATCATAATGGGACCCGGCGGAGGCTGCGAGGGTTCCGCCGCCGAAAGACTCCCTATAGTAATTTTGGAGGGACTGGCTTTAGGTCGCGTGCCTGAAACGTTCTGTGTTTCCGCAGCGTTATGTGCCAGATTGCTAGTTGGTAACAACTGATTGGTATTATTGCCGACTGATTGGGTCCCTTTGACCACTTTTGGTGTAATCCTGGACCCGGTCTGTAAGCCCGCCGCGCGATTACTATCGCCGGAGATTCTTAAGTTAGACAATGCCACAGCTGCTGGCATAGCAGAGTTCGGAATCACATTGATTGTGGTTGGTGACAGGGGACGGAGTGGACCCTGTCCCATTATTACGTTAGAGGTTTGTGACTGGAGATTGGGGGGAAACGAATGTAAGAACACAATCTCATCGTCCGGCGAGGTGACAGGCACAGACCCATGTGGTGGTGTGACCGTTACTCCAGGATGATCCCCAGGGCGCTTGGAAGTAGCACATTGTTGGAGGACCTTGTGCAATAAATCATCTAACTGCTGCGCCGTAACACATTGGGATCTTTGCCGTTTGAGGGACCTAAATTTGACATTCCTGGCCGATGTGGGTCCCTTCTCCTGTACTATTGGACTTGGTTCTATTAGTTCCATACCTCCATCCTGCAGAGTTATTAGGTGAAGAACTATTTCCGGTGGCTGTACCGTGTGTGGCCCTGAAGCCTGACTATCACCTCGAGAGGGTTTTAGACCTTCCTCCCGTGGATTTGTACTCAACCCAGTTTTCACCCTAGGTTGGGCTGCCGGGACAGACTCTGACCTACAGGTAGGAGCCACTGTGCTCGTGTTACTGGTTTCCGGCCCACTAGGCAGACCTGTGGTGTCTATCATCGGCGTGAGTCTTCCCGCCATTGTATCATAACCTTGGACCATATCAGGCGCCGGAGCCATATGGAGCCCAATTTTACCGCCTGGTAAAGTTGTTTGTGATAGCACTAACTTAGACCCTTGTAGCCTTACCCTAACTCTTGGTCTAACCCTCATCGCCGGTGGGTGTTGCTCGGCACTCGCTCCGCCGGAACCGGGGAAAACCACCGGCGCCGTTGGAGCGGATATCGAGGAAACCGGTGGCGATGCAGACTTACACATCTGGATGAGGGGGCTAGCATGTGTGTCCGATGCCTTGCCGGTGTACCACGGGCAGGACAACTTGCGCACCTTAGCCGGTAGAAGTTCCACACTGGACGCCTTCTGACGGAGTCGTTGAGGTGAGTCCAGTTGAGTCGGGAGTACCATCTCCAGCGATGCCGAGCGAGCTCTCCTAGTGTGGGGAGGGGAGTAACCGACAGAGGACTCAGATGAATGGGGGGAAGCAAGGTTTGAATTGGGTGGAGACGGGACAGGAGCCTGACAGACTAAGGGATCATCAAAGGAGTATAAGCGAATGATCCTCATTAACTCGGCTGTGTCGCAGAATAATTCAGAATTAGCCACCCTTGCAGCGTAAGATTTGAATTTAGTCTTAATCTCAATCAAAGTCAATAAGCAAGACATATCTTGGTTGTTTAGCCATTCATCGAAAAGGTCCGAGCAAACCGGACATTTACTGGCAGTCCATGAAAATGTAGTTTTGTCCAAATATATAACACAGCGGATGCACATCCCATGTGCTGCTACTGGGACAGATAAACAAGTAGGTGTAGAGCAAATCCAAAAGTAAGGCATGGTTACTGACTCCCCTCCCCGCAGGGGACAGTTCCTCCTCAGCTGTGCTGCTCCGGATATGAAGAGTCTGGAAATAGAAATTTCCAGGAATCAATGCTCATAAGGATAAGCTGAGAGGTGATAATAACATCTTACTTACTCCCCGGCGACGACAAAATTGGTGAGCTACAACCCAACCATTTTCTCGCCTCCAGGGCGTTGTCGTGTACAACCCCTCGCCCTTTCCAATCGGGGGAAAGTCACGTGCACTGCTTACCTATGACATGGGTCACTGGCCCTAAGTGGACATCTAGAGAGCGTCATCCTGCAACTGTGTGCTAGCTAGACACTGCTAAATCTTTGTTACCCAACTATGCCGCCGGACGTAGTGGGAGGGAGAAACTTGCAAGTCGCCCCACCCCAACTGGGCTGCCGGGCCGGCGGGATAAACTGGTTCGTCACAGGGCGAGTCATAAACACAGACGGCTGCACAACCGTCCACCCTCCGCCGGCCTTTGCACGACCGCCAGCAGGGAGAGTAGTGGTACACTACGTAGTCAAAAGGTGGGAAAACATAGGCCCAAGCACACCAGCGCGGCGGAAGCCTGACCAAGTATGAAAACAGAGGGCCGGCGGGCCAAGGAACAAGGTAAAAAACAGTCAAGAGCACAAGACTGCTAAACCTGAACCCAAAACAACCCCACACAAACGAATGACTCCGAGAACAAACAGGAACGAGATGAAACTCGAACCCGAGATACCGGACAAAAAAGGGAGGGGGGGGGGGGGAAAGAGGGGCATAATATACATACCATATAAAAACAGAGCCCCTCCCCCCTAAACCCTAAGGATAACCCTAACGTGGCTGACCACTAGGTAACAGTAATCCTTACCTGATGGAAGAAAGACTAAACCCTGAAGATAACACGGCACAGCACGAGGGGAAGAGGCTCGCGAGAGGGGCCCGGGAGCAGGCTCGAACACCAGAAGATCCCACACCACGTGTGACAATCCTTAAACTGGAGCGTCTGCTAAATTTGAAGAAACACAAGGCCCCTAGGCCCAACACACTGGACTGAAGACCTTCTGCGATGGAAAACTAGCCTGGTAACTAGAAATAATCAACAGCTAAGGCGCGTAAACACCAGAGAAAACATACATGTGGCGACTGACTTGGAGAACATGTAAGCGCCTGAAAGTACCCTAATTTAACACTTCTTGCGGGCAACCAATGAGTAGCCTGTGCTAGCTAGTCCCCTAGACCCTGTTCATTACAACTCAGATACATACAAATGAGCAAGGACTCACAGGAAACTGAGTGGACGACGAATGAAGCAGTGCAGACGAGACACACCTGACTTGGTTCCACGCGGGGAGAAGAAGGAGGTTATGGCCGCCTGGTGAGGAGCGGCTAGATTGCCACAACGCAAGAAATCCACCGAAAATGGAGAGCGTGTTATAACATTGTTTAAGTTTAAGTTTTTCTTTTCTTCTCTTATTTTTTACGAAGTTTTTTCGTAGTGGGTACCCGATCTATAGACGACTCCACAGGAGAAGTTGTGTTACACTTGTGAGGAATACTCTGTTCATCCCCACGGCTGATGCGGGTGTTGAATGGAGACTATTATATTAATAGGCAGATCGTCAATACGATATCGTAAATACGATAGGCTATGACTCTTTTGTGATCTCGTATGTCTCTGTGACGTCATGATCGCTCCTACAGCACTGTCGTGCTGTCGCGAGTAAGAAGGGAGGCGATAATGAGGCCCATAGAAGGGCTGACCCAAACATACTGTACACCTCCCAAAGCTCAATCTTCCTACATATGGGGGCAAGTTGACTGAGTGGTTAGCTTTTTGGGACGTATTTCGGTCTACGGTTCATGAATCTTCTTTGGATAATGTCTGCAAGTTTCACTATCTGAAGGGACAAATGGAAGGAGAGGCCTTACATTTGATAGAGGGTTTTGCGGTAGTGGGTGGTAGTTATCTTGAGGCAGTACACTTATTAGAGTCCACATACAGGGATAAAGAGCAGTTGAAGATGGCCCATGTCGTTGCCTTGTTAAGGCTCGCAGAATCACAGTATAAGGTTGGGGAGTTAATAAATTTCAGAGCAAATATGGAGTGCCATACTCGATCGCTAGACACCCTAGGGCTTACCACGCAGGAAATGATAGTCATTATCTTGCATCAGAAGCTTCCTATGGCAATACTTGACAAGGTAAGATCATTTGAGCTGGGGGAGTTCAAAACTCAGTTCAGTAAGGAAATCAATAATCTACAGTTGAACAAAGGGAGAATGTATGTGTCGGGAGGGAGTGAGAATGTGGAGAAGAAGGGAACAGTAAGCATGAGAGTGGGGACTAAAGAAAAGAAAGAGGGTGCGTATAAGAAACCTGCTCAGATTCTATGTAAGCTATGTAACAACAAACATAAATGGAGTTTCTGCATAAAATACCCAACAAATGAGACAAAACTAGCACAGGCGAAAAGATTGAAGGTATGTGTGGGTTGTCTAAGTGGGGAACATGGTAAGCAGGGACAATGTACTGCTACATATTTAAGGCCCTGTCGCCACTGCAAAGGACATCACTTTGATAAGTTGTTTCCTACAGCAGATAAAGTCAAAGATGTCAATCCAGAGGGTACTACAACTGTGGCACTAGGTAGCACGCAAGACACCACTATATTGCCCACAATACAGATTCCCATGGAAGGTAATGACAGTAACAAAGTTTGTCGGGTACTTCGAGATCAAGGGTCTCAACGTTCCTTTATAAAGAGGTCCGTACTAGTGGGACTGAAGCACCAAATCGTAGGGGCTGCGACTCTTCGATTACAGGGCTTCACAGGGGTTACTGATAAACAAGACTACGAGATAGCGGAGATTTCATATTTCTACCGTAAAAACCGGTACTTTATGACTTGTATCGTAGTAGACACCCTACCAGAATATGTATCTGTAGGTGTGAAGAAGGTGGAACACGCATTACGTAGCAAAGGGGTTAACTTGTCAGATCCCATGGGAAATCAGAGTGAGGTGCATGTTCTACTTGGTGTGGATCATTATTATGATGGAGTATACCCTGGATTTAAAAAGATGTGTGGTGTAATTTTAATCCCCACTAAATTTGGATATTGCATGAGCGGAAAGGTGCATACTACACAGTCAAAGGTCCTGGTCGACACGGTCCTCGATATATAGAGTCAATGTAACCACGGCAGAGGAGTTGGGAAGGGAGGATTCCCAACCTAGTGACCCTAAGATGGCTGCCGAGTTCGACCTGGAACGACTGTGGAGATTGGATCACATAGGCATTAATCCTATGGAGACTGATTATGACTCGGAAGTTGCGCTACAAAGGTTTGACGAGTCTGTGTGCTACTGTGCCTCAGACAAGCAATATAAAGTTAGTTTACCCTGGAAGAACAGTGAGATAAGCCTGCCTACCAACTATGGTTTGGCATTAGGTCGCTTGCGCGCATTTCAGCGTAAATTGTCTAACGAACCGAGCACGCGCCAGGCGTATGACGATGTATTTCGGAGTTATGAAGATAGGGGCTTTATTGAGAGAGTCGATGTCAAGGAACCGTTTAAGAAGGGTAGGGTTCACTATCTGGCCCATCATGGGGTAAGGAAAGACAGCATCACCACACCAACCCGGGTGGTGTATGACTGTTCTGCCCACCAAGGTCAACAACCCCGTCTAAATGACTGCCTGTTGACAGGTCCGTCCATGGTGTCGGATGTGTTCCAACATCTATTGCGGTTTAGGCTGGGAAAATACGTCTATACCAGTGACATCGAGAAAGCATTCTTGATGGTCAAGCTAAAGGAGGAAGATAGAGATGTTACCCGCTTTCTTTGGTTCAGCGACATTAGCGACTCTGAGAGTCCAATCATAACATACCGTTTTCGGGTTGTACTCTTTGGGGCCACGTGCTCGCAGTTTTTGTTAAATGCCACAATCAGAAAACATCTAGCTGACACTCATGAGGACACAAGTAAACTATCTCGCGGATTATATATAGACAATATGCAGGGTTCTAGCGATAGTCAGGATGATTTGTTATATACATACTGGCAAGCACGCAGATTGTTTGCGGATGCACATCTATTTATCCGCGAGTGGGTTACTAATAGTGAAGATCTTCAGAGTTTGATACAGGTGGATGGTACGGCATCTCTTAACCAGGAAAAGTCCAGAAATTTGGGGATGATCTGGCAACCTAAAAATTACATACTAACTTCTCAAACAAGGTCTTTTGCTCAGCAGACAGGAGCGCACACCAAAAGAAGTCTGTTGAGCAAAGTTGCGCAATTTTTTGATCCTTTGGGTCTAGCATTACCCGTTACCATAAGAGCTAGGATTCTAATGCAGGAAGTTTGGAGACGTAAAATAGGATGGGATGACAGTTTTCCCGAGGACCTGAATGACCAAGGGACACTGTTGTTGAATGAGTATGCCATCCTATGTACTAAACCTATACCTCGTAAAGTGGCGGCGTTCGGTGACGTTACGTTACACGTTTTGCGATGCTAGCGCCACGGCATACGGGGTAGCCATATATGTCGTTTCTTCATTTGGGGCACATTTAGTTTCCGCCCGGGGCCAGGTAGCCCCGGTTAAAAAGGTAACTATCCCTAAAATGAATTGACTGCCATGCTGCTATTAGCACGTCTGGTGCAACATGTACCCACAGCATACGAGAGCGAATTAAATATTGAAATCGTTCACGTTTGTGCGATAGTCAGGTCGCACTCACTGGATACATAGCAAGAAGTCTCTGCCAGTTTATGTGCGGAATAGGGTAGATGAGATTAGAGCCCTTTTGCCAGATGTTGCTTATCATTATTAAATACAAAAGACACCCTAGTGATCTCATAACTAGGGGTATAACGGCTAGCCAGTTAATGAAGTCCGAATTGTGGTGGCATGGTCCAAAGGGGCTGCTCCATGAAAGTGAATGGACGATTTGGCATGCTGTTGGTGAGGGACCTCTGTCACTGGAAACAGTAGCAGTTACAGCCCAACCAAATGAGCCACCGGGTCCTATCATAGAGTGGGCAAGATTCGGTGACTATAATAAACTAGTCAGAGTTGTAGCTTGGGTATTGCGATATGTATCCAATCTCAAGCTTAAAGTAACGGGCCAACTCTGCAACAGGGGTCACAACATTGATGCTCGTGAATTTAAAGCAGCTGAAGTAACTTTGATCAAATGGGTTCAAGTAGAAACCTTTTCCAATGAATTAGAATCCTTGACTTGCTCGAATAAGACATTAATGCCTAATATAGTGCGTCAACTAAGGTTGCACCTAGACAATGGCCTCATCAGGTGTGAGGGTCGCCTGAAGTGGTCGGGTGTACCAGACGGCACAAACCGCCCTATACTTATGCCAACAAGACATCACGTTACTGATCTATTGATCATACGTGCACATAGGGAAGTAAAACACTACAGGGTATGTCATATTATATCAAATTTACGTCTCACATGGTGGATACCCAGAGTTCGCAAGTAGCTCGACGCGTAGTAAGAAAGTGTGTAATATGC
>CM064510.1:33889047-34063498 GCA_032716605.1 Paralithodes platypus | reverse complement strand
GTACTTGTTTTACGTTCGGGGGTCTTATTTAGGCCCCCCATGAAAATGCATCACGTGAAACAGCCCTATTTGAGCTAAAAACACCCGCTTGCTGCCACTGTCGGTACACATAAATAAACCGCATAGGTCCCCTCGTAATGCGACGTGTTAGCATAACGCCAACCAATAATGAATGCAAAATTAATTAATAGTAATAATGATCACACCCCAATAAAACACCAATCAACCACCACCCACTTAAGCTGTCACAGAACCATGCGTTGGCCCTGGCGCCGAACAGTAATCCGCCCGGTAACAGAGAGAGCCTGCTGAAGACTCCTCCACCCTACTACCCTCGAACCAGGCCACCCCAATCGTCTGCGAACCCCTAACTAGAATAATGGCCACATAAAACCAATAAATTTACCTTAACCAGGACAATGCGTTGCGAGCACTTTAAAACAATAATAAAAACAGATGAAAAACAATATAATAAACACACGTCCTTAGATTGCTTATATAACTGAATAATGCCAATGAATAAAATAAAGAAACAAATAAACAAATGCCAAAGAGGAGAGAATACGAGAGGTGGGTGGATGCTCCCTCGATAACTGATATGCGGAATGAATTCCATTTGGCACACCACTGAAGACGACAGGTGGCTCCACATGAACCAGTTCGATGGTTCTTTTATGCACCATGTAAACCATGTAACGTAATGTACACTGTAAGGAGGACCACATAGGATTAAATAACTAAATACAAAATGTATGCAATGCATAACATATACAGTATATATGCATTGTGTTAATGTATTATTAATAGCCCCCCAATAAACTAATAAACAATTAAAACATCTGCAGACGACAGCCACTGAGAATGGAAACGCAAAGTGACCACGCCATTGAACGAAATAATATTATGAAGCAGGCGATCTTATACTGGGACTAGGACGATTAATATACGAATAATATGAAGCAGGGGTTGATCACTGCTTCAACGCTACTATTGAAAGTTACCGCGAGAACGTTATGATATAATTTATTCACTCCTGTTGGAATATAATATTATGACCAATGCAACATTGTAATTTATCGGCTATGTAGGACTATTTATAAACTATATAAAGCTGACGATGAAGGAACTCCCATCGTCACACCATGTAAACTCTTATAAAGGGTGTCGCGCGAGTTTAAATGACAAATTACGTTCCGAAAAAAATAGTGTGGCAATGCTAAATTAAAAAAATGCTATTATGCATATTGCTCTTTTTTGCGTCAGTGTTAGGTATTATAAGTCATGCCAGATTTTGACAGTTAGTGAGATGGGAGTGAGGGAGTAGTGTAGGATGGTGCTAGTATAAAATTACTAATTATGTTTGCCATGATATCTTTGAAATGGGGAATATTTCAAAACTGTTGGTGGTAAGTATATATATATATAATATAAGATGAGTAGCGTCGGCTATCATTCTGATGGTCGATGGTTCGATCCCCACTTAGAGACTAAGGAAAACATTTTGAAGTGGCTTCACGTGTAAATTGTGATATATTCTCAAGTATATATATTATGATAATATATATATATGGTTACGTATCTTGGATCCTTCAAGTGGTTAACTTGATGAATCTAGTATAGCACAAGAGATATAATATTAAGGGATCAGTCAGCTGAAGGCAAAACAAAAGTAAAATCTATATAGAAATAATTTCCCTGTCAGTTGCTTTCCTTTCCTCTTTGGATCGTTAGGATCCTTAGTAATCCTTTATTTACTGATACTCTTTAATTATGAAAAATGACTGAAAACTAATTAAAGTCATGTAGTATTATAAAAGAATTATTATTTAACCGAAGCTTAGTAGGCTATGGTTATGAACCGAAATAAGTTTATATCTAAAGAAGGGACTAGTAATGTTTATAAATAAGTCTTGAAAAATAAATAGTAAAGCAAGAATATTTCTGTCTCTTACCCTTTTTGAAATGAATAGATAGTTTTCTTATATGTCCTTTTATTTATATTTAGTGTAATTATTCTGGTTCTTGTCTTACGTTAATAGTATTATATTATTATTATCATCAGGATTTATATCAAAGTCACATAAAAAGTTAGATATATATTTAATAATTAGTAAAATGTATTTCTTAACCACGTAACATTGAGGTCTGATTATGAGTAAATAAAGTTACAGGATCGCTTCATAGATTCGATTCAGGTCTCACTCAAATAATATGAAAAGCAAAAATAATATTTTGAAGCCAAAAGAATTTTCTTTCAGCTTAGGAAATCACTAAGTAATATTACCACAGCCATGTTAGTCTAAGGCGATATTACTAATACGAGACAATAGCATCACCGTACTAAGCACCGTTAAGCAATGTAAGCTTAATTCAAAGAAAATGAAAGAACTCGTAAGTATTATATAAAACAATAGTATTACTTTCATCATAACCCAATTACTTAAAGAGTTGCTTTAGTTCACAAGTTAGTCAACTAAATAGTTAAGGTACATAATAATAGCGTTAACGTTAATTCCCAATCAAATAGTTAAGTACATAAATAGTAGCGTTAACGTCAATTCGCAATCAAATAGTTAAACACATAATAGTAGCGTTAACGTTAATTCGCAATCAAATAGTTAAACACATAATAGTAGCGTTCACGTTAATTCCCAATCACATATCTCACTAACCAACATAACGTAAGTGTTTACACCGAACACACTTAACACACATTTATATAATCTGACTGACAGTCACAATCCCATTCTAATACTTCACCCCGTCTTCCTCCAGCTGCAAGTTCACCTTCCCCAACTCCAAATGAGACTGATTTGAATGCCCACAACTCGGGTTATATACCAAACAATGATGGTGTAGGAACGAATCAGGAGGCAGGGGGGTGGTGCCCGCTCCAATCATAGCTCCTGGAGTCGCATAACAGGTGCCTGGTCCACTCACAGCTCCTGGCGTCGATCATACGTCATAGCATCGGTCATCGAGGTAGTTTGCAGGGTCCCCTATGACGCACGCAGGTGTGAAGGCTTGTTTGCAGGTATGCGGGCGAGCTGGATTACCCACTCGCTCGTTCGCTAGTCTGCTTCACCGTTTGGGTAGTTTGGCTCCTTCAACTCTAACTTCTAACTCTTAAATTAACATACAGAGCTCCGTATGTCAGACCTCCCCCCTAGAAAAGAGTTTAAGGAGTATAGTACATAATATTAACACCTTACGAGCGGCCTATGCGGTTTATTTATATGTACCGCCCAGCGGGGTGTTTTTAGCCAAAATAGGGCTGTTTACGTGATCATTTTCATCCTAAATAAGACCCAGAACGTAAAACAAGTACCTATCCCTGAAAGGGCATAAACAGAGCTTTCGAATGACACCATAACGATCCTTTTATGATGGCTAGTTTTCTTGCAAATAACCGTGCAACGCGAGTGCAAAAAGCATGTAATTAGCCACTTTCCCGATACAATTCCTTATATAGCGAGTGAGAGAGGGAGGAGGGAGCTGGGATTCGTGTCAGTATGTTCGCCGCGGTGGTCTGGAGCAGTCATACGCTCGC
The DNA here is from genome assembly GCA_032716605.1 of Paralithodes platypus. Classification (NCBI taxonomy): domain Eukaryota; kingdom Metazoa; phylum Arthropoda; class Malacostraca; order Decapoda; family Lithodidae; genus Paralithodes; species Paralithodes platypus. Next base: position 34,059,948 of record CM064510.1, on the reverse strand, counting down.
TACTCTCCTGCCACCACTTGTCTCTCTCTCTCAGCAACATTACGTGCTGAAATTGCCACTCGACCTATGTCGAGCGCCGCCACATAGTCCAGCTTTATTAAATACGACTTATGTGGTGAGCCGCTAATTAAGGGTTAAACATAATACATAAATAGATTCACCACCAGATTGGCAACAGCAAGATTATAATGAGGATATAATAAGGATATCACCCAAAGTAGGCAACGTCTCCAGGTACCACATCAGAACATAGCCGGAACGTAGCTGGAGCGTTATTCGAACTGCAAGGCATCTCACAGCTGAAGGCTTGACAGCGCACTACGAAAGCATGATATTTACCCTCGCTACAAGGGAGGAGCTAATTGCCAAAATCCTCTCATTAAGTTAACTTACTGCTGCATGAGGCCAACCTGGTAAATGCCAATCTTTGATCCGTGGCAGTGGGTAGGTATCGTTCTTTGTGACAGCATTGACTTGCCTATAGTCCCTACAAAACCTATGGCTCCCGTCTGGCTTCGGCACAAGTATGACCGGACTACTCCACTGGCTTAAGGCCCTTGTGATCAGCTTGTTTGAAAACATAAAGTCAAGCTTGACCTGCACTATACTCCTGCGTTGTGGCGAGACACGGTAGGGGGATAGTTTAATGGGAGTTGCATCCCCTACGTCGATGTCGTGCACGGCCAAAGAAGTGAGCCCTGGAGTATCACGGAACACACTGGGAGACTGAGATAAAACAGATTAGTTGGTTCGCTTGATCAGAGGGAAGGTGACATAGTTTAGATGGTAATTCCCTCAAAGCCACTGAATTATACTGAAAGTTGGATAGGCTACATGACAAGTCAAAGTCTGCATGGATACCTTCAGGCTCTGGAACAGTCTGTTGCGGGTCAGTAAGAGAACTGAAGACTTCGTCCGCACCAGGCTGTTCACAGGTCCTGACATTCACTGCCACAGTGGGAGAATCTGGAGGAGAGGAATCAGGGGACCTATGGTAGGGCTTCAACATATTTATATGGAATACTTGCGTGGGCTTTCTCCTGTCTGGGGTAGTTACTAGATAATCGGTAATGCTCACCCTCCGAATGATCTTATATGGGCCCCTGAACTTGGCAGATAAAGGTTGGACAAAAAGGGGGAGCAGGACCAAAACCTCATCACCGGGCTTAAACTCCCTCTCACAGACTTTTCTGTCATACCATTTCTTCATGGAGCTTTTAACCACTGTCAAGTTTTGAGCGGCAAACTCACATGAGGCTCTCAGCCGGGTTTTGAAATCTGAAACATATTTGAGGAGGTTTTGGTTCCTCTCCTGGCCAACTAGGCTATCCTGCAATAGTTGCAAAGGACCTCTTACCTGGTGACCGAAAACTAGCTCATTAGGGGAAAAACTCAGGGATACAGTTGGAACCTCACGAGTAGCAAATAAAAGAAAAGGTACCCCCTTATCCCACTCAACTCCGGTCTCTGTACAATACTTACGTAACATTCCTTTAATGTTTGATGATATCGTTCGAGAACCCCTTGACTCTCTGGGTGGTAGGTGCTAGACTTAACATGCTCGATACCCAACTCCTTCAGGGACTGCTGGAAAATGTTAGAGGTAAAATTAGTTCCTTGATCACTTTGCACCTCATGGGGGAAACCCATTCTAGTGAAGAATTTGAGCAGTTCCTTGATGACAGTTGGAGCAGAGGTAGTCCTTAAGGGTATAGCCTCTGGGTAGCGAGTTGCCATGTCCATGATAGTTAATAAATAAATGTTACCTTGGGAAGTCTTAGGCAATGGGCCTACAATGTCCACTACCACCCGAGTAAAAGGATTCTCGAAAACGGGCAAGGGCACCAGAGGATGTACAGGCACCTTCTGATTGGGTTTTCCCTGTCATCTGGCAAGTGTGACACACTCTACAAAACTCCACTACATCTGCACGCATTCCTGGCCAGTAAAAGTGGGCTCTGATTCTGTCTAGAGTTTTTCTCACACCTAGGTGTCCTGCCAATGGTATACAATGTGCCATTTCCATGATATCTCTACGACAAGGTTTGGGGACTACTACTTGATGGACGTCCCAAGCCCAGTCATCGATTGGTCTGTGTGGCGGTCTCCATCTTCGCCACAATACTCCTCCTTTGAGGTAGAAACATTCACCACCCTCCTTCTCACATTCCTCTTCACTCATGGACCTGGCAGCTAACTCCTTGCATTCACTATCATCTCTGTAGCTCTACCAGGCCACTAGGACAATTTGGAGGGGTTTCATGGTCATCGTTAGGGTCAAGATGAGCCATAAAGGTGTCAGATAAATCCACCTCAGTCACATAATCAGGCACAGTTGGAGCGTCATTCACACTCTCATCATCCCTTTCATCAACTCTTACATTCGGTACATTTCTGTCGGAGGGAACTGCTACTTGAGACATTGAACGTGTGACAGCACACACAGGGAAAACTGTTGGCATCTCCTTTTCGAGCTCACCGGTTAGTGGCTCGTTAACAGGGGAAAGTGACAAAATGGGGTCTGGTCGGACCTTCTCACCTGCTACATCATTCCCTAAAAGAAGTGTTAGCCCAGGCACAGGGATATCTTGGGACCTACACAAAGCTATGGTGGCCTCACCCTGTAGTAACTCACATTCAATTTCGCCTTTTACCAAGTATGCATAAAACTGGCCTCCAGCACCTCTCATTACAACTGGTTCGCCAGGTGGGTACTCCGTGTAAGGATTCACCATGAGGGTGCTAGTAGAACCTGTGTCTCTCAGAATTTTTACCTCATGCATACAACCATTTAATCTCACGTTGCCAGATGAAATAAAGGGACGGTAACTGTCCTGCACTGATGGTGAAATTATTATTGGCTTAACCCTAGTGGGTTGCACCACACATGCTACTACACCCCTGTCTAGATGATTTACGTTAGCTGCTAGGTACTCCTTCTGTCGGGAGTCTTGCATTAACCCATAATTAGCGGCGAGCAACATAAGTCGAGTTAAATAAAGCTGGACTATGTGGCGGCGCTCGACATAACTCGAGTGGCAATTTCAGCACGTAATGTGGCTGAGAGAGAGAGACAAGTGGTGGCAGGAGACTAGCGAGCGTATGACTGCTCCAGACCACCGCGGCGAACCTACTGACACAAATCTCAGCTCCCTCCTCCCTCTCTCACTCGCTACATACTCAATTATGTACTGAAAGTACCGAATTACCTGCTTTTTGCACTCGCGTTGCACGGTTATTGCAAGAAAACTATCCATCATACAAGGATCGTTATGGTGTCATTCGAAAGCTCTGTTTATGCCCTTTCAGGGATAGGTACTTGTTTTACGTTCTGGGTCTTATTTAGGCATGAAAATTATCACGTAAACAGCCCTATTTTGGCTAAAAACACCCCGCTGTGCGGTACACATAAATAAACCGCATAGGCCGCTCGTAAGGTGTTAAAGGAACTTTTGGTGCTAGGTACTCCTGTCGGGAGTCCTGCATTAACACCTTACGAGCGGCCTATGCGGTTTATTTATGTGTACCGCACAGCGGGGTGTTTTTAGCCAAAATAGGGCTGTTTACGTGATCATTTTCATGCCTAAATAAGATCCAGAACGTAAAACAAGTACCTATCCCTGAAAGGGCATAAACAGAGCTTTCGAATGACACCATAACGATCCTTGTATGATGGATAGTTTTCTTGCAATAACCGTGCAACGCGAGTGCAAAAAGCAGGTAATTCGGTACTTTCAGTACATAATTGAGTATGTAGCGAGTGAGAGAGGGAGGAGGGAGCTGAGATTTGTGTCAGTAGGTTCGCCGCGGTGGTCTGGAGCAGTCATACGCTCGCTAGTCTCCTGCCACCACTTGTCTCTCTCTCTCAGCCACATTACGTGCTGATTTTGCCACTCGACCTATGTCGAGCGCCGCCACATAGTCCAGCTTTATTTAACTCGACTTATGTTGCTCGCCGCTAATTAAGGGTTAAAGGAATTTTTGGTGCTAGGTACTCCTTCTGTCGGGAGTCCTGCATTAAGGGAAAATTTGGTGCTAGGTACTCCTTCTGTCGGGAGTCCTGCATTACAGGCACATATGGAGTTTGAGATACGGCGGCAACTGTCTGCCCCGATCTCTCTGTTCTCTCCTTGGCCCAGCACTGATAAGCTAGGTGGCCTCTCTGGCCACAAAAAGTACATAGTTTAGGGGATACGGGAACGTTCCCTCTTTGAGCATTACTATTAGTTTGGGGCCCACCTCTGTTACCATTGCCCTGAGTCGCATTTTTAGTTGGGGGAACAATTCTATTTTGGCTAGCTGGGGAAGACGTAATAGGCTTGTGACTGGGTCTGTCAGATTTGTGATTGGGATACTTAAAATTAGAGCTAGAATTATCGTAGGGCTTCTTTCTACGAAATTTGTTGTTGAGCACTTATGTGTCAGCCATGTCAGCAGCGTCGGCAAGACAATCTACCTTCTTCCCCTTTAAATGATAGGATACAGAAGAATCAATTTTCCATAGGAAATTTTCTAACAGGACCAACTCCTTCAGATCGTTATAGCTTGTGACTTTCTTACTCTTGACCCAATGATTGAAAGTTTTAGTCATGGTCCTGGCAAATACCTTATGGGTTTCTTCTACTTTCTTCTGGTTTTTACGGAAAGATTGCCTGTAAGCCTCAGGCTGCAATTGATAGGTTTTTAAGATAGCTTCTTTGAGATTGTCATAATCCTGCCTAACTTCTGCTACTTCTGACAAATACGTGGCTCGAGCCTGCCCTGTCAAAACAGTTTGTAACATAAAAGGCCATTGATCTCTTGTCCACTTCATACCTCCAGCAACTTCCTCAAACAAAACAAAGAAATCCTGCACATTATCCTCAGTGAAAGGTGGAATGACACTAGTCATAGTCAATCCCAGAGGGGGAGCAATTTCGGGAGTATTTGTATTGACATTTAGTTGAGCCGTACGATATGATATTCACATTGTTCGGTCGTTGCACTGGCATTTAGTCTGGCTTGTTCGGTCTTTGCTTCGGCATTTATTCTGGCTTCTTCGGTATTTATTCTGGCTAGTTCTAAGTCGGTGTTTGCTTTTATTCTGGCTAGTTCTAATATTTGATCACCGGTCAAACCAGGTGGCAATTGTTCATCAAGTTGGCTAGGTTTACTCGGGATCCCACCAACTGCTCCGTCACCCTCCCCGCCTTCTACAGGGAACAGGTGGGTTTTATGGTCTGAGCCACCTCTACTTTAGACATGTTTGAGACAGTTAATTGGAGATGTGAGGCAAGCACTTTCAGTTCGGATTTTGACAGACAGTCAATATCAGGGGCTGTGGGTTCTGATTCTATGAAAACTCGAGCATCTTAGTCATTAATTAGTTGAGGCATGATTAATATTTGATTTTTAAGTAGTGAAACGTTAATGAAACTGAGTGCAACTGTATGAAACGAATCCTGGCAAGGTCGCCACTCTTCTGTTACGTATCTTGATCCTCAAGTGGTTAACTTGATGAATCTAGATAGCACAGAGATATATATTAAGGTATCAGTCAGCTGAAGGCAAACAAAAGTAAAATCTAATAAAATACTTTCCTGTTGTTGCTTCCTTTCCTTTTGGATCTTAGGACTTAGTATCCTTTATTGACTGATACTCTTTAATTATGAAAAATACTGAAACTAATTAAAGTCATGTAGTATTTATAAAGAATTATTATTTAACCGAAGCTTAGTAGGCTATGGTTATGAACCGAATAAGTTATAGCTAAAGAAGGACTATTAATTTTATAAAAAGTCTTGAAAAATAAATATTAAAGTAAGAATATTTCTGTCTCTTACCCTTTTTGAAATGAATAGATAGTTTTCTTATATGTCCTTTTATTTATATTTAATGTAATTATTCTTGGTTCTTGTCTTACGTTAACCCGTGGAGCTCCGGCTAGTTTTGTAATGTTTGCGCACCAGAACCCGGCCGGTTTTCAAAAAATGGTTTTATTCCAGAAACAATAGCGAATGGGTTAGGAATGAAGGAAAAACCACGAAAAACCGCTCATAAAGCTTAAAAAATGGTCCTACAGAGCCCCCGAAAATGGATTTTACAAGAGTAAAAAATTGAAGGCAATTATCCCAAAAAAACAGGTTATTGCGCGCTCGCGCGCACGCACGTGGACTTTGAGAGTTTTCAACCATCGGCACGGTTGCGTGGGATACGTACACAGTTCCCATACATATCTGAGCCCTCTTGAGTGGCTACACCTGAGGTCACGGTCGGCGCAATTAGGGTGACGCGCCAGGCGCGTCTCTGGGGCTGTGCGTTACATACATCGCCGACGCGTCAGGCGCGTCGCTGGGGCTGTACGGGTTAATAGTATTATATTATTATTATCATCAGGATTTATATCAAAGTCACATAAAAAGTTAGATATATATTTAATTATTAGTTAAATGTATTTCTTAACCACGTAACATTGAGGTTTGATTATTGAGTAAATAAAGTTACAGGATCGCTTCATAGATTCGATTCAGGTCTCACTCAAATAATATGAAAAGCAAAAATAATATTTTGAAGCTAAAAGAATTTTCTTCAGCTTAGGAAATCACTATAAGTAATATTAACACAGCCATGTTAGTCTAAGGCGATATTACTAATATGAGACAATAGCATCACCGTACTAAGCACCGTTAAGCAATGTAAGCTTAATTCAAAGAAATGAAAGAACTCGTAAGTATTAACCCTTAATTAGCGGCGAGCAACATAAGTCGAGTTAAATAAAGCTGGACTATGTGGCGGCGCTCGACATAGGTCGAGTGGCAATTTCAGCACGTAATGTTGCTGAGAGAGAGAGACAAGTGGTGGCAGGAGAGTAGCGAGCGTATGACTGCCCCAGACCACCGCGGCGAACATACTGACACGAATCCCAGCTCCCTCCTCCCTCTCTCACTCGCTATATAAGGAATTGTATCGGGAAAGTGGCTAATTACATGCTTTTTGCACTCGCGTTGCACGGTTATTGCAAGAAAACTAGCCATCATAGAAGGATCGTTATGGTGTCATTCGAAAGCTCTGTTTATGCCCTTTCAGGGATAGATACTTGTTTTACGTTCTGGGTCTTATTTAGGCATGAAAATGATCACGTAAACAGCCCTATTTTGGCTAAAAACACCCCGCTGGACGGTACATATAAATAAACCGCATAGGCCGCTCTTAAGGTGTTAATATAAAACAATAGTATTACTTTCATCATAACCCAATTACTTAAAGAGTTGCTTTAGTCCACAAGTTAGTCAACTAAATAGTTAAGTACATAATAATAGCGTTAACGTTAATTCCCAATCAAATAGTTAAGCACATAATAGTAGCGTTAACGTCAATTCGCAATCAATAGTTAAACACATAATAGTAGCGTTAACGTTAATTCGCAATCAAATAGTTAAACACATAATAGTAGCGTTCACGTTAATTCCCAATCACATATCTCACTAACCAACATAACGTAAGTGTTTACACCGAACACACTTAACACACATTTATATAATCTGACTGACAGTCACAATCCCATTATAATACTTCACCCCGTCTTCCTCCAGCTGCAAGTTCACCTTCCCCAACTCCAAATGAGACTGATTTGAATGCCCACAACTCGGGTCTTATATACCAAACAATGATGGTGTAGGAACGAATCAGGAGGCGGGGGGGTGGTGCCCGCTCCAATCATAGCTCCTGGAGTCGCATAACAGGTGCCTGGTCCACTCACAGCTCCTGGCGTCGATCATACGTCATAGCATCGGTCATCGAGGTAGTTTGCAGGGTCCCCTATGACGCACGCAGGTGTGAAGGCTTGTTTGCAGGTATGCGGGCGAGCTGGTTTACCCACTCGCTCGTTCGCTAGTCTGCTTCACCGTTTGGGTAGTTTGGCTCCTTCAACTCTAATTCTAACTCTTAAATTAACATACAGAGCTCCGTATGTCAGAATATATATATATATATCGTTACGAGGGGAGGCTGGGGAGAAACAGATGCTCAAATAGACTAGCCCACAGCACTGGCAAAAAGACAATTCAGTAGCAAAAAGACACCAATGCTGTAGACCTGCACCCAACACTGCCCACCGCACTAAACCAACCCTGCAACAGACACGCTCTTAATATCTGACTCAAACACCAAGACACGCAGGTACTCTAGGAAAAATAGTTATCTTCCTCTTTGCTCTATTAAAGCAGTAACAAGGAGACACAAAAATATGTATTGTCCCCGAATCTAGTCCATAGTGCGTGTAGTATGCAAGATAACTTCCAAGGATATTCTATACTGCACCAACATTACCTAACCATACCACTACTAGACTCCCAGAACACTCTATATCATGCCCAATCGCTTAAGATTGAGAACAATACAAAGCAAAACCCATGGAAAGTCCAGTAGAATAAACCTCTGTGCCAAGCCTATTATCCCTAGCCTATGTCCTAATAATACACCGAGTGGCTCTCTTCAGCACAGCACGGCGGTGGTGTTGTAAGGGATAAACAACTTTAATGACATAACGCTTACATCATATGGGGTAAGCTCAATACACCCGAGTACAATGGGGACAACCTCACCTAGTGACAGGCTCTACCCCTAGTCCCTGACTGCACCAGATGTATTTTGGCTAAAACTACACAAGGCCCAAGGGTTGATATCCTGGGGAAGTTAGATGCTGGTTGCCACCCATAAAGGGTTGGATAAGACCAGAGTCAAAGGATGCTGTGTGGTGGAAAAAAGGCTTAGCCTACCATAGCACACACCCAGCAACCTTTGTGCTCAAAGGCCTGACAAAAACAGAGATAAACAGTCCAGCCACCCAATCCCCCAGTGATATCAACCATTAATAATATGCACATATAATAATGGTATAACAATGCAGCAGAATAATGAAACAGAAATAAGAAACCAGTGTAGAAGCTTATACACTAAGATTGCCAAAGAAGCATGAATGCAGTGATCAATATTAAACTAAAGATGTTAAAACAAAACAAAATATGCTCAATATGACTCCAGCCCCTGCTATGCTCCAATCAAATATCGAACACAAAGAAAAATGCGGTATTCGAGGGAAACCACGAAGCAAGCCTAACCAACACCAAACAGTGATGCTGAAAGCGCAAGAGGTGGGACTGAAGCTGAGTGAAGTGACGCCCGCACCCGCGGGCTGCGGGAGTCGAGCTAGGGGCCCCCCGCGTGGCTAAGAAGGGCTCCAGGCGTCGCAAGAATACTTAATTATCTCAGGCAGCCTGGGCTCATTAACAACAAAAGTAATCAAATAATTATAAGTCATCATTGTGTGAAGTTATGATAAACTGCATTACTTACACAAGGCTAAATAACTAAATAATAATACTTATTCAATCAGTGTTCCTTGGAGATTTCCCAGTGTATACCACGTCCTCTACGTAGGGTACGTAGTACCCGTCTTGCAACACAATTCCACCCCTACTCTGTGCAACTCTCCAACCCAAGAGTGAAACGCTATTCTCAGACTTTCTTCTATTCAACTGCTGAGCTCTGGAACTCTCTCCCAGAATCAGTTTTTCCCTCTTCCTATGACTTAAATTGCTTCAAACTCCGTGTGTCCAGGCATTTTAGGTCGAACGTCCCTTGATTTTGGCCCTGTCACTCTTTCAAATCTGGGGGAGGCACTCATTACAGGCAGTTCTGCCTTTTGTCTCCCTCATTCACATAGAAAGAAAAAAAAAATATATATATACCGGTATATATAATTATATATATATATATATATATATATATATAATTATATATATATATATAATTTATATATATATATATATATATACAGTATATATATATATATATATATATATATATATATATATATTACCTGGAATATTATGATCTGTGGGATAATCTCTTCACAAATCAACTGGATAATTTCCATGATATTAAAAGTAGCTTCAGAGAACAACATAACATGAGTCATATCAATATGCCTGAAAAACTCCTTTCAGTATCAACAAATAATATTATGAGACATGTATTTATAGCTTTATTCACACTTTAGAAGGAAAAAGTTTCGAGTTGTCTTATCTACAAAGATGTAAATATTTCCTCTTCTTTAAGGTATATGTTTATAAATGACCAACTTGAGATAAGTCCCTGAACAGTAACAGCAACAATTACAACTACACATGAACACTGATACATAACCAAACTGTTAAAGCGGGAGGGGCGTCTTTATATGCTCATTTATACACATTTGTTTTATGTATATGTCTTTAGTTTCATCCCTAGACCTTCATCAAGCTTAACAAAACACCCCCTAGACCATCCTTCAAGATAAATGTGTACATTTTTTGATAGAAAAAACTCCCAGCTGAAGGCCGATTCATCTTAAATTTCAGGCTCACAATGGCTTGCCAGGAAATAATTGACACCTAAATGACACGAAACATATCAATATTGACAAAGAAATGAGGCGAAAGGTCTTAAAATCGCCAAACTAATGGGCCGAACGTCTTAAAATCTGAAAACTAATGGGGTTAAGCATAAGGAAGAAGGAGGACCAGAAAAACGACCCATATACCCCATAAGGATTATTACACCGTGTTCGTAATCAACACGATGCAATCTGATATTTCGCTAAAACTAGTTGGCTAGATATTTACGTGCAATCGGAAGCATGCTGTCGACGAGATGAATATCTAATTAATACAGATTTTTTCCTTATAACAAAAAGAGTATTTCATGGGTATGGGCTGATGCTCTTTCCTAACTATTTCTTTAGCTAGCTCTAACCTATTCGTCAAATACAAAACCCCGCCAAGCTACTTAGTTACTCTCTCTAAGTTTCTTAGGGTAATCCTGTTAACCCTGGTTATCTGCATATAATCAGTTATTTCCCAATTTATGCTATATCATCCCTGATAACTTTCACTTAATGTTTTTGATTCTCTATCTTACTTAAACTCCAATAAGATCCTATACTATTGCTGACTATTAGGCTGGTCGCCTTTACTAACAAAGACAACTATATCTCACAACACTTCATCTCTTTATTGCATCATTTGTCTCGTCAAAATGTCGTTGGTTGTTCTATAAGAACACATCATAGTTTATAGCTGGAACACCCCTGGTAGTCTTCGCATTTATCTTTCTTTAATAAGTCTGTTCGGGCCCATAAGGGTCCTTTAATAAAATATTTGGTTGTATCTTCTGGTTGGCTTCACCACTTCAGAGCTGGCCAGTATATCATCTCCATTCTCTCCATTCCATCTACCACTCGGTGAACATCTTGAACCGCTTGGCTTAAGGTATGTAGGCCAGCGATGTGTTTGCAGGCATCAGGATATTTGAGGTGTATCTGGTGGGTGGAGGTATAATCTTCTGGGTTGTCTTGGGTGTGGTGGTGCAAGGTTGCTGGAACCCTGGAACAGACTTAGTTGTTTCCCCAAGAGTGCCAAGGTGAGGCTCTGGGTTGCCTTTGCTAAGCGCGGCTAGTTGTGTTTCCCTCACGCGCCCAGGGGTCAGTGACTCCTGGTGTCCCGCCCACCTCCTTATATACCCCTCCCTCACGGCTGGGCGCTCTGTGATTGGTCGAGCCGCATGCCCGGGAAGAGTTTGGCTAACCAGCACGCTTTGAATCTGTCTCCCCTTCCTCTCCTCCTCCATTCTATCCTCTAAATATTCCCCTGGAAGCTTGCTTGAGATGTTCTTTAGTGGCTGACGGGAGTGAGAAGGTTGGGAGCGAAGTTACTGGTGAGGATGAGGAAGGATACACAGCTTGCTTAAATCACTGCGTCACAGGAAGCTCCTTTAGGCTGAGAGCGAGGGTGTGGCAGGTTCCTCTCTTGACAGTTGCAAAGGATAAAGCTTGCCTTTTTACCTGAGCGAATCCTGTCCCCTGATTGGCGGACGGAATTACTCCTTTACCTATTATTATTATTATTACTCACACACACACAGACACTTGCTTGCTAAATCGCCCAGCATTTGCCTTGCACGATATTTTGCTGTATTCTTGATTGATAAAGGTTAGTTGTCAAAAGTGTTCTTTGTTTGGACCAAAGAGAATAGAAGGAAAGAGGAGAAACTGGTTATTTCATCGCACGAACTAGGGGAGCAATACTATCATGGGGCATAATATAATAAGCAAAAGGCCTCAGTGGATATTTTTTATTAAATACTCCTTGATATCTGCGCACCTGGCTTGTCTGCAGTGTTACCTCAGTTAAGTAAAGTCCGCATAATGATGGGGCGTTAGATAAAAGAGGGAACGTCTTTAACCCTTAATTAGCGGCTCACCACATAAGTCGAGTTAAATAAAGCTGGACTATGTGGCGGCGCTCGACATAGGTCGAGTGGCAATTTCAGCACGTAATGTTGCTGAGAGAGAGAGACAAGTGGTGGCAGGAGACTAGCGAGCGTATGACTGCTCCAGACCACCGCGGCGAACCTACTGACACGAATCTCAGCTCCCTCCTCCCTCTCTCACTCGCTACATACTGAATTATATGGGGAAAGTACCGAATTACATGCTTTTTGCACTCGCGTTGCACGGTTATTGCAAGAAAACTAGCCATCATAAAAGGATCGTTATGGTGTCATTCGAAAGCTCTGTTTATGCCCTTTCAGGGATAGGTACTTGTTTTACGTTCTGGGTCTTATTTAGGCATGAAAATGATCACGTAAACAGCCCTAGTTTGGCTAAAAACACCCCGCTGGGCGGTACATATAAATAAACCGCATAGGCCGCTCGTAAGGTGTTAAGAGTGAATTAATGTGGGTAAAAACACTTGTACATTATTGATAATATATTAGACATATAAAAGCAAGAGGAAAAAATTAGTTATACATAATTATTATACAATATAAAAAAATACTAATATATGATGCAAGCTGTCTAATTCAAAGCAACACAACAAGAATGAACATGTCTTTTTGAATATATATATATATATATTATTAGTTACATCTTATGTAGATGTTAATATGTAAAGTTTCACTAAAACTGGACATATACATGAAATACGTATTTAGGTTATACTCATAACATCTAGGGATATTTTGTCCCAGCCTGTTTGACGTTGGCAACTCCTCACTCCCACAACAACAATGTCGGGGGGGGGGGGGTAGATGAGAGTTGACTGTGAACCTCCTCATAATGACGACAATTTCACGAAGATCTGGCATTTACAGTAGCCTCTACTTATGTCTATTGAACTCTGTCATGTTTACAGAGTCTCTGGATAGCGTAGAATTTATTATTCATAGCGTTATTAGTACAAGGTAGGGATTATTACAAATTAATAGGGACCCTCCCATTTTCCTTTGCGATGGTGCTGCCATCTTTCGAATGCGTGAATCACTATTTTCAGATTTGTGATGTCTCACTTTCGACTCAATCTAACTTTACTCTAGCGCCACCTAAGGTGTAAAGAACTAACTTCTTTTGTGTTCATATACTAACTCTAGCCCTTAATGTAATAGTTGTAGTCTTTGCTGTAGTTCGTACTTGTTAAACCTTGTTGCCTTGCATGATACTGTGCTGTATTTCTAACTGACAAACCTTTGCTTGTGAAGCAGCATATGACGCAAACCACTGTAAACATACCTTATTTTGTAATATATATTTTAACTCTAATAGTTATTGTATTCAGTATTCTGCTGTAGCTATATATATATCTGTTATACAGAGGGAAAATGAAGCCGCCCACGGTAAACAGTCAACCGCAGACTTCGGGATATACCAGGGCACCCCCAGCCGACCTCCACACCAGAACCAAACACATACTACAGCCAGGGGCACCGACGACAGGCTCAACACAAATCCAACCCGGTACAGCACCAGAATCACCAGAGGCATCGTCGACCATTGGGGCCACATAATAACGAAGCCCGTCCTTCAGCCGTTCTCTCTCAAGCAGAACGGGGTAAATATAAAAAAGTCCCCCTGAAGAAAGGTGTACCAACCCCCCACCAACACCGAGCAGGAACTACTTCTTGGAGTACCAGCTGGCGGTCACACGGCCCCATATCTACAGGAGTGACGTCACCACCACCAGCTGACCCAGGATTGGCGACGGCCAGGTCAATCCTGCCAATCAGGAAAGAGCATCATCTGTAGAGTGGACGTGGGAAGGGATACGGAAAAAAAAAATGAAGACCCTACCGTTGTTATCCGCCCTCCACCCATCACCGGAACGACAAGGGCCTATGTCAATGCTAGGGAGGGCCAAGGGCGCCCTTTTTCCATGTAGCCAACCCAGGCCAAGGAAGATCTAAGGAGTGAACATGTACTCAGACCAGGTTAGGAAACGTATCTCACCCTTCCTCCTGAGCTGAGTGTCCATGACCTCCCTAGGTGCTCCAAAGCCCAAAGTCTCAGTGTGGTAGAAAATATGGAGTTTTCAATATCTCCTGGTTCCTCGGTCAGTCTCACTGCCAAAGCTATTCGTTGTTGGACATAAAAGTACTTTATTATCTCGGTCAGCCTCACTGCTGAGATTATCCGTGGTCTGTCTACCAGGCCTTGTCTTAACGTAGCTTGCATTCGATTAGTCGAAATTCTAAGTCAAACCTTCAGTACGCTAGAAGCCTCCGTTCATTCTAACCACACACGAGCATCATTCTTTATTATTTAACATATATCTTCTTTGTCCAATTATGTATATGTTCTGTATATATTATTGCCCTAGTTCTGATTTGTACAGGTATATATAATAAAGTGAATACCTAATTGCTACCATTTGACCTTGCTACGGGTAGCCTCCTTAAGGTGAACCCCAGGTAAATAAACTACCTGATATTTTTGTTATGTCATGTTGGGACTCTTATGCCCTATATCTCTATTCACCGTAAATATAATAAATGTGTGAAAACCTATTTTGACTACTCACTCCAATACCTCTCCCTTTAGCAGTTTAAGACACCCATACATACAGTATAGTTTACGCAGCCCTAACTCCTCCACATCTAATAACAAGGACTGGTGTCTTAACCCACTGAGCCCCAGCTAGTTATAAATAAATGTACCACCAGGGACCGGCAGGATTTGAAGAAAAAAAAACACAAAAAACGATCAAAAAGGTCAAAAAGGGGTCCTACGGAGCCTCCGAAAGTCAATTTTACAAGAGTAAAACATTAAAGGCAATAACCCCCAAAAACCATGTTTTTGCGCGCTCACTCGCAAGCAGTTGGACTTTGAGACTTTTAAACCATCGGCTTGGTTGCGTAGGATACTTACACAGTTCCCATACAAATCTGAGCCCTCTAGGTGCCATAGGACCGGAGTAATTAACATTGACGACACGTTGTCGTCGCTGGGTTTAGCGTTTCATACATTGCCGACGACACGTTGTCGTCGCTGGGGTTCTGTGGGTTAATATCAGTAATTTTAGTTGTTGCTTGCATGATTTTGTAGTAACTTTTAACTGATAAACTTTGTTAATAAAAAAAAAAAAATCCTGCTTGACTAGCCTACAGCAACACCAGCGCATCTGTTGATACATACAGTGTATTAACCCCTTGTGTGCAGTTATACTTTTGTTTTTATATATATTCTTTATTTGGTGAATTGTATATTTAGTTACATATTCTGTTATTTATGTTTGTGTCTTTAATTATTTCTGCATATTTAAAAAATTTATTTTATTAGGCTACCACCCCTATTGGCCTATTTCTACATATTAATTTTTTTTTGTTGACTTGGCTATCACCCCTGGTAGCCTATTTCTGCGTGTTTAAAAATGTATACTTTGGATTAGGCTATCACCCTTGGTGGCGTATCTGTGTATTTAAAAAAAATAAAAAATCGGTTAGGCTATCACCGCTGGTGGCCTATTTCTGTGTATTCCAAAATATTTGTTTTCGGCTAGGCTTGGTGGCCGATTTCTGCGTATTTCATTTTTTGTTTTTTTCGATTAGGTTATCATCCCTGGTAGCCTATTTCTGAATATTTCAAATTTTTTGTTTACGGTTAAGCTATCACCCCTGGTGACCTATTTTTGTTAGTGAAGCGACCTGAAGTGAGTGACGTGTTTTTAAAGTGAGTGAAGTGTTTTAAAATGAGTGAAGTGTTTTAAATTGAGTGAAGTGCTTTGAAGTAAGTAATCGTCACCATGTCTCGCACCTGTACAAGCTGTGCCAGTAGGTTTGGTGCTACCATGTTCGCCGCTGCTGACCTTCAAATCTGCCAATTCTGCCAGCTCTGAAGAAATTGCAAGTTTTATGAAAAATTGTCAGCAAAAATGGAGGAAGCACACAACAAGATCAACACCCTCACCATGAAGATTGAATCTCTCCAAGAATTCTTAGCACTAAACGTAAGAGTGTCAACAACTGCCAAAATCAGCACTTCGACACCAACTTCCAGCAGCCCGACGCATGCAGCACCGACCTCAGTGGAACCACCGGTTGTGGAAGAACCAAATAACAACTCGGCTTTCCTTCAGGACAACTTTTGTGTCATGAGGAACAATGTTCGGAACAAGACTAGGAAAATCATCCCAATTACCGAGTGACACAACCGCTTTCAGATTCTATCGGAATCAAACGATGAAGAGGAAACAGAAGAAATTCGGCTAGTAGGCAACTCGATGTTCCATGGCCAACTAACAGAGTAATACGCCAGGGCACCCACGACCAGGAAGTGTTTCTGCATCCCAGGTGGTGGGGAGGACGATGTCATTGCCACAGTCGAAGAAGTCTCCAAGCTGGCACCCTCAACCACAATGTACGTCTTTGGATCTAATAACGTACAGCGGACTCGATCGGAGGACCTTATGCAGAAATACCGCAAACTGATCAAATCGTACAAAGAAAAGTCGCAAGGAATCATCGTATCAGGGATTGTCCACAGGATCGGTGTAGAGAACCGGTTCTTTAACATAGCCAACAGAATATAACATCGCCTTGTGATTATCTGCAGGGAAGAGAACATCGGTTTTGTCAGCACCTGGAACTCATTCTTCCATGAAGATCATTTATTCTCAGAAGATGGAGTCCATCTGAACCAGGCGGGAGCAGCGCGACTCGGCCGCCTGCTAAATTATGCCATAAAGGATTTTTGGACACGATCCTTAGTCAACTGAGGACAGCCTGGGATGCGGATCTAGGACAGCGAGGACCGAGGACAGCCAGAGATGTAAACGGAAATCCACCCACATCCAACAACATAATATACTCCAGAAATCAAGCAAATTCACAAATCAACTGCAACAACACTCTCCAGGATATTAATGTAATTTTTGTAAATGCTCAAAGTTTGCGTAACAAATTTTCAGACTGAAGAAATAGTTTTTACAGAAAATGTAAATATAATAGGTATCACCGTATCATGGCTAAACATTGAACATAGAGACTATTAAATTTTAGCTGAATACAATATTCCTGGATAAACAATGTTTGAATGTAGTTGGATAAACAAAAATTGGGGGAGGCGTTTTGCTGTACGCCAGGAAAGAACTTCATCCCGTGCCAGTAACGAAACCATCTATAGATAACATTGACATAATTTATGTTTATTTGAAAAATAAGCTTCAAGAAACGATAACCCTTGGACTAATATCTAATATATCGCCCCCTGGACAATCACTAAACATTGACAGAAAAGTCTATGACCAAATTGCTGAAATTAGTGATGACGAAGATGCCATACATTTTGGAGACTTCAACTTACCAGTAGCTCAGTGGGGTGAATCTCTAACATCTAACACAGGATCGGACCTGTACTCTAATCTACTAGAAATCTCATTACTTCAATTTGTTCAATATCCAACACGGGGCAACAACATTGTTGATCTAATCTTTGCGACTAAAGACGACCTAGTAAACCAAGAGAGAGTAGGAGATGAATTTAGTAGGCTACAAGTGATCATCGCTAGATCACATTCAAAATCAAATTACTAAGCAATAAATCAAATGAAAGTAATGAAAAGGTACCCAATTTCAAGAAAGCCAATTTCAATAAACTACGGACTTTTTTACCAAAACAGATTGGAACTTCATAAGCCACATCAGTGATGCTAATGAGATATGGAACTCCTTCTCACAAATATATAATAATGCCATTACTTCTTGCATCCCTATGAAAAACCGACACCCCAACTCGAAAGAATAAGCCTAAATGATGGAACACCAAAATTAAACAACTTTCTACATGCCAAAAAAACTGCTCACAATACTTTTAGTAGAACAAAGAATGAATCAGACAGGTTAAGCTATCTTACCCTCCGACGGAATGCCAAAAAACTGATTAACCCACAGGGCACCAGCTAATTTATAATATATGTACACTCAAGGATCAGCCAATTATTTGTTTTTCCCCTAAAACAGCTTGAATAGCTGAGAAATGAAGTCAAAAAAACAAAAAAAGCCCACTCACCTCTGTCATTTGGGAGTCCTAAGGGGGGGAGGGTCTCAGCCATCAGCTGGTGCAGGGCGCCTCTTCAAACCTCCCGCACCAGCACACCACAGCTAGATGAGGCAGCATGGCTGATATACGATGCCTCCAATTTTCGAGTGACGGTTATTTACACCACCCGAGCATCATGTTTGCCTTCATAATTCATATATTAGCAACATGTATCACATAATGTCATTGTAAGTGAAGTTACAGTGTGATAAGTGCATAGATTCAAGTTTTATAAATGCCGACGAGTGGCAAGGCCTGCGTGAGTCCTGGTTACCATGGCGATGGGCGGCTATCTTGGCCCAAGACGCACGCACGTACACACGGCCAGCTGACTGACGCTTGTCAGGCACCACTCTCACTTTTATTTTCCGCCTCTCTCAAACACTCTTTTATTGATTTTATACTTTATCGTATGTTTTATAGTTAGAATGTGAGTTTTACACATTGTTTTAGGCACTTTTGACTTAGAAATATGGGTTTGGACATTGTATTTTTTGTGGTGAATGTGTGAGGTGGTGGTGAAAGCAGGCGTGGGGTAGAACCATGCCGCACTTGTTGTTGTGTAGCAACATGCCACCTCTCATCCTCAGCTCGTCCCTTCTGACCCCTACGATGGCCTGGCGGAATTTTGAGGAATGCCATGGGGTCTGGGTCATCCTCCTCCTCCTCTACCCCACTTGGTGGGAAGTCAACTATGTCATGGGGAGCAGTGGGGGAGCGATACACACTCTCTTCCCTTTGTTCCAACATCGCGAGGCGACGAGGTAGGTCAGACACTCGCTTAGTCAACGGGACAACTGTCTTCGCCCCTCCTCCTGCGCGTCCCTCTCCCCACTTCCCACCGTGGCTGGACTTGGGTGTTGCCAAGTATTGCCACTGTTCAACAACATCATAGGGTATATCCCTTATAAATTTGAACCCTCTAGCTACCATAGGACAAGAGTAAATAAGGTCGACAGTGCCAACGCACCCTATGCGGCTTTGGGGTTTAGCGTTACATACATTGTCGACGCATATGCTACGGCGCTGGTACACAGTGGGTTAAAAAAGTAAGAAAAACTTGGAATCCCATATTGCAAGCTTAAGTAAGTCAAATCCAAAAGAACTCTATGGATATATTAGAAGTAGAAAGGTGATGACATCTCATATTGGACCAATTACTAATGAAAATGGAGATCTGGTCGATGATGAAGTATAATGAGTAATAGCCTCGTTCTTGCATCAATCTTTACCAAAGAAGATCTGAATTCAATTCCTCATGCCACGCCATCTATAATAAACAATAATGATTTTTTTAAGTGATATCGTATTCATGGAGTAGATCTAGTAAACAGCATAAACAAACTAAAGTCTAATAAATCCTCTGTACCTGATACTATTTCTTCCAGTTTTAAAAGATTTAGAGACGAGATATCAAAACCATTAACACTATTTTTTAACAATACAATGCGAAGTGGCATTGTACCCAATGAATGGAAATTAGCTAATGTAACTTCTATTTTCAAAAAATGAAACAAATCACTATGTTGCAACTACCTTCCAATATATAAGTTTGACTTCAATCAAATTTGTAAATTGCTCGAAACAAGAGTTCATGCCTTGCAAATCTCCTTTTTCACGACATCTTCAACATGTATGACGAAAGTAAAGCCGTCGACATTGTCTACCTTGATTTCTAAAAAACATTCAATAAAGTCCCCCACAAGCGTCTCATGATAAAATTAAAAGGTCATGGCATAGGATATGTACTTCGATGGATTGAGAATTAGCTTACTGGGCGTAAACAACGATTTTAATAAATGAAAATTCAAACTACTCAATGAATGGTAGTCAACTTAAAAATACTGATAAAGAAACTGATTTAGGAGTAACAATTCCATGTACTTTAAAACCCAGCCAACAATGTACTGAAGTAGTTAATAAATGATTGGCTTCATTGGAAGATCGTTTGAAAATCTGAAAATGTCATTCTCACTTTACACAATTCTTTGGCTCGCCCCCATCTGGAATACTGTGTACCATGTTGGTGTCTATATTATACAAAAGGAATAGATAAACTGGAGAGAATAGAGCGGAGAGTGAACAAAATATCCTTAGACTGAGAAAAAATTCATATGAAGAGTGTCTAAAAGAGTTAAATCTTTTCAGTTAAACAAAGCGCAGGCTAAGAGGGGACCTAATTTAAGTGTTTAATATTATTAAAGGTATTGACAATATTAATGTCAACAAATATTTCACAATCTATCATTCGAATTACACTAGAGATAATGATCGCAAGATAATCGGAAAGCATTATAACTCCATTGAGGCAAAGCATTTATTTTTTCAACCGAGTAGTAATCCTCTGGAATGGACTACCCAGTCATATCATTAAATGCAGTACTGTTGGAACTTTCAAAATACGCCTAGATAAATATTTCGATCTTATTCCACGATTAACTGCGTTTACAAACGAATAGCATCACTTTTGTTGAGCTACCGTTATCTTTTTCTCACATGGGTTAGGTAGTTTAGCTACAAGCAGCCTCGAGAGGATCAATATATCTGATGTTTCTTGTTTTCCTTTGTACTCCTTTGTACACTATGGTCCACTCCCCAACAGCAATACATAGTTTCAATAAGTGAACTTTGAGTTTATAGTTTTTCCGCATATCATTTTAGCTTATCCGGCGCCATATGACCATGTTGCTGCGGTGCCAGGTTTTCTACCAACCAATCATTTCAGTGCATTTAGAAAGTTCGGTTATACATTATAAGTGCTACCACGGAAGTAAACCCGAATACTACCTAACATTTCCAGTTAGCAAACGCGTAATTTGTATTTTACAATTCCATTACGAGTGGTTCTTGCTTAAATGTCTTTTTCTATATATGTTTTTACTCTCAACCGGCCCGGTCCATACATTAATCAACTACACCACGGTGTAGTGTAGTTGTTGAAGCATGGAATCTTGTCCTGATAATCTGTGGTTCGAGTCCCGGCTGACAGTAAAAACATTAGAAGCTCACCTGTAGTTGTGCGATACAATATATATATATACAGGGTTTCCCAAACTAGGTGTGGCAAACTTCATGAATGTGTTAAAATATATGTTTAGCATTACATGTTCTATAAATACAATTCCGAATCTCGACAGTTACAGAGATATTACCTGGTGAAAATGGCCTTTTCCCATGAATACCCCGATAAGTCTGGTCAGCTGTTAAAAGGCCTACCCCACACTCACCTGTGTTAATTGTACCATATTATGAACAAGATCGTGTAATCTTGTACGTTGCACAATGAATAGAAAGGCATTCTGACTCACATTGGACCTAATGAAAAACGATTGACATGGAGGAGTTCATTACAGAGTCGCGGGGGAGGACACTATATAAAACAACCAATACCTCCTTAACTGGTCATATATACTGTAGAATCATCCACATTATCATATTCTGGAGTTAGGCACGTCTATTTTGGGACATTCTATACAGAATATATATATATATATATATATATATATATATATATATATATATATATATATATACAGGATGTATTAGAATAACGCTTAGAGACTTCAAGTGTTAAGTACCGATTAAAAAACAAGTTAACTTAATTCTATAATTATTAAATACAAAATAATTAAGCATTAATGATTTACAGGATATATAGTAAAATATTCAGTGTAGTCGAAGTATGTGCTATAATCCAAACACTGGCATTGGTCTCCCCTTTCACCCACCCATCCCCCTTACTCTCACCCACCCATCCCCCTTACTTTCACCCACCCATCCCCCTTACTCTCCCCCACCCATCCCCCTTACTTTCACCCACCCATCCCCCTTACTCTCACCCACCCATCCCCCTTACTTTCACCCACCCATCCCCCTTACTCTCACCAACCCATCCCCCTTACTTTCACCCACCCATCCCCCTTACTCTCACCCACCCATCCCCCTTACTTTCACCCACCCATCCCCCTTACTCTCACCCACCCATCCCCCTTTACTTTCACCCACCCATCCCCCTTACTCTCACCCACCCATCCCCCTTACTTTCACCCACCCATCCCCCTTACTCTCACCCACCCATCCCCCTTACTTTCACCCACCCATCCCCCTTACTCTCACCCACCCATCCCCCTTACTTTCACCCACCCATCCCCCTTACTCTCACCCACCCATCCCCCTTACTTTCACCCACCCATCCCCCTTACTCTCACCCACCCATCCCCCTTACTTTCACCCACCCATCCCCCTTACTCTCACCCACCCATCCCCCTTACTTTCACCCACCCATCCCCCTTACTCTCACCCACCCATCCCCCTTACTTTCACCCACCCATCCCCCTTACTCTCACCCACCCATCCCCCTTACTTTCACCCACCCATCCCCCTTACTCTCACCCACCAATCCCCCTTACTTTCACCCACCCATCCCCCTTACTCTCACCCACCCATCCCCCTTACTTTCACCCACCCATCCCCCTTACTCTCACCCACCCATCCCCCTTACTCTCACCCACCCATCCCCCTTACTCTCACCCACCCATCCCCCTTACTCTCACCCACCCATCCCCCTTTACTACTACTACTACTCTCATAGTTTAGACCCAGGAATGTTGAATTATAAGCAAATTAGTTTTCGTGGTGAACAATGTAAGTTGTGTTCCCTGTATAAACCATTTACAACTAAAATTATTTTCTGTTAACCCTTTCACGCATTAATGACACAGAGGTTGCCAGATGAGCAATAATAAATAGAGTTCTCTCACTCTTATAATTACCTCTCCAAAATTAGTTTTCTGCCCACAGCTAATTCAAAGACAACTGCAGAGGTTGAAGTAACTAAACTAAAGGTTTCTAAATACCCCTGATGGCAACAAACGCTTTAAAGTATCCTCAATATGCTCAAAATCACGTCATATGTCGGAGAGGGTTAATACAAAATATTTTTGTATTTTCTTTCACCATAAGAAAGACTGAAGGAATCTTGGATGAAGCAAATTATGATCCTCAAGTGGTGTGCAGATATTACTGCCATATGTTAGTAAATAAAAGCAATGTTTGATACACCGTATATATATATATATATATATATATATATATATGTATATATATATATATATATATATATATATATATATTTAATTTATCTGAAACAGTTATTCGGATAGTCCAGTAAGAGCCCCTCCTCCCCAGCACAGATTTACCTCCTCCAGTCTCCACTCATACGATAGGTAAAGAAAGTTGTCCGAATCGAGCCAATCTCGACAGGAGAGAGAGAGATAGAGAGAGATTGTGTGTGTGTGTGTGTGTGAGAGAAGGGGGTGGGTGATGAAATAAAGAAAACGTGTGTAGATATATATCAAGAAAAAGGGGAGAGGCAGAAGAGGGGGAAATAACAATGTGGGAACAACCTAAATAACTAGCATGCAAGCTCGGGTTGTAACAAGGTGGGGAGAGAGAGAGAGTATTGAGTATTGTTCACATGGGTGGGGAGGATCCTCTCACACCGCACTCCTAGACAAAGTAGAAAGGAAGGCCTTTCGTATCATTAATTCCCGTCCACTCACCAATTCTCTGCAATCTCTCTCTTCGCCGCAATATTGCATCTCTCTCGCTATTCCATCGCTACAATAAGCAGTGCTCCTCAGAACTATCCCATTTTATACCACCACCTCTACGTAGGTTACATGGTACCCGTCTTGCAACACAATCCCACTCCTACTCTGTGCAAGTCTCCAACCCAAGAGTGAAACGTTACTCTGTCTGTCTTCTATTCAACAGCTGAGCTCTGGAACTTTCTCCCAGAATCAGTCTTTCCCTCCTTCTATGACTTACATTGTTTCAAACTCCATGTGTCCAGGCATTTTAGCTCGAATGTCCCTTGATTTTGGCCCTGTCACTCTTTCAACTATGGGGGAGGCACTCGTTGCAGACAGTTATGCCTTTTGTATCCCTCACTGTAGGTGTGTAAGACCTACCTGTGTTCAACCCATCCCCATCCATTAAGTTAATGAAGAGCGCTCCTAGGAGAATATTATGATGATCTTGGTGGAAGGAGGGGAAGAGAAGAAATAATACAAGGGAAGGAAATAGAAAGATGGGAGTAAATACAAGTAAAGGGATAACAAAACTCATAGGAACTTATAGTTAGTAATAAATAATTTGACTTAAATGGTTGTACTTGGTTGAAGCATGGAAGAAAAACATAAACTAGAATGTCAGAAATATGTAAAGGGGGAAGACACACCAAGCAATTTATAGTTAGAGTTGAAGAATGCTCCTGGAGGAATATATGTACTTGACTGGAGGAGGGAAAGAGAAGAGTAAATACGAGAAAAATAAATATACAGAGGGAGATGAAAACTCAAGGAACGTATAGTTAATAATATAGAATTGGTCTTGAATATATGAACTTGGCTGAAGGAGGGAAAGAGAAGAGTATATACAATGAAAGGAAACATATATATATATATATATATATATATATATATATATATATATATATATATATATATATATATATATATAGGGAGATGGAAACTAAAGGAACATGTAGTTAGTGTTGATGAAAAGTGCTCCTGGACGAATATATGAATTTAGCTGAAGGAGGGAAAGACAAAAGTTTATACATGGTCAGAAATATGTAAAGGGGGTAAGAAACAAAATTAATAAAATAAAATATATATATATACATAGTTAGTGTTGAAGAAAGCTCCTAGGGAAATATCTGAACTTGGCGGAAGGAGGGAAAGAGAAAAACAAATGCAAGGCAATTTATAAAGGGAAACGAACACTCCCAAGGAACATAATAGTGAATAATATATAATCTGACTTTATTTGTTGAAGGAGGGAGGGAAAGAGGAGAGTCAATACAAAGTAAGGAAATATATAATGGGTGAAGGAAACTCGAAGCACATATAGTTGTGTATACTATGTTTTCAATATTTTCTTCCCTTATATACAGTATAGATATATCCGTAATTTCTCCTAGTGTAATATACTGTATATACTTGGCTGAAAGAGGGACAGAGTATATACAAGGACAGGAAATATATATAGGGGAAAGCAAACTCTAAGAATATATTTTGAAAAATTTATAATCTGACTTAAATTATTGTACTTCGCTAGTGATATTTTGTGCTTCTAGAGGAATATATGAACTTGGCTGAAGAACAGAAATAGAAGAGTAAATACAAGAGTCTTGGCCCCTTTCCTGTGTTAAAAGGGTGTATATACATATATATATGTTAGTAAAGCCAGGTAATAAATTTTCTTTAATACATACAAGGTTGAAAGAAATGGCAATTTCTGCGTTGGAAATTTTATTATTCAAGGTTTCCAGGTCTCTGATGAGTTTTCGCTGGGTGGCAGGAAGTAGATGAAGGAGATGAGCAAAATTCATGGTGGTACAGGGTTACATTAATGTACATGATGATACAGGATATACGACGCGTATCACTGGACAACCAGCATTATCAAGTAAGGAAAGAATAATATAAAAGGTAAACAGGAAGGGTATATATAGAGGGTGGAGGATCAGAGGAGGCGAAAAATCAGGGGGCAAAAGTCTGCTATTGGTGGAGGGGTATTCTAGGAGAGAGAAAGAGAGAACCGCTTCACGCATGCGCACTGGATGCGGGGTGGTGGTCGGTTGGCGGGGTCGAAGCTGATTGGCTGCGTGTCGAGGGGCGTGGCCTAAGTTGTGTAGTACGTGTGGCGCCTGCGGAAGACGAAGCTGAAGGAGGTAGCGCGGGGGGCTGCATCAAGGGCACCGGGGGGCGAGGGGGGGTGTTAGGTCCTGTAGGAAAGTGCCTTTTGGCAGAAGGAAGGATCTGAAGGTCCAGAGTTTGGTTGTTGATGTTGGGATGTAAGGCTTGGATATATAAAGCTTCGAGTATAGGTAATCTACTTGGGTCACTTTCTTTATCGAGTATGGTGGTGTGTTTCTCTAACTCGTTGTGTGTGAGGTTGGGGTGGTTAGGGGTGAGATAGTGGTCTTTGATGGCTCCAGCCTGAAGGTGAAGAGTTAACCGACGTGAGAGACGAGTCTGCGTCATACCAATATAGGAATGAGGTCCACAGTCCTCATAATTACAGGTATGTTGGTAAATGACGTGATCGTCGGTCATCGGGCTCTTTATCTTGGTGGAAGCTGGTTTGTTGCGGAGAACGAGGTTGGAGGTCTTGGGGGATTTGTAATAAATTATTAATTTGATTTTGTTTTCCGGGTATCCCGGGTTTCCCTCCATATATACCCTTCCTGTTTACCTTTTATATCATTCTTTCCTTACTTGATAATGCTGGTTGTCCAGTGAAACGCGTCGTATATCCTGTATCATCATGTACATTAATGTAACCCTGTACCACCATGAATTTTGTCCATCTCCTTCATCTACTTCCTGCCACCCAGCGAAAACTCATCAGAGACCTGGAAACCTTGAATAATAACATTTCCAATGCAGAAATTGCCATTTCTTTCAACCTCGTATGTATTAAAGAAAATATATATATATATATATATATTAGGGTGGTCTGGCTGTTCGGCCAGGCAGCTTTGGGAACAACAACAACAACAGGGTGGTCTTCAAAATCGAAACCTGGAATTATTCAGCTCTCAGGGCTTCAATCTGTGAGGTTACCCATAACAGTACTGTGGTTGAAATTTCTTTGAGAAATGATAATATTTACTCTGTGCTCATGTAGGTTGAAGTTTATAGGGTATTCCAGCCCCCGGGTCCCCCCATTTAAGGGTATTAGCTGCTCAGGGGCGGGGGTCTAATGGGTGCTGGCGCCACTCATTGTCGCCAGGTTCGCAGAGTGGCCTTCTGAGCGACCGGGAATTTCTTCCGGTGCTCTGCAACACCCTGGAGCAATGTACTTCAGCTAGTCCTCCTTCTTTGTGTGGCGACTGTTGTATTCATGTGCCAAGGCCACGGCCCACTCGGCATGGTTGTTGGACACTGCTTGCTGTCCGGCCATGTTGACACATCTTGTTCCAGAAATCCACGTCGCAATTGGAGTCGGTCGAAGAACTGGTGAGCTCTCCCCATCAAGAATGTCTCTAATGACAGGGAAGAGCACACCAGGACCGATGCTCTGTTGGGCAGGTCGTCCTCCTCTGTTAGCTACTCCAACATCGCAGCAGTCATCACCTTCTTCATTTCCGGAGGAACATCGTCGTCGAAAAGAGCCAGGGCCACCTCGGACAAGTACCACAGGTGGTTGGCGAATTTCGACTTGGCTGCATTCGCCACCTCCATGTCTTCGTATTTTTCCAGAGCCTGGAGGAGCCAGATATCTCTCAAGGGGGCCTTCGCCGTGTTAGGGGCCTCCGTCCACGCCTTTGTGTAGAAATTCATGGCTCAGGCACCGAACTCCGGCCTCTTCCTTGGCTGCGAGCCGTAACTGCCACCAGAGAATCCGTACCTTCAGGGCATACAACACTTTCGACATCCAGCGGGCCTGGTGCATCGCTCCGGGCGTTCAGAACCGAATCCCACGGGGGGACGCTCCGCCGAGGAAGATGATGGTCAGTTCCAAGAGCTCCAAATAATCAACCCAGGAATGAACTTTCTGCAAAGTGTTCTTGCAGAACTTGATGATGGAGTCTGCATTCGCCTCGACGATTTGACGAGCATTAGCATCACTCATGACGTGGTTGTAATTCACTTGGTTAACAAACTTCCATTGCTCCTGGAATCGCTTGAAGAGCTGAACCTCGGGTGCCAACGACGATCCAAGGACTTCCTTGAAAACCGCACTGACAAGAAGGTCCAGGACATGGTGATGTCATGCCAGATAGAGGAGGCGCCTCCCAAGTTCCTGCACGATCAGCTTACATGCACCTGCGTTCTTTCCCGTGTTTGAAGCCGTAGTGTCGAACGAGAGGGCACCAACTTTGTCATCCAATCCCCAGTCTCGCAGATCTTCCATCACAGCATTGGCAAGGTTTGCACCAGTACCAGAATCGAGCTTGGGGACTTGGAGGATTTGCACCTCGCCGCTACAAGAGACCAGGATCTGGAGTCGGTTACCCTGTCCCTTGGACGTCAACATTGCGTTTTGTGTAAGCCAGGACCACATCAGCTCCTCCCATGGTACCCCTGTGTCTGGGTTCTCGTTGGGCGATAAGGAAGGCCTTGTCCTCCTCAATGTTCATCATGTTCAGTGCGTCAGTGTGGGCGACATCGAAGAGGTTGCATAACGTTTGCAATCTGGGCATCTGAGCATCGATTCTTGTTCTTCTTGAGAAGCTTGTATTCGCCATACAACGTCTCTAGCTTCTCAGTGATGTGGTCTCATCCCGCCGTTGGAATCCGTGCTTTCGTCCAGAAGATAAGCACTTGATCAGCAACGGCCTTAACAGTCTCCCTCGTCGTCGTTGCGGACTTCGTGCTCAGCTTTTGCAGAGTTAGGCCGAGGATGTCGCCAATGGATGGATGCTTGCTCCCCGTGAGTGCGGAGACTGGCGTCACAAGGAAATCTTTTGAATGTGTACTGGTCATTTCACCAAAATAACACCTTGGGAAGATACATTGGAAACGTTTAATGCCAATTCTAAAGGCAAGCAAAAAAACCCCACTAATCTGTCAATGGTGAGAGCAACACCACACACAATCCGATCATCTCAGTAATAGGGATGTGAAATGGCCCGCCTGAGCGGGCGCATGTTGGGCGCATGTTTTCGTACCAAATTCAAGTGACACGCTTAAATGTTGAGTGTAAAAAAATATGAGAATATTTTCAATTGCTTTACTATATTAGGGATATATGGTTACTTTCTTAATCAGTGTAAAACATATTGTATGCTTAATCACCACTCCAAGTTTCAATTGAATATGTCATAAAGTATTAAGATTTGTTTAAGCTGTTGAATGAACAAATATGTGATTTTGGCCCGTTCAATTTTGTCTTATAACATTACTTTTAAGTACGTACAATTTCTACTATGGTTGTACTTTACATGTATATCAAACCTATATGATATGGCCCTTCCTCACTCCAATTTTAAATTGAATGCATTAATTATTAAGAAAAAGGTGACATGTTGAACATTTTTTGTTGCATGGGCATTTAACGTTGGTAGGTACCCTATATTGTCTTGGATCACCTTGGTATCACCATGGATGAGAATATTGTAGCCTGTCCATCTGCTTACTGTTTGTGGTTCCGGATCATAATCAACCATGCGTGCAAGAATCCAAGAAAGATTAATTATGGTTGCTCTTTGAACAACAGCAGTAGTATCAGGATCAATGCTGTCTGTTTTAGGAGGTCCCACTCTCTGCCCAACGTTGTAGATTGGCAACATGGTTGGTTCAGTGCTTATACTTCTCTTTTTCTGGTTTTATCAACTGTACCATGGAGGGAGGTCGTTCTGGCCCAATAAACCTAGGCTGGACAGCGATACCATTAATTCTATGAGATTTTCCACTACCGCTAAGTGTCTCTTCCTGGCGATCAATGTTATCCCAGGCCAGGGTGGTGAACACACTGGGATGTATATTTGAAGGTAATGAAACGTTGTCATCTTCTAGTGAAAGTTTCCGAAGGCATATTGCTGTGCCAATTTCCTCTAACTGTTAGTATGACACGCTGTGGCCGAAACGGTTCAAAGTATGTATAAGTTCATTGTTACCTGTGAGAGATTTCACAGTAAATGGTAGCAGAATGTGTTTCGAGGGCTTTTGCTTGCCATGTGTGACAGCGTAGACCATGTCTTGTCCAAATGAATTAGACAGCCTCTTTACCCTCTCAGTTGGATTCATGCATGCCACCTCTCCTGAAACCACAGTGTACATGAACTGCTTTTTTTCCTTTGCCCCTCAACTTTCCCTTCATAATTGCTGAGGGGCACAGGGCCTTGGGTGTGGCTTTGGTCTCCCGGGCGTTTCCGCACCCTCCTCAGCTCCCCGCCTTGGAGTGACTTCGGTCACCCAGGCTTTATTATTGGTAAGCAGGGAGGGTTTTGTGGGGGTGCTCGTTTATGGCCTTGGCCTTGCTCGGGACCTTGGAGCTGTTCGGCCAGACAGCCTGAGGAACAGCAACACCAAAAACAACTGATGCAGTGAGCCAGGAATATAGTTCTTGTCAGTGTCGGGTGGCCATACTTGATTGATCTCTACTTTTTTAATGTCCACTCTCAATTGCAAGGCAGCTTTGGTTGTGACATCTGCTTCTCTGTAAAATTTCCAAATGTTTAACTCTGTTTTTAGAGACTGGTTGTTCTAACTAAATCCTCAATTGACAAGTTATCAGGAAACACAAGGAGTTTCCCTTTGCTACTTGCAATGATATGAAGTGATTCTCCAAACTCATTTTCCAGCTTTCGCCGCATATATTTCTTGGTTGAATCTCTGACCTCAGTGACGCCTAAATCCTGGGATATTTCATGAGTCTAGACAACAAGTCAGTCAGGGTTACGACATCAGGGTGGACAAAGAGTTCTTTCTTTATATACTGGACTAGTTCATTGAATGCCTGTCTCACTAGTCACTAGTGCATCATAACTGTCTTCAGTGTACTCACCATATTTCTCAGAGTTTGTGGCATCTCCCTGTGATACATACACATAAGAACGATAACAAAACATGTGATAATGACCCTCAGCAGCCACTAGATCTCTACTTATAAGACCCAGAATCGTGCCATCCAACTTCTCAACAGCTGCATACCTGATTCTCGCATCTGCACGCAGTTATGCACATTGTGTTAGAAGCTCCCTAGTTCTTTGACCTCTCAAATACTTGGTGACTTCTTGGCAAAATATGCATCTTTCTTCATTTTCTCTAGAAGGACCTAATGTACATCTCGAAGACTGCCTAGCACTTGCAGTATTGTCACCCCTAGTTTCAGTGTTGTCCTTTTGCTTTGCATTTTGCTTTGCAACAATAGAGTCAAGATCCCTCTTCATTGTGAAAATCTGGCGACATTTCCAATGGTAGTACACCTCTGGGACCTTTCCTTCTGGCAAGTCTTTTGCTATTTGTAGGACAGGATCATTGTTTCTGATTTTAGCTGCATTCAACAAAGTAGTCCATGATATATAGTCCTCTGGCGTTAAAGGTTTGGAATCATCTTTAGAACAATGGATGGAGTCCATGTGTGCCTGCTTTGGAGGATTGGAGCAACTTGAATTTTCATTTGACTCAGCCATGGTCGCATGAAGAATCCCTCACCAGGTACCTGCAAGTATGCACAGAGAAATCAGTGTTAGGTATGTACTTTGGAAAAAATGAAATAGTCTATTATTTGTCTTACACTTTAATATTACTATGTAGATGAGCATTCACGTTTATTCAGTCACACAAAACAAATATTCCATGGGCCAGCGCCCATTTCGGTACCAGAAATTCTACTAAAGTGTATTGTAATTTTCTTCAAAAGGTCTACTATTTGTCCTACACTCTAATATTACTAGGTAGATGAGCATTCACTTATATCCAGACACACTATACAATGTAAATAAAGTCCAAACCTAGGTAAACCGCAAATCTAATGGAATGCAATGCTTTGTAGCGCATCCACCTGAAAAAGGTAACTCTGACCTTAAGCTTATCAATGGTAAATCAAATAATTATGATACTCTAGGGGTTACATTATATATCAGATAACCTCTCTTCTGAACAATTCCACCAACAAAAGTGCTTTTGAAAGCAAAATAACTTCATCAATCATGATTTTGTGGAGTACAAAGTACAAAGGACATCAAGCAACAACAGGTATGGTGACCCTTCTAGGCTGCGTGTCCTCCAAAACACTGAGGATCAATTGTTCAAACAGTGGTTTAGAGTGGGTAAGGGAACATTGGAAAGGGAACTACTGCCCTGGAACTAATGTCCGTGGCAGGATTAGGAAGTTAGTAGGGGACAGATGGGTTAGTAACTGAGGGGGGGATAAAATAGTTATTAATTTACAAACGCAGTCAGTCGCGGATTTGATGCAAGATATTTGTCTAGGCGAAGTTTAAATGAATCAACGGTGCTGCAGTCTATAACGTCTCGGGGAAGCCCATTCCACAAGTTGACAACTCGATTGAAGAAGAAATTGTTAGATTCGTGCGAGTTAAAAGATTTACCGATAATTTTGCAACCGTTTCCCCGCGTGTAATTAGATTGGTCGATGGTAAAGTACTTACTACAGTTCATATTGTCGATGCCTTTGATGATTTTGAACACTTGAATTAAGTCACCTCTTAATCTGCGCTGAGTTAAAGGAAATAGATTTAATTCTCTAAGACGGTCCTCGTATGGTTTGTTCTTTAGGCTAGGTATCATTTTGGTAACTCTACGTTGAACTCGTTCTAGCTTGTCTATATCTTTTTGGTAATAAGGGCACCAGGATTGAACGCAGTATTCCAGAAGAGGGCGGACTAAAGAATTGTAAAGGGTTAGGATAACTTCTTTGGATTTATGCTCAAATGACCTGCCAATAAAGCTAATTATTTTGTTTGTTTTCTTAACAACTTCTGAACATTGTTGACTCGGTTTTAGGTTACTCGATATTGTTACTCTCAGATCGGTGTCTCTGTTTACATTCTTTAGCTGAGTGCCATTCATCGAATAGTTTGTTTTCTCATTTTGGTATCCGATATGTAGTACTTTACATTTATCCACATTGAAACTCATTTGGCAAATTTGGGCCCAACGTGACAACTTATCTAGATTGTGATGCATATCGTCAACATGTTCTTTTGAGAGTACGCTATTTGCAATTTTTGTATCGTCAGCAAATTTTGAGATTGTACAGGTGAGACCCTCATCTACAGGTATGTCGTTGATGTAAATTAGAAAGATAATTGGTCCTAGTACCGATCCCTGGGGTACCCCGCTACTTACATTGGTCCATTTAGATGCCTTACCGTTTATGACTACTCTTTGCTTTCTGTCGCTGAGCGAATTTTCTATCCATTTCAACACACCGTCTTGTATTCCATGCGCTTTTAGTTTTAGCAGTAAACGTTTGTAGGGAACTTTGTCAAAGGCCTTTTGAAAATCAAGATATATATAATATCTACAGCTTTACTCTCATCATAGAGGTTGAGGATATCGTGGAAGAAGTCTAAGAGGTTTATTAAACAGGAACGTTTGCTACGAAAGCCATGTTGAGTATCTTTAAGTATGTTATTTTCCTCTAAGTAATATACGAGTCTGTCTCTTATGAGCGTTTCTACATTTTACATACAACTGAGGTTAAGCTAATTGGACGATAGTTACTGGGTAGGGATTTGCTTTTTTTTTTTTTTTAAATCGGTGTTACGTTAGCTAGCTTCCACAGATCAGGCATAGTTCCAGACTACAAGGATTTATTGAATAGCAATGTCAGTGGTTTGGAGAGCTCATCCTTAGCTTCCTTTAGAACTCTAGGTGAGATTGTAGCAGGTCCAGGTGTTTTATTTACCTTGAGTTTATCTAAACATTTCAATACTTCTCTCTCTATAATGGTGATATTTCTTAGAACATCTGAATTATCTATCTAAATCGGCGATGCTGTAGGGATATCAATGAGGTCTTCTGTTGTAAAAACTGATGCAAAGAAGGTATTGAGGGCATTACTCATTTGTACCTCGTCTTTGGTATATTCTCCATTTTCATCGACTAATGGTACAGTTGAAGTAACTACTCTCTTCTTTCTGATAGAACTATAGAATTATTTTAGGTTTGTTTTACTTAGATTCGCAACATGTAACTCCAGGGTCTTTTTACTTTGCTTAATTAACCTTTTGGCTTTGCGTCGTAGTTCAACAAATTTCAACCGTTCTTCGTCATTTTGTGAGGATTTTAATCTATCATTAGCAAACTTTTTAGCAAGCACACAGTTTGAAATATCTTTATTCCACCATTTGGGCTTATCATTATGGCCTGTACGCCGTATTTCCGATGGTATGCAGTCTTGCACTGCTTTAAGGTAAGTGTTTGCGAATGGTTCCCAAGATGTATTTATGTCGTTATTGTTAATTAAAAAGCTCCAGTCAGTTTCTTTAAACATTGCTCTAAGTTTACAAAAGTTAGCTTGCTTGAAATAAGGGACTTTCTCGATGCTGCTGTTTGGTTTGTTACTAGTAAACTTTAAACTGAAAGTTATCGTATGATGGTCGTTGTTACTGAATTCATCACCGACATTCAAATTCTCTATTAGTTCTTCTTTTGTTGAAAGTACAAGGTCAAGGACATTATTTCCACGGGTTGGAGATCTAACAAATTGATATAGCAAACTCTCTTCCAAGTTTGCATACAGGTCTTGTCCAGAGCGTCAAGTAATACTATCTCCCCACTTGGTCACAGGTAAATTGAAGTCGCCAAAAATGATGGTATCTTGCGAGTTACTTAAGTCTGCATTTTGCTCATAAATTTCTCGGTCAGTTTGCACTGATTGAGCTGGAGGTCTGTATATTAGTGCAAGTATTATTTGTGTACCTTTATTATTCTTTATTAGCACAAAGGATATGTCGACGTTCACAATTTGAGGTTTTGACAAGAGGGTCGGGTTAAGGAGGGGGGAAGAGGGGGGGAGGGGGGAAAGGGATTCATATGTAGGAGTGGTAGCAAGTAATGGAGGGATATTATCTCACTTAATCACAAATTGCTTTGTTTTGAGTGCCACTGAGGTGTTTTCTAAGGGATTTTTATGTTCTGGATCTATTGAGGATGGTCGCAGTGCACCAGAAAAACCTCTGTTGAGGACGGTTGCCGTTTTTGGGTTAAGTAAGTAAAACGATCTGAAGCGAGTGAAGTCAATTTAAGTGAGTAAACCAATTTGAAGTGAGTGAATTGAATTGAATGAAGTGAGTTGAAATAAATTAAGTGATTCGAAGTGAGTGAAGTGACTTGAAGTGAGTGAAGTGATCTGAAGAGAGTGACTGTCACCATGCCTCGCACCTGTACGAGCTGCGCAGGTAGGTTTGATGCTACCATGTTTGTTGCTGCCGATCTTCCCTTCTGCCGACTCTGCCATCAACGAGAGGATTTGACAGCGAAATTGGATGAAGCTCACAACAAGATCAAAGCCCTCACCATGAGTTTGTAACACTCAACTTTGGTGTATCACCAACTTCAACTGTCACCGCTTCAACTCCAGCTGCCACCGCCGCCCCAACGTCAACTGCCAACAATCCAACGGCTGCAGTAGCCACTTCAGCAGATGGTTTTGATGCACAAAAAACAAACAGTGACTCTGATCCCCCTCAAGACAGCTTACGCATCGTGAGGAGCAACATTCGCCCCAAGACCAGGAAAATCAGACCGGTTACCGAGTATCACAACCGTTTCCAGATACTCACAGACTTAGATGACGAAGAGGAAACAGAAGAAAGTTCGGCTCGTGGGAGACTTGATGGTATGTGGTCAGCTCACAGAGTTTTGTGCCAAGGCACCTAAGACCAGGAAGCGTTTTCGTATCCCTGGTGGTGGTGTGGACTACCTAGCTGCTGCAACTGACTATGTATCGAAGCTGACCTCTGCTAATACAATGTACGTCATGCATGTCGGATCCAATAAAGTACAGCGAACCCTGTCGGAAGATTTGCTTCTCAAGTGCCAACAACTGATCAAGTCGTTTAAGGAGAAGTCGTCAAAGATTATCGTCTCAGGGATCATCCCCCAGCTCGGTGTAGAGAGCCGATTTTACAACATAGCCACCAGCACAAATAGTTGTTTGGCTAACCTCTACAGGAATGCGAACGTGGGATTCGTCGACACCTGGGACAATTTTTACTACGATGACTATTTGTTTTCAGACGATGGGGTTCATCTGAACCAGGAGGGAGCAGCACATTTTGGACGTCTTCTCAACGATGCGGTAAAGGATTTTCGGAGAAGAAATCGACTCAGCACAGGACAACCAGGAAGGAGGACCGAAGACAGCGAGGACGGCGACCTGCGTTGGACTTAAATGCAAATTCGTCAAGAACCACTAAATTGGATAAAGCTCCATCAACATGACCCAAATCCAAACACCTCAAAGTTTTCTATGCAAATGCTCGTAGCATATACAATAAATTATCAGATCAAGAGGAACTTATTTTCACAGAAAAATATAATATAATCGGTATACCAGAAGCATGGCTAAATACTGTAGACAGAGACCTTTTTGGCAGAATATACACTTTCCAGATATGTGATGTTTGAGAAAAGAATGTCTTGACACCATCTTGATGTAAAAACCACAAATAGAGAATGAGGATATATTCTATGTACTATTAAAAAATAATCACAAAGAAAAAATACTTCTAGCTCTAATATACAAATCCCCAGCCCGATCAGTGCAAACTGATCGAGAAATTATTGAGCAAATTACTGAAGTAAGTAACTCACAGGATACCATAATTTTGGGCAAACTTAATTTACCTGTGAGTGGGGCGATATTCTCACTTCACACTCCGGACATGACCTGTATGCAAACCTACAAACAAAAAATAACTTCATCAATATGTTCAATCTCCGACCCATGGCAATAATGTTCTTGACCTTTTACTAGCAACATGCGAAGACTTAGTAAAAGATTTAATTGTTGATGAAGAATTCAGTAATAGTGACCATCGTATGCTAACTTTCAGTTTAAACTTTAATAGCAATGAACACAATACTAGCAATGGGAAAGTCCTAAATTTCAAGAGAGCAAACTACCGGAAAACTTAGAGGAATGCTTGATAAAACTAACTGAAGCTGTTTGATTAATAACGACAACATGAACAAACAAAGAGTTTTTCACCACCAATTACTTGAAACCGGTGCAAGACTGCATACCAAGAAAGAACAGAAAGAACAGTAAAAAATAATAGACCAAAGTGGTGGAATAGAGAGATTTTAGCATGTCTGCTTGGTAAAAAGAATGCCAATGACGGATATAACATTTCTGAAAGCGAAGACGAAGCAATATTCGTATAATCTACGACGCAAAGCCAAAAAAGCTAATAAAGCAAAGCAAAAATACCCTAGAGTTGCATGTTGCATATCATAGCAAGACAAACTCAAAAGAATTCTATAGCTCCATTAGGAAGAAAAAAGTAGTGACCTCAACAATTGGACCGTTTGTGGATAAGAACGTAGACTATACCAAAGAAGAAGCACAAAATTAATGAGTAATGCTCTCAGCACCTTCTTTGCAAGAGTTTTCACAGTAAAAGACTTTAGTGATATTCCTACTGCATCACCAGTACAAATAGTTAATTAAAAATACACCTAGCAATATTAGTACTACTGCGAGAAAAGTAACTAATTTATTAGACAAACTCAAGGTAAATAAATTGCCTGGACCTGATACTATTTCTTCCAGAATTCTCAAAGAAGCTAAATGTGAGCTCTCCAAACTGCTGACACTGCTACTAAAAAATTCTCTGAGAACTGGGACTGTGCCGAACGAGTGGAAACTTGCGAACGTAACCCAAATTAAAAAAAAAAGACAGCAAAGCCTTGCCTAGTAACTATCGCCCAATTTGCTCGACTGCAGTTGTGTGTAAAATACTAGAGATTATCATAAGAGACAGACTCGTAATGCACTTGGAGGAAAACAACATACTTAACACCTTACGAGCGGCCTATGCGGTTTATTTATGTGTACCGCCCAGCGGGGTGTTTTTAGCCAAAATAGGGCTGTTTACGTGATCATTTTCATGCCTAAATAAAGAAAGACGAAGAAGACGAAGAACGTAAAACAAGTATCTATCCCTGAAAGGGCATAAACAGAGCTTTCGAATGACACCATAACGATCCTTGTATGATGGATAGTTTTCTTGCAATAACCGTGCAACGCGAGTGCAAAAAGCAGGTAATTCGGTACTTTCGGTACATAATTGAGTATGTAGCGAGTGAGAGAGGGAGGAGGGAGCTGAGATTTGTGTCAGTAGGTTCGCCGCGGTGGTCTGGAGCAGTCATACGCTCGCTAGTCTCCTGCCACCACTTGTCTCTCTCTCTCAGCCACATTACGTGCTGAAATTGCCACTCGAGTTATGTCGAGCGCCGCCACATAGTCCAGCTTTATTTAACTCGACTTATGTTGCTCGCCGCTAATTAAGGGTTAAAGATACCCAACACGGTTTTCACAACAATCGTTCCTGCTTGACAAACCTTTTAGATTTCTTCCACGATATCCTAAATCTATATGATGACAGTAAAGCTGTAGATATTATATACCTCGACTTTAAAAAAAACTTTGATAAAGTGAAAGAAAACAAAGAGTAGTCATAAATGGGAAAACATCAACATGGACCAATGTAACTAGCGGAGAGCCACAACGATCAGTACTGGGGCCAGTTCTCTTCCTAATCTACATAAACGACATAGATGAGGGCCTCACCTGCACAATCTCAAACTTGCAGATGATACAAAAATTGCAAATAACATAATCTCAAAAGAACACGTTCAGGAAATGCAACAAAATCTAGTTAACCTAACAAGTGCGCATGGGGGTAATTGGAAACGTCCCCCTGTGCTGACATATTTGAGGTGTTTCCGTCACTAAAATATTCATTGTGCCATTAATAGCATTAATACTTATCCATATGCGCCTATTATGGGTTGATTATAAAGGTATTAACCTGAAACAACAATTAAACGAGTGAAAACAGCGTTTGGATGGTCAAAATCGGAGATATAGCCCGCGAGTTGTATAATGTATGGGTGAGGCAAGCTGCTTTCCCGCCAATTTCCCCCAAGGCCACTGAGACACAGTCGATCGATACTCTCTCTCTCTCTCTTGCATTCGCTTGCTATCAGTGATGACCACACCCTCCAACCGGATTTCTAATGTTAGCACGAAAATATACGTCAGAATAAGGGAATAACAGGGAAAATAGGTGATAACTGAAGGAGAGGAGGAAAGTGGGGAAGGAGGGGAGGTAGAGGACTGAGATTTTGCATGGCCCAGGGGCCAAAAAAAAAAAAAAAAATCGATGTCAAAAGTTGATTTTATTTTTCACTCACTCTTAAGAGTCTCCCCGCAGTCCGCCGGGGGAACTCTTAAGAGTCTCCCCGCAGTTCCCGGGTTAAGTTGTTTCAATGGGCTAAAATATGGCAAATGTGTTTCAATGAAGACAAATGTAAAGAACTTCACATTGTAAGCCGAAATGAGAAAGTGAACTATTCAATGAATGGCACCCAACTCAAAACTGTAGAAAAAAAAAATGGATTTAGGAGTAAAAATATCAAGTAACCTCAAACCTAGTCAACAATGCAAGGAGGTTGTTAAGAAAGCAAACAAAATTATTAGTTTCGTAGGCAGGTCCTTTGAGCATAAATCAAAAGATGTAACCCTCACTCTTTATAATTCCTTAGTTCGCCCACTCCTGGAATATTGCGTTCAGTCCTGGTGCCCTTACTGTCAAAAGGATATAGACAAACTGGAACGTGTTCAACGCAGAATCACTAAAATTATACCCAGTCTAAAGAACAAACCATATTATTTCGAACCTATTGAAGAATTACATTTGTTTCCCCAAACAAAGCATGATTAAGAGGCAACCTAATTCAAGTCTTTAAGATCATCAGAGGAATCGACAATATGAACTGTAGTAAATACTTTACAGTTCACCAATCAAACTACACATAAGGAAATAGTTCCAAAATTATTGGTAAATCATTCAACTTGCACGAATCCAAGAATTTCTTCTTCAATCGAGTCGTCAACTTTTGGAATGGACTTCCCCGAGATGTTATAGACTGGAAGACCTTTGATTCCTTCAAAGTTCACCTTGACAAGCACCTTGCTCTGAATCTAAGGTTGACTGCATTCGTAAATGAATAATATATTTCTTTAATTATGGTATTTCATTAATATTGTCCCCCATTCTTGCCATGTTAATCCCCAGGGAGGTATTTCCATTTCACATGTCTATCTTTCTGAAATACTGTTGGACTCTAGAAACAGCAGTATTTTCGAGGGCAAGTAACCTTGAGGGATCGCAATATATGTTGTTGCTTGTTTTCCTCTGTACTTCTTTGTACTCCTCCGTTTCCAAATGCAGTTCAACATAGAGAAATGCAAAGTATTACATATTGGTAGTAACAACGCTAAAAAGACAACTAAATTAACAACATTCAACTATCAAATACGGATAAAGAAAAATATCTGGGAGTGATAATATCAAGTGACCTGAAGCCAAGTAAATATTGTACAGTACTGAAGTAATACAAACTGTTAATAAATTGGTGGGTTTCATTGGAAGAACATTTGAATTTAAATCAGACAAAATTATACTTACTCTATTCAATTCGTTGGTGCGTTCCCATCTCGAATACTGCGTGCAATTCTGGTCACCGTACTACAGTAAGGATATAAATGAACTTGGAAAGGTGCAACACAGAGACACTAAAATGATACCTAGATTGTGTAATAAACTGTACGAAGAGCATTTAAAAGAACTATATTTATTTAGCCTACAAAGTGCCGACTGAGAGGTGACCTAATAGAGGTGTTCAAAATCTTCAAGGGATTCAGCAACCTAAATGTGAGCGAATTCTTCACGATCAATCAAGTAAACTACACGAGAAACAATGGTTATAAGTTTATAGGCAAACTTTTTCATTCTCATGAGGCGAAGCATTTTTTTCTTCTTTAACCGTGTTGTGAATATTAGGACCAGACTACCTTCGAACATCGTGAACTGTAATACTGTCGAAATATTCAAGAACCATCTGGACAAACACTTGACTAATATCCCCCAATTAACATTTCTTGCACAATAACGCATAATGAAGTGATAACGCATACCTCAATGTATATTGATATTCATACACCTGTTCCCTTTCAGATTTGTAGAAATGGAGTTAGCTTAGATTACAAATCAATATAAATTTATCCATGTCCTATTCGAAATTCCATGTTAGTTTTTCCATACTACATGGTATTTGCTCCAACTGTTACCATGCCAACATTAGCTGGAAGAAGTGGTGGGTGGGAAGGAGCCTTCTTCTTTGCTATCATTCTTTCTACCTCGTAATCAGTAGATTAGTAGTTTAGATATCCAAACTGCATCGAATGACCAATAGGTCTGTTGCAGTTTATACTCCATTGTATTCCTTTGTACTTGTTCCTCTTCCTAATTATCGTATTATTAATATTATTATTATTCTCTCACATCTACCTTATCTTTCACCTTTCTTTTCCTACCTCCTAATCTTCTCTTTCTCTTCTTGCCTTTCTTCTATTTTTCACACTCTACCTAATTTATCTCTTCCCTCATCCAATCCTTCTATGGTCTCTTTTTACTACATGTTCTCCCCATGCTGTTTCCCGCTCCACCTCTTCTTCCTATAGTCAGGTATATGGTAAATTACTATGTTACTATCTCAGTAGTTACGTATATTATGGAGCGAAATATGTTGTTAATTATAAACACTTGGTATTAACACGACGCAGAGACATAGTAGCTTCATATTTGTTCCATTAAGTAACGAAAAATAATTTGTTTATGGGGAGATTTCCTAGGGGTTAAATTTTAAGTTTCATGGAGGTCTAGGGAACAAACTAAAAACCTCCCCTTACGGGATTCAATATACCATCAGCTGAAATAAAGCC
The DNA here is from genome assembly GCA_032716605.1 of Paralithodes platypus. NCBI lineage: Eukaryota > Metazoa > Arthropoda > Malacostraca > Decapoda > Lithodidae > Paralithodes > Paralithodes platypus. Next base: position 34,018,055 of record CM064510.1, on the reverse strand, counting down.
GACAATAAGCTACAAAGTTGGTATAATACGGAGGGATTTCTGGACGGCCAGTTGGGATAAAACTCTGGGAAGTTATGTGTTGTGTTAAGTTTACCACAACAATCGCTAAGAGAGAGAAATTATAATTAATTTAGAATAATTGCATTCCTATGATTTTATTGTGCATTCCAAACATAAATTAAAATTATATAATTAAATGTAGAACTAGGGCAGCTGAGAGCACCCATGAATTTACACTTTCTCCTCCACAATGCAGAACTTCTGCTTATCAGAATTCATTTATCCCCAGAGCTACTACTCTTTGGAATTCACTTCCCTCGAATTGCTTTCCACAAACTTACAATCTACAAATGTTTAAATCCAGTTGTTACAAACATTTTATGAATGGAGGATGCCTTTAGGCACATGGACCTTTTTTGTTTTATCTGTGTTTTTCCTTCCTCCGTTCATTGTCTCTTAAAAAAAAAAATATATATATATTGCAAATTGCATTATTTATAACCCCTCATGTACTGGCGAGTACAGGAGAGCAGTAGAAAGACGACTAGGTGGGTTCGACCCGGAAGATATGGAGGAAGTGGAGGATAATGAGGAAGGTGGCCAAGATGGCGGGAGGGATCAAGGGTGCGGGCGTAGCCCTTTCTCTATGTATCATCCTTCTCAACATCCAGAGGGGCTGTGCTGATATACAGGTGCAGAGGGGACCGGTAGTGTACCAGGTCAACACTAAACAAGTATTGAGGGACCTCGTCACACAGAAATCACACACAAGTGAGAAATATTGAGAGTGTAAATGAGATGTTAAATGGAACAATTTTAGCATCAGGCGAAATCGATAAGGATATTCAGTCTCATGCTAAAAATGATGACTATATTGCAAATTATAGTAGTGATGGTGCAACGAAAGATGGAAATGTTAGAAATAAAGGTAAATTAGGTATAAAGAAAAGAAGTAAATTGAGAGTATATTACACAAACTGTAGGAGTCTATGTAACAAAATGAACGAACTTAGAGCCCTTGTTAGCAAAGAATATATAGACATAATAGCGCTAACTGAAACGTGGATTAATACAGAAACCAGGCATTTTTTAGCAGAATTTTATATACCAGGATATAGTTTGTTTAAATATGACCGAACAAGTAAGAGGGGTGGCGGTATAGCAGTGTTTGTCAGGAGTACATTAAAAAGCTGTATTAAATCAGGTATTAGACTAAATAACGATAATGAAAGTGTTTGGGTAGAGGTTAATGAAGGTAGTGAGACCATAGTTATTGGAGTTATGTATAGACCGCCAACTATGAGTAGAAATGACGGAACGTCATTATGGGAGGAAATTAAAATGGCATCAAGGTTTAGCAATGTGTGCATTATGGGGGATTTTAATTTTCTGAATATAGATTGTCAGCATCAAATAGGAGACTCTGATTCTGAGGAGTTTATAGAGGTAGTACAAGATAGTTTTGTATTTCAATTCATAGATACGCCGACTAGAGGTAATAATATTCTCGATTTAGTTTTCAGTAACAATGAACATATGGTAAACAATGTAGAGATAGGGGACCACCTAGGAAATAGTGACCACAATTCTGTGTATTTTAATATACAATGGAAAGGTAATACCAGAGAGAATACAACATTAATACCAGACTTCAGAAAAGCCAATTATGGTGGGTTAAGAAGAGCCCTATTAGCTGACCCTATGGTCAAAAAATTAAGTCGATCCAGGTGTCCAAATGAGTGTACCCCTTCTCAGGCACCTGTCATCTTAAGTCAGGAAGAGACGTCAACCTTGGTAGATACATACGATAATTTTATCGAGTCACTATTCAATGCACAAAATAAATACATCCCCAAAATGAAAATTTAAATCAACACAGAACCAACCCAAATGGATGAATAATAGACTATTAGATCTTCTAGGACAAAAGAGATGAATATATAGAAAAATTAGGAAAGGCGAAATTCACCTACTTGCTTACTATCAGAATCTATCAAGACAGGTAAAAAAGGATATTAGGAAAGAAAAAAGAAATTATGAAAATAAGGTTGCCAATGACTCAAAAAATAATCCTAAAGCTTTTTACCAACTATATAAATCCAAGGTTAGAGATGTAATTGGTTCCCTTAAAACTTCGATAGGAGAAATGATAGAAAATTATTTAGAAATGTGCAGTACATTAAATAGTCAATCTCTTTCCGTTTTCACTAATGACAATTTGGCACAGTTTCCAGAAGTCCGTAAGGTATATAGCGATAGTATAGAAAATAGGTTAAGTACGGTTACTATAAGTAGAAATGATGTGCTTAAGGAAATTGACAGACTGAAACCTCATAAATCGCCTGGTCCTGATGAGGTATATGCTAGAGTATTAAAAGAATGTAGGGATGAGTTAAGTTACCCATTAACATTTTTATTTAACAAGTCATTGGAGACAGGTATAGTTCCAGAAGCTTGGAAGCTTGCAAACGTAGTTCCGATCTTCATAAAAGGTGACAAATCAATAGCATCCAATTACCGTCCCATTAGTCTTACATCAATCATAGGAAAGCTACTAGAGTCAATAATTGCTAGTAAAATTAGAAACCACTTAGATACATTTAATTTAATAAATTCTTCTCAGCATGGATTCACTCCGGGACGTTCTTGCCTTACTAATTTGCTTAGTTTTTTCTCAGAGGTATATGAAGCAGTAGATAATGACAAGTCATATGATATATATTTAGATTTCAGTAAAGCTTTCGACAGAGCCCCCATGAGAGATTGATGAGAAAGGTTGAGGCGCATGGAATAGGTGGGGCGTTGTTGGGATGGATTAGGTCATGGCTAATTGGTAGGAAGCAGAGAGTCAGCATAAATGGTACGAAGTCAGAATGGGGAGCAGTCAAAAGTGGTGTCCCCCAGGGATCTGTATTAGGTCCTCTGTTGTTTGTTATATACATAAATTACCTTGATTTAGGTATAACTAGTGTTACGATCCAGGTTCTCAAAGACACAGGGCTCTTCAACATTGCCTTAAACACTGGAAAACAAAACACCATTACCGCCCTGAGTCGTGCCTGGACAACGAGGTATCCTATGACTCGGTAACTGGTGCACACACACTAGGCTGACGCTCGATGAAACAGCCTATTCTCAAACAATAAAAGATTCCTCGATTAGGTTACACAAAGAAAAGATAGTTAACGTGATTAATTAGCGTTACGGTAGATACTCAAATAACTGGCACTCCTGTATTAAAGAAAGTGCAATGCTAGTCCTGCAACATCAACTGGAAACTTCTGAAATAAGTCTGATGCTGGGAAGATGTTCGTAAAGAATCTTGAACAATTATAATGCAGAATACGGGTCACAATAAATGCTAGGACATATAGTAATAATAGGCAGGCGAATAATAAAGACTGCGCAAAGGTAGTAATGCTCGACAACTAAAGAAATGCTTCGTGACACAACGCAACAGCCTAATAGGGTTGTGCAACTCAACAACAACCTCGGCTCAAAAGTGCAGTGAATAATAATGTGGCATACATATAATAATGGGGGCTTATCTCTAACCAGTGTCTGCTCAGTTAATAAAGTCTAGCTGGGGTATCAAAGCAGGGCAACAATGGGCGAGCATACGGCTCGTAGCCTAACGTTGTCCGAAGGTGGTATAATGAAGATTACGTTATATGACGGGGATGCTCTCTTGATAAATCTAGGTCTCTAGTACCTAGTTCTATCCTGGCGATCCCTCAGAAGTCAACACAAAGAGGCAGCACTATGTTGTGAGGGATAGGCTATGGCCCTCTCACACCACAGTGCTGTGCTCGCAAAGTAAACCCACCCGAAGACAACCTAGGCTCCCACAGTACCTGTCGATGTCGTGCAGGGCTTAGCTAACACTGCACACATCGGAGACAACGACACAGTAACCTTCCCCTAGGCTAGCTTTAAATAACCAAGCAGAATCACTCAACACCTTGCCAGGGAGACATATACCGGTCTACAACCTTCCCGAGAGAGGACACACACGGAAAAGTCCGTCTCTCCAACCTCATACATAGAAATATCTGAGAGCTTCGCGTACAATACGACTGGCCGACGGTGAACGTCTATGCTGAAACCAGAAGGGATGTTGAGTTTAATAAAGATTAGAGAATGAGAAAGGAGAAGTCGAGAGAGAGAAATAGTATGCAAAGTGGCGAGTATGGGGGACAGAATTGCAAAGGATGTAGACGATACGCGTGTCAGGCAAGCTCTGAGCTGGTAAAGAACACGCGGCCGCGATGGGCAGGGACTAGTTGACCACCCGGCCGCCAACGCCGTCAGCGCCCAAGTGAGCCGGGCCACAGCTCACCCCGCTGCCAGGTGTACTCCCTCACCCTCTCTCGCTCGCCTCCCACACAAGCAACATTTATATTATAGCGAATATAAAATATAAGGCGCGGTCACAGACCAAAACAAAGACCATTTCTAGACTGTCTGTGGCAACACGACCCTAATGAAATAAAGCAGATCATTCTAGGACAACTGTAGCCTATCCCCCCATCCTGGCGAGCGCTAGCGAGCTGCAATGCCCCATGCAACCATTCTGCCAGTGCCGGGAGGCGTCACACCCCCCCCAAGATATGGGACACTCAACCATGAGCCCATATCTGAACAGGCAGAATGTCGCTAGAATCTGCCACTCCTAACCACTGTGCCACTCATGGAATGCAAGCTCAGTCTCCTCAAAAAAATACAACAACATTTATATAAAAAAAAATCTTATCACCCTTCCTGGACATAATACATTAATTCATAACATTGTGCTCCCAGAGCGAGCTTTAAGAAGCACAGCCTACTGAGGGAAAATCATCTGCACTCAGTACTCAGCTACAATATTATCTTAAAATTAATTATTAAAAAGAAAGAGTTTTTATTTAATTTTTTCATATTTTATTTTAATGTTGTTTTTGGCGGCTACTATAGATGTAGCCTAATTTTCGTCGAATCAAAGCCAACAACTCCTGCCCTGCGACCCTACGCTGATGCTACACATGCGAGCCAACAAGCACCAGCGCAAAAATACACCGCGAGCCAAGACAGGAGGCTATACCAAAATACTGTGGTAGCCTACCCCGGATCCTCCACCCGCGACAGACACTGACTGAACAGCGAGGGTTCTCCTGCAAACAAAGCCAAAACATTATCAGTGCCCTAAGCATGCCACACATCCAACTTGCGTTCCGGCAGCACAACAACACCCGACACCGACAAACCGCCCAGTCCATCGCAAGACTGGCACTTCTCTTCACTCCCTCCGGCAACGGGGCCTGCCAATAACCCTTCACTAGTTCTACCTTCGTGATAAGCGAGGCAGCCCCGAAGCGGTCTATGGTGTCGTCAACTCTGGGTAATGGATAGGCGTCTGTCAGGGATAATGCTTCCACACTCTTGCAATCAACATACACACAGACTCTGCCACCAAACTCAGGTTGCAAAGCCACTGGCAACGACCACTCACGATATCCCTCATCCCTCAGACCCCCTCTCCACACGCTGTCCAGCTCCGCCTTCACAACAGGCTGTCGAGCAGGATTCACACGGTAGGGAACCAACTCGAGCCTTGCACTGTCTCCAGCCTCCATGTCGGATTCTACCCCGTACATCAGGCCAGGAGAAGCAACAAACATGCGGACGGACTGCCACAGCCTAGTGAACAACTCCTCCCGTCGCTCAGGAACAAGAGGCCACAACTCATCTCGCAGAACAACACGCCTAGTGCCCTCCCACATCTCCTTCACCATGTGGAGAGGACCCCTCACCTGATGCCCGAAAACAAGCTCATTCGGACTGAAACCGAGACTCTCGCCAGGTACTTCTCTTGCCGCGAACAAAACATACGGCAGACCAAGGTCCCAATCCTTTCCGTTCTCTGCGCAATAACATCGAAGCATGCTTTTCAGCGTGGCGTGCCACCTCTCCAACACCCCTTGACTCTCCGGGTGATACGCAGAAGAGACGACAGTGCTGATGCCATGCTGAATCATAGTTTGTTTGAACAGATTAGATGTAACACTAGAACCTTGGCCCGATTGCACCTCCTGCGGGTACCCATACCGCGAGCAATACAAGAGCAGGTTCCGGACAACAGTTTTCGCCGTGCCATTTCTCATTGGACATGCATCAGGATAACGAGTGGCCACATCCATGATAGTTACTAGAAATTTATTACCGGCACTAGTAGGGGGTAGGGGTCCGACCATATCAATGATGACCTTACTGAAGGGCGGTCCACTGAGAGGAATGGGGTGCAACAGGGCTCTCGGAATTGTTTGGTTAGGTTTTCCAACCCTCTGGCACGTATGACACCTTGCTATCCAGGTTACCACCTGCCCCTTCAACCCCGGCCACCAAAACAATTTTTCTAAAGCCGCCACCGTTTTTCTCACCCCTAGATGTCCTGCCAGTGGTATGTCATGCGCCAACCTCAGTAGGCTATCCCTGCACTCCCGTGGCACCACCAACTGGTCCACTACTCCGGACCCCTCTTGCCAACTACGTTTAGGGTCTTGAAAACGCCTATAGAGGATGCCTTCTAAATACAAAAAATCTCCTGGCTGTGCATCGCCGTCCTCGTCGAGCTCTACAGCTCCATTAGCACACGTTTGGAGCTCAGGGTCCTCTAGTTGCAACCGACGTATATCTGAGGGTGCCAAGCGATCTAACTGCTCCCGGAGCAATGCATGACCTTCCCCGATACTGGGCTGCTCCCTCTGTCTCTCTCGATGTACATAACGTTGCTGTCGTGGAGACTCGTCATGCCCAGCCTCGTCACTCTCGATGACAGGCCCAGGGGCTACTCCAGAATTAAGTAATGGTGCTAATACTGAATCACCCAGGAGAGCCGCCGAGTCAAAACTCTTAAAACCAACTCCAGCTTTAGCCTCCTCCTGTTGATCGTTCCTCCGCTGGTCTGAAGACGGAGGACTAGGCTGTGACACTTTAGCTGCCCGAGCTCGGGTGACAACACATGCCAGGGGTTGTGTCTGGCACCGCTCGACCCACTCTTGCTCTTCCCTACTCACGTCGGCCGGCCTCTCGGCAACGTCTAAGGGTAGAACCTCAGAAGCGGGCATTGCAAAGTCGTTGCCGAGAAGAAGGTCGACGCCCTCCACTGGCAGTTTCTCCACAATCCCGACATCCAATTCACGTGCCACACCATCCACCTCCAACTCCAACCGCACCAGCGGGTATGACCGAGTTGCATTAATACCCTGCACCACCACCACCCGAGCCGCGTTTATAGGGTAGCCAGTCAAGTTTTTCATCAGAGTCTGGGAAGCACCTGTATCACGCAAGACCTCTACTCCATGCTTGCGCCCCGCCCACATCACGCAACCCCGCCCTCTATGGTCGCAAAAAACATCCTGAGCAGGGTTCGAGCCTCCCAGGTGCTTCTGCATTGGCTGTGCCTCAGCCTCTGACGAACTGCCCCGGTCAAACTCAGATGACTTCGGAGGCACACCAATGTTGCAGGCCAAAGACACAGCTGCTGTAGGTGGTTTGCTAGGACAGACTCTTGCAAAGTGCCCCTTTTTATGACAATGATAACACTCCAACTCCCCTTTGGGCTTCCCTTGGTACTGGGAAGGGCCCGGCCCCTTCTTAAATGGGACGGTGCTAGTCTTGTGGTCAGTCTTGGTATCATGGCTCTTGTACTTGTTTGCATAAGGTATATCACTAACTCGGGGGGGTGGGGCATCACGCCCCTTGTTACCTGCCTCACTACGCTGGGCAAACCCGCACCCACGAATTAGTGATAGCCGGAGGTCAGCCATCTCAGCTGCCTCCTGTAGAGTTTTTGGTTGCTTTTCTTTAAGGTTTAACGTCAGGTCGCCGCCCGTGCATTTGAAAAACTGCTCTAAAAGCACCAACTGTTTAATGTCGTCAAACGTAGTAGCTTTCTCCGACCTCAGCCCATTCCCAAAAGCATCGGACAGCTCCAGGGCATGCTCCAAAAAGGTGCTCTCCCGACCCTTGGTAACACCCCGGAACTTCAACCTGTACGTCTCTGGTTGTAGTTCGTATGCTCTCAGGACAGCCTCCTTGAGTTCCTCATAGATAATACACGACTCTATAGGCAACGCATCGTAGGCTTTAAGACCCTTGCCTATTAATCTAGAGGATACAAGTGCTGCCCATTTATTCTCTGGCCACTGGTGTTCCTGGCACTTCTTCTCAAAGCGTGTGAAAAATTCTGTTACACCACTCTCATCAAACACCGGAACCAGTTTCAATAAGTGCGAGAGAGATTGATCATGAGCACGGTTACCAGCCCCAAGTCGCTGTCCCGTTGTCTCTACTCGCGACTTCTCTACGTCCATGTCGGCACAGTACCTAGTCGACTCTAAATCAGCTTGGATTTTTGCTAGCTCTATGTGCTCATGACTGATAGTTTTTCTCTCTTCTATCTTGGCTAATTCTATTTGCTGCTGAAGCTCACATGCCCTTTGTTGCTGCTGAAGCTTAGCTAATTCGAGCTGAAGCAATAATTCTGGAGTTAACCCTTGAGGAGGTGAAGGTGCTACAATGTTTGAAATTACCGGTGGTCCCCCCAGGGGCAACCCACCCTGCCAGTCACCACCCAACTGCGGAAGCGTACCCGGGGTCGGCAAACTACTGGGATGGCTGGGAGTCGAGTGTAGGGGAAGCATGGCCGAAGGGCTCTGAGCACTCAACCCATCTCGCTCACCAGTCACCCTGCCCAGTACACACGTTATCAAGTTATCCTTGGTCATGCTGCTAGTAACCGCATGACCGATAGCTGTGGCCAGGCATTGAAGACCGTACCGATCCATACCCTCCAACCGCTCGGCAGTAACAGGCCATTGCAAAATATCCTAGCATCCTCCTCACAGTTCACCCGATTAACCCTTTCATCATGCTGCTGTTCCTCAGTTTCGACATTACGTACTGTGTCTCCATTCTCCTCTGACCCGGTATAAGACATGATGCTCACAAAAATTTCTCACCACAATATTCAGAAAAGAAGTACCCCAAACTCTTATGTAGCACTATTCACTTGCCAAAAATGTCTGAAGACTCTCAAGTGCTATACTACTTTGCCAAAACAAAATTAACGTGCCCACTATATTCCTCAATAAAACAAATGACCACAACAATCCTGCAATTATCTCTTAGTTCACAAGATCCTGAGCTAGGTCGCCATTTGTTACGATCCAGGTTCTCAAAGACACAGGGCTCTTCAACATTGGACTAGATAATGGCAAAATGCAACAACGGTAACACTAGATCCAACCCCTGCCTTAAACACTGGAAAACAAAACACCATTACCGCCCTGAGTCGTGCCTGGACAACGAGGTATCCTATGACTCGGTAACTGGTGCACACACACTAGGCTGACGCTCGATGAAACAGCCTATTCTCAAACAGTAAAAGATTACTCGATTAGGTTACACAAAGAAAAGATAGTTAACGTGATTAATTAACGTTACGGTAGATACTCAAATAACTGGTACTCCTGTATTAAAGAAAGTGCAATGCTAGTCCTGCAACATCAACTGGAAACTTCTGAAATAAGTCTGATGCTGGGAAGATGTTCGTAAAGAATCTTGAACAATTATAATGAAGAATACGGGTCACAATAAATGCTAGGACATATAGTAATAATAGGCAGGCGAATAATAAAGACTGCGCAAAAGTAGTAATGCTCGACAACTAAAGAAATGCTTCATGACACAACGCAACAGCCTACTAGGGTTGTGCAACTCAACAACAACCTCGGCTCAAAAGTGCAGTGAATAATAATGTTGCATACATATAATAATGGGGCTTATCTCTAACCAGTGTCTGCTCAGTTAATAAAGTCTAGCTTGGGTATCAAGGCAGGGCAACAATGGGTGAGCATGCGGCTCGTAGCCTAACGTTGTCCGAAGGTGGTATAATGAAGATTACGTTATATGACGGGGATGCTCTCTTGATAAATCTAGGTCTCTAGTACCTAGTTCTATCCTGGCGATCCCTCAGAAGTCAACACAAAGAGGCAGCACTATGTTGTGAGGGATAGGCTATGGCCCTCTCACACCACAGCGCTGTGCTCGCAAAGTAAACCCACCCGAAGACAACTTAGGCTCCCACAGTACCTGTCGATGTCGTGCAGGGCTTAGCTAACACTCTGCACACATCGGAGACAACGACACAGTAACCTTACCCCTAGTCTAGCTTTAGATAACCAAGCAGAATCACTCAACACCTTGCCAGGGAGACATATACCGGTCTACAACCTTCCCGAGAGAGGACACACACGGAAAAGTCCGTCTCTCCAACCCTCAATAAAGCATAATACCTCCTTAATCTAATACATGGAAATATCTGAGAGCTTCGCGTACAATATGACTGGCCGACGGTGAACGTCTATGCTGAAACCAGAAGGGATGTTGAGTTTAATAAAGATTAGAGAATGAGAAAGGAGAAGTCGAGAGAGAGAAATAGTATGCAAAGTGGCGAGTATGGGGGACAGAATTGCAAAGGATGTAGACGATACGCGTGTCAGGCAAGCTCTGAGCTGGTAAAGAACATGAGGCAGCGACGGGAAGGGACTAGTTGACCACCCGGCCGCCAACGCCGTCAGCGCCCAAGCGAGCCGCGTCATAGCTCGCCTCGCTGCCGGGTGTACCCCCTCACCCTCTCTCGCTCGCCTCCCACACAAGCAACATTTATATTATAGCGAATATAAAATATAAGGCGCGGTCACAGACCAAAACAAAGATCATTTCTAGACTGTCTGTGGCAACACGACACTAATGAAATAAAGCAGATCAATCTAGGATAACTGTAGCCTACCCCCCCATCCTGGCGAGCGCTAGCGAGCTGCAATGTCCCACGCAACCATTCTGCCAACGCCGGGCGGCGTCAGCCCCCCCCCCCCCCCCAAGATATGGGACACTCAACCATGATCCCATATCTGAACAGGCAGAATGTCGCTAGAATCTGCCACTCCTAACCACTCTGCCACTCATGGAATGCAAGCTCAGTCTCCTCCAAAAAAAATACAACAACATTTATATATAACAAAAAATCTTATCACCCTTCCCAATACATAATACATTAATTCATAACATTGTGCTCCCACAGCGAGCTTTAAGAAGCGCAGCCTACTGAGGGAAAATCATCTGCACTCAGTACTCAGCTACAATATTATCTTAAAATTAATTATTAAGAAGAAAGAGTTTTTATTTAATTTTTCATATTTTATTTTAATGTTGTTTTTTGGCAGCTACTATAGATGTAGCCTAATTTTCGTCGAATCAAAGCCAACAACTCCTGCCCTGCGACCCTACGCTTATGCTACACACGCGAGCCAACAAGCACCAGCGCAAAAATACACCGCGAGCCAAGACAGGAGGCTATACCAACATACTGTGGTAGCCTACCCCGGATCCTCCACCCACGACAGACACTGACTGAACAGCGAGGGTTCTCCTGCAAACAAAGCCAAAACATTATCAGTGCCCTTAGCATGCCACACATCCAACTTGTGTTCCGGCAGCACAACAACACCTGACACTGACAAACTGCCCAGTCCATCGCAAGACTGGCACTTCTCTTCGCTCCTTCCGGCAACGGGGCCTGCCAATAACCCTTTACTAGTTCTACCTTCGTGATGAGCGAGGCAGCCCCGAAGCGGTCTATGGTGTCGTCAACTCTGGGTAATGGATAGGCGTCTGTCAGGGATAATGCTTCCACACTCTTGCAATCAACATACACACGGACTCTGCCACCAAACTCAGGTTGCAAAGCCACTGGCAACGACCACTCACGATATCCCTCATCCCTCAGACCCCCTCTCCACACGCTGTCCAGCTCCGCCTTCACAACAGGCTGTCGAGCAGAATTCACACGGTAGGGAACCAACTCGAGCCTTGCACTGTCTCCAGCCTCCATGTCGGATTCTACCCCATACATCAGGCCTGGAGAAGCAACAAACATGCGGACGGACTGCCACAGCCTAGTGAACAACTCCTCCCGTCGCTCAGGAACAAGAGGCTGCAACTCATCTCGCAGAACAACATGCCTAGTGCCCTCCCACATCTCCTTCACCATGTGGAGAGGACCCCTCACCTGATGCCCGAAAACAAGCTCATTCGGACTGAAACCGAGACTCTCTCCAGGTACTTCTCTTGCCGCGAACAAAACATACGGCAGACCAAGGTCCCAATCCTTTCCGTTCTCTGCGCAATAACATCGAAGCATGCTTTTCAGCGTGGCGTGCCACCTCTCCAACACCCCTTGACTCTCCGGGTGATACGCAGAAGAGACGACAGTGCTGATGCCATGCTGAATCATAGTTTGTTTGAACAGATTAGTGGTAAAATTAGAACCTTGGTCCGATTGCACCTCTTGCGGGTAACCATACCGCGAGCAATACAAGAGCAGGTTCCGGACAACAGTTTTCGCCGTGCCATTTCTCATTGGATATGCATCAGGATAACGAGTGGCCACATCCATGATAGTTACTAGAAATGTATTACCGGCACTAGTAGGGGGTAGGGGTCCGACCATATCAATGTTGACCTTACTGAAGGGCGGTCCACTGACAGGAATGGGGTGCAATGGGGCTCTCGGAATTGTTTGGTTAGGTTTTCCATCCCTCTGGCACGTATGACACCTTGCTATCCAGGTTACCACCTGCCCCTTCAACCCCGGCCACCAAAACAATTTTTCTAATGCCGCCACCGTTTTTCTCACCGCTAGATGTCCTGCCAGTGGTATGTCATGCGCCAACCTCAGTAGGCTATCCCTGCACTCCCGTGGCACCACCAACTGGTCCACTACTCCGGACCCCTCTTGCCAACTACGTTTAGGGTCTTGAAAACGCCTATAGAGGATGCCTTCTAAATAAAAAAAATCTCCTGGCTGTGCATCGCCGTCCTCGTCGAGCTCTACAGCTCCATTAGCACACGTTTGGAGCTCAGGGTCCTCTAGTTGCAACCGACGTATATCTGAGGGTGCCAAGCGATCTAACTGCTCCCGGAGCAATGCATGCCCTTCCCCGATACTGGGCTGCTCCCTCTGTCTCTCTCGATGTAAATAACGTTGCTGTCGTGGAGACTCGTCATGCCCAGCCTCGTCACTCTCGATGACAGGCCCAGGGGCTACTCCAGAATTAAGTAATGGTGCTAATACTGAATCACCCAGGAGAGACGCCGAGTCAAAACTCTTAAAACCAACTCCAGCTTTAGCCTCCTCCTGTTGATCGTTCCTCCGCTGGTCTGAAGACGGAGGACTAGGCTGTGACACTTTAGCTGCCCGAGCTCGGGTGACAACACACGCCATGGGTTGTCTCTGGCACCGCTCGACCCACTCTTGCTCTTCCCTACTCACGTCGGCCGGCCTCTCGGCAACGACTAAGAGTAGAACCTCAGAAGCGGGCATTGCAAAGTCGTTGCCGAGAAGAAGGTCGACGCCCTCCACTGGCAGTTTCTCCACAATCCCGACATCCAATTCACGTGCCACACCATCCACCTCCAACTCCAACCGCACCAGCGGGTATGACCGAGTTGCATTAATACCCTGCACCACCACCACCCGAGCCGCGTTTATAGGGTAGCCAGTCAAGTTTTTCATCAGAGTCTGGGAAGCACCTGTATCACGCAAGACCTCTACTCCATGCTTGCGCCCCGCCCACATCACGCAACCCCGCCCTCTATGGTCGCAAAAAACATCCTGAGCAGGGTTCGAGCCTCCCAGGTGCTTCTGCATTGGCTGTGCCTCAGCCTCTGACGAACTGCCCCGGTCAAACTCAGATGACTTCGGAGACACACCAATGTTGCAGGCCAAAGACACAGCTGCTGTAGGTGGTTTGCTAGGACAGACTCTTGCAAAGTGCCCCTTTTTATGACAATGATAACACTCCAACTCCCCTTTGGGCTTCCCTTGGTACTCGGAAGGGCCCGGCCCCTTCTTAAATGGGACGGTGCTAGTCTTGTGGTCAGTCTTGGTATCACGGCTCTTGTACTTGTTTGCATAAGGTATATCACTAACTCGGGGGGGTGGGACGTCACGCCCCTTGTTACCTGCCTCACTACGCTGGGCAGACCCGCACCCATGAATTAGTGATAGCCGGAGGTCAGCCATCTCAGCTGCCTCCTGTAGAGTTTTTGGTTGCTTTTCTTTAAGGTTTAACGTCAGGTCGCCGCCCGTGCATTTGAAAAACTGCTCTAAAAGCACCAACTGTTTAATGTCGTCAAACGTAGTAGCTTTCTCCGACCTCAGCCAATTCCCAAAAGCATCGGACAGCTCCTGGGCATGCTCCAAAAAGGTGCTCTCCCGACCCTTGGTAACACCCTGGAACTTCAACCTGTACGTCTCTGGTTGTAGTTCGTATGCTCTCAGGACAGCCTCCTTGAGTTCCTCATAGATAATACACGACTCTATAGGCAACGCATCGTAGGCTTTAAGACCCTTGCCTATTAATCTAGAGGATACAAGTGCTGCCCATTTATTCTCTGGCCACTGGTGTTCCTGGCACTTCTTCTCAAAGCGTGTGAACAATTCTGTTACACCACTCTCATCAAACACCGGAACCAGTTTCAATAAGTGCGAGAGAGACTGCTCATGAACACAGTTACCAGCCCCAAGTCGCTGTCCCGTTGTCTCTACTCGCGACTTCTCTACGTCCATGTCGGCACAGTACCTAGTCGACTCTAAATCAGCTTGGATTTTTGCTAGCTCTATGTGCTGCTGACTGATAGTTTTTCTCTCTTCTATCTTGGCTAATTCTAATTGCTGCTGATGCTGAAGCTTAGCTAATTCGAGCTTAAACAATAATTCTGGATATAACCCTTGAGGAGGTGAAGGTGCTACAATGTTTGAAATTACCGGTGGTCCCCCCAGGGGCAACCCACCCTGCCAGTCACCACCCAACTGCGGAAGCGTACCCGGGGTCGGCAAACTACTGGGATGGCTGGGAATCGAGTGTAGGGGAAGCATGGCCGAAGGGCTCTGAGCACTCAACCCATCTCGCTCACCAGTCACCCTGCCCAGTACACACGTTATCAAGTTATCCTTGGTCATGCTGCTAGTAACCGCATGACCGATAGCTGTGGCCAGGCATTGAAGACCGTACCGATCCATACCCTCCAACCGCTCGGCAGTAACAGGCCATTGCAAATATCCTAGCATCCTCCTCACAGTTCACCCGATTAACCTTTTCATCATGCTGCTGTTCCTCAGTTTCGACATTACGTACTGTGTCTCCATTCTCCTCTGACCCGGTATAAGACATGATGCTCACAAACATTTCTCACCACAATATTCAGAAAAGAAGTACCCCAAACTCTTATGTAGCACTATTCACCTGCCAAAAATGTCTGAAGACTCTCAAGTGCTATACTACTTTGCCAAAAAAAAAATTAACGTGCCCACTATATTCCTCAATACAACAAATGACCACAACAATCCTGCAATTATCTCTTAGTTCACAAGATCCTGAGCTAGGTCGCCATTTGTTACGATCCAGGTTCTCAAAGACATTGGACTAGATAATGGCAAAATGCAACAACGGTAACACTAGATCCAACCCCTGCCTTAAACACTGGAAAACAAAACACCATTTCCGCCCTGAGTCGTGCCTGGACAACGAGGTATCCTATGACTCGGTAACTGGTGCACACACACTAGGCTGACGCTCGATGAAACGGCCTATTCTCAAACAGTAAAAGATTACTCGATTAGGTTACACAAAGAAAAGATAGTTAACGTGATTAATTAACGTTACGGTAGATACTCAAATAACTGGCACTCCTGTATTAAAGAAAGTGCAATGCTAGTCCTGCAACATCAACTGGAAACTTCTGAAATAAGTCTGATGCTGGGAAGATGTTCGTAAAGAATCTTGAACAATTATAATGCAGAATACGGGTCACAATAAATGCTAGGACATATAGTAATAATAGGCAGGCGAATAATAAAGACTGCGCAAAAGTAGTAATGCTCGACAACTAAAGAAATGCTTCATGACACAACGCAACAGCCTACTAGGGTTGTGCAACTCAACAACAACCTCGGCTCAAAAACGCAGTGAATAATAATGTTGCATACATATAATAATGGGGGCTTATCTCTAACCAGTGTCTGCTCAGTTAATAAAGTCTAGCTTGGGTATCAAGGCAGGGCAACAATGGGTGAGCATGCGGCTCGTAGCCTAACGTTGTCCGAAGGTGGTATAATGAAGATTACGTTATATGACGGGGATGCTCTCTTGATAAATCTAGGTCTCTAGTACCTAGTTCTATCCTGGCGATCCCTCAGAAGTCAACACAAAGAGGCAGCACTATGTTGTGAGGGATAGGCTATGGCCCTCTCACACCACAGCGCTGTGCTCGCAAAGTAAACCCACCCGAAGACAACTTAGGCTCCCACAGTACTGTCGATGTCGTGCAGGGCTTAGCTAACACTCTGCACACATCGGAGACAACGACACAGTAACCTTACCCCTAGTCTAGCTTTAGATAACCAAGCAGAATCACTCAACACCTTGCCAGGGAGACATATACCGGTCTACAACCTTCCCGAGAGAGGACACACACGGAAAAGTCCGTCTCTCCAACCCCTCAATAAAGCATAATACCTCCTTAATCTAATACATGGAAATATCTGAGAGCTTCGCGTACAATATGACTGGCCGACGGTGAACGTCTATGCTGAAACCAGAAGGGATGTTGAGTTTAATAAAGATTAGAGAATGAGAAAGGAGAAGTCGAGAGAGAGAAATAGTATGCAAAGTGGCGAGTATGGGGGACAGAATTGCAAAGGATGTAGACGATACGCGTGTCAGGCAAGCTCTGAGCTGGTAAAGAACATGAGGCAGCGACGGGAAGGGACTAGTTGACCACCCGGCCGCCAACGCCGTCAGCGCCCAAGCGAGCCGCGTCATAGCTCGCCTCGCTGCCGGGTGTACCCCCTCACCCTCTCTCGCTCGCCTCCCACACAAGCAACATTTATATTATAGCGAATATAAAATATAAGGCGCGGTCACAGACCAAAACAAAGATCATTTCTAGACTGTCTGTGGCAACACGACACTAATGAAATAAAGCAGATCAATCTAGGATAACTGTAGCCTATCCCCCCATCCTGGCGAGCGCTAGCGAGCTGCAATGTCCCACGCAACCATTCTGCCAACGCCGGGCGGCGTCACACCCCCCCCAAGATATGGGACACTCAACCATGAGCCCATATCTGAACAGGCAGAATGTCGCTAGAATCTGCCACTCCTAACCACTCTGCCACTCATGGAATGCAAGCTCAGTCTCCTCCAAAAAAATACAACAACATTTATATATAAAAACAAATCTTATCACCCTTCCCAAACATAATACATTAATTCATAACATTGTGCTCCCACAGCGAGCTTTAAGAAGCGCAGCCTACTGAGGGAAAATCATCTGCACTCAGTACTCAGCTACAATATTATCTTAAAATTAATTATTAAAAAGAAATAGTTTTTATTTAAGTTTTCATATTTTATTTTAATGTTGTTTTTTGGCAGCTACTATAGATGTAGCCTAATTTTCGTCGAATCAAAGCCAACAACTCGTGCCCTGCGACCCTACGCTGATGCTACACACGCGAGCCAACAAGCACCAGCGCAAAAATACACCGCGAACCAAGACAGGAGGCTATACCAACATACTGTGGTAGCCTACCCCGGATCCTCCACCCACGACAGACACTGACTGAACAGCGAGGGTTCTCCTGCAAACAAAGCCAAAACATTATCAGTGCCCTTAGCATGCCACACATCCAACTTGTGTTCCGGCAGCACAACAACACCTGACACTGACAAACTGCCCAGTCCATCGCAAGACTGGCACTTCTCTTCGCTCCTTCCGGCAACGGGGCCTGCCAATAACCCTTTACTAGTTCTACCTTCGTGATGAGCGAGGCAGCCCCGAAGCGGTCTATGGTGTCGTCAACTCTGGGTAATGGATAGGCGTCTGTCAGGGATAATGCTTCCACACTCTTGCAATCAACATACACACGGACTCTGCCACCAAACTCAGGTTGCAAAGCCACTGGCAACGACCACTCACGATATCCCTCATCCCTCAGACACCCTCTCCACACGCTGTCCAGCTCCGCCTTCACAACAGGCTGTCGAGCAGGATTCACACGGTAGGGAACCAACTCGAGCCTTGCACTGTCTCCAGCCTCCATGTCGGACTCTACCCCGTACATCAGGCCTGGAGAAGCAACAAACATGCGGACGGACTGCCACAGCCTAGTGAACAACTCCTCCCGTCGCTCAGGAACAAGAGGCCGCAACTCATCTCGCAGAACAACATGCCTAGTGCCCTCCCACATCTCCTTCACCATGTGGAGAGGACCCACAACCTGATGCCCGAAAACAAGCTCATTCGGACTGAAACCGAGACACTCTCCAGGTACTTCTCTTGCCGCGAACAAAACATACGGCAGACCAAGGTCCCAATCCTTTCCGTTCTCTGCGCAATAACATCAAAGCATGCTTTTCAGCGTGGCGTGCCACCTCTCCAACACCCCTTGACTCTCCGGGTGATACACAGAAGAGACGACAGTGCTGATGCCATGCTGAATCATAGTTTGTTTGAACAGATTAGAGGTAAAATTAGAACCTTGGTCCGATTGCACCTCTTGCGGGTAACCATACCGCGAGCAATAGAAGAGCAGGTTCCGGACAACAGTTTTCGCCGTGCCATTTCTCATTGGATATGCATCAGGATAACGAGTGGCCACATCCATGATAGTTACTAGAAATGTATTACCGGCACTAGTAGGGGGTAGGGGTCCGACCATATCAATGATGACCTTACTGAAGGGCGGTCCACTGACAGGAATGGGGTGCAACGGGGCTCTCGGAATTGTTTGGTTAGGTTTTCCAACCCTCTGGCACGTATGACACCTTGCTATCCAGGTTACCACCTGCCCCTTCACCCCGGCCACCAAAACAATTTTTCTAAAGCCGCCACCGTTTTTCTCACCCCTAGATGTCCTGCCAGTGGTATGTCATGCGCCAACCTCAGTAGGCTATCCCTGCACTCCCGTGGCACCACCAACTGGTCCACTACTCCGGACCCCTCTTGCCAACTACGTTTAGGGTCTTGAAAACGCCTATAGAGGATGCCTTTCAAATAAAAAAAATCTCCTGGCTGTGCATCGCCGTCCTCGTCGAGCTCTACAGCTCCATTAGCACACGTTTGGAGCTCAGGGTCCTCTAGTTGCAACCGACGTATATCTGAGGGTGCCAAGCGATCTAACTGCTCCCGGAGCAATGCATGACCTTCCCCGATACTGGGCTGCTCCCTCTGTCTCTCTCGATGTACATAACGTTGCTGTCGTCGAGACTCGTCATGCCCAGCCTCGTCACTCTCGATGACAGGCCCAGGGGCTACTCCAGAATTAAGTAATGGTGCTAATACTGAATCACCCAGGAGAGCCGCAGAGTCAAAACTCTTAAAACCAACTCCAGCTTTAGCCTCCTCCTGTTGATCGTTCCTCCGCTGGTCTGAAGACGGAGGACTAGGCTGTGACACTTTAGCTGCCCGAGCTCGGGTGACAACACACGCCAGGGGTTGTCTCTGGCACCGCTCGACCCACTCTTGCTCTTCCCTACTCACGTCGGCCGGCCTCTCGGCAACGACTAAGGGTAGAACCTCAGAAGCGGGCATTGCAAAGTCGTTGCCGAGAAGAAGGTCGACGCCCTCCACTGGCAGTTTCTCCACAATCCCGACATCCAATTCACGTGCCACACCATCCACCTCCCACTCCAACCGCACCAGCGGGTATGACCGAGTTGCATTAATACCCTGCACCACCACCACCCGAGCCGCGTTTATAGGGTAGCCAGTCAAGTTTTTCATCAGAGTCTGGGAAGCACCTGTATCACGCAAGACCTCTACTCCATGCTTGCGCCCCGCCCACATCACGCAACCCCGCCCTCTATGGTCGCAAAAAACATCCTGAGCATGGTTCGAGCCTCCCAGGTGCTTCTGCATTGGCTGTGCCTCAGCCTCTGACGAACTGCCCCGGGCAAACTCAGATGACTTCGGAGACACACCAATGTTGCAGGCCAAAGACACAGCTGCTGTAGGTGGTTTGCCAGGACAGACTCTTGCAAAGTGCCCCTTTTTATGACAATGATAACACTCCAACTCCCCTTTGGGCTTCCCTTGGTACTGGGAAGGGCCCGGCCCCTTCTTAAATGGGACGGTGCTAGTCTTGTGGTCAGTCTTGGTATCACGGCTCTTGTACTTGTTTGCATAAGGTATATCACTAACTCGGGGGGGTGGGACGTCACGCCCCTTGTTACCTGCCTCACTACGCTGGGCAGACCCGCACCCACGAATTAGTGATAGCCGGAGGTCAGCCATCTCAGCTGCCTCCTGTAGAGATTTTGGTTGCTTGTCTTTAAGGTTTAACGTCAGGTCGCCGCCCGTGCATTTGAAAAACTGCTCTAAAAGCACCAACTGTTTAATGTCGTCAAACGTAGTAGCTTTCTCCGACCTCAGCCAATTCCCCAAAGCATCGGACAGCTCCCGGGCATGCTCCAAAAAGGTGCTCTCCCGACCCTTGGTAACACCCCGGAACTTCAACCTGTACGTCTCTGGTTGTAGGTCGTATGCTCTCAGGACAGCCTCCTTGAGTTCCTCATAGATAATACACGACTCTATAGGCAACGCATCGTAGGCTTTAAGACCCTTGCCTATTAATCTAGAGGATACAAGTGCTGCCCATTTATCTCTGGCCACTGGTGTTCCTGGCACTTCTTCTCAAAGCGTGTGAAAAATTCTGTTACACCACTCTCATCAAACACCGGAACCAGTTTCAATAAGTGCGAGAGAGACTGCTCATGAACACAGTTACCAGCCCCAAGTCGCTGTCCCGTTGTCTCTACTCGCGACTTCTCTACGTCCATGTCGGCACAGTACCTAGTCGACTCTAAATCAGCTTGGATTTTTGCTAGCTCTATGTGCTGCTGACTGATAGTTTTTCTCTCTTCTATCTTGGCTAATTCTAATTGCTGCTGATGCTGAAGCTTAGCTAATTCGAGCTTAAACAATAATTCTGGAGATAACCCTTGAGGAGGTGAAGGTGCTACAATGTTTGAAATTACCGGTGGTCCCCCCAGGGGCAACCAACCCTGCGAGTCACCACCCCACTGCGGAAGCGTACCCGGGGTCGGCAAACTACTGGGATGGCTGGGAGTCGAGTGTAGGGGAAAGCATGGCCTAAGGGCTCTGAGCACTCAACCCATCTCGCTCACCAGTCACCCTGCCCAGTACACACGTTATCAAGTTATCCTTGGTCATGCTGCTAGTAACCGCATGACCGATAGCTGTGGCCAGGCATTGAAGACCGTACCGATCCATACCCTCCAACCGCTCGGCAGTAACAGGCCATTGCAAATATCCTAGCATCCTCCTCACAGTTCACCCGATTAACCTTTTCATCATGCTGCTGTTCCTCAGTTTCGACATTACGTACTGTGTCTCCATTCTCCTCTGACCCGGTATAAGACATGATGCTCACAAACATTTCTCACCACAATATTCAGAAAAGAAGTACCCCAAACTCTTATGTAGCACTATTCACCTGCCAAAAATGTCTGAAGACTCTCAAGTGCTATACTACTTTGCCAAAAAAAAATTAACGTGCCCACTATATTCCTCAATAAAACAAATGACCACAACAATCCTGCAATTATCTCTTAGTTCACAAGATCCTGAGCTAGGTCGCCATTTGTTACGATCCAGGTTCTCAAAGACATTGGACTAGATAATGGCAAAATGCAACAACGGTAACACTAGATCCAACCCCTGCCTTAAACACTGGAAAACAAAACACCATTACCGCCCTGAGTCGTGCCTGGACAACGAGGTATCCTATGACTCGGTAACTGGTGCACACACACTAGGCTGACGCTCGATGAAACAGCCTATTCTCAAACAGTAAAAGATTACTCGATTAGGTTACACAAAGAAAAGATAGTTAACGTGATTAATTAACGTTACGGTAGATACTCAAATAACTGGCACTCCTGTATTAAAGAAAGTGCAATGCTAGTCCTGCAACATCAACTGGAAACTTCTGAAATAAGTCTGATGCTGGGAAGATGTTCGTAAGAATCTTGAACAATTATAATGCAGAATACGGGTCACAATAAATGCTAGGACATATAGTAATAATAGGCAGGCGAATAATGAAGACTGCGCAAAAGTAGTAATGCTCGACAACTAAAGAAATGCTTCATGACACAACGCAACAGCCTACTAGGGTTGTGCAACTCAACAACAACCTCGGCTCAAAAACGCAGTGAATAATAATGTTGCATACATATAATAATGGGGGCTTATCTCTAACCAGTGTCTGCTCAGTTAATAAAGTCTAGCTTGGGTATCAAGGCAGGGCAACAATGGGTGAGCATGCGGCTCGTAGCCTAACGTTGTCTGAAGGTGGTATAATGAAGATTACGTTATATGACGGGGATGCTCTCTTGATAAATCTAGGCCTCTAGTACCTAGTTCTATCCTGGCGATCCCTCAGAAGTCAACACAAAGAGGCAGCACTATGTTGTGAGGGATAGGCTATGGCCCTCTCACACCACAGCGCTGTGCTCGCAAAGTAAACCCACCCGAAGACAACTTAGGCTCCCACAGTACCTGACGATGTCGTGCAGGGCTTAGCTAACACTCTGCACACATCGGAGACAACGACACAGTAACCTTACCCCTAGTCTAGCTTTAGATAACCAAGCAGAATCACTCAACACCTTGCCAGGGAGACATATACCAGTCTACAACCTTCCCGAGAGAGGACACACATGGAAAAGTCCGTCTCTCAAACCCCTCAATAAAGCATAATACCTCCTTAATCTAATACATGGAAATATCTGAGAGCTTCGCGTACAATACGACTGGCCGACGGTGAACGTCTATGCTGACACCAGAAGGGATGTTGAGTTTAATAAAGATTAGAGAATGAGAAAGGAGAAGTCGAGAGAGAGAAATAGTATGCAAAGTGGCGAGTATGGGGGACAGAATTGCAAAGGATGTAGACGATACGCGTGTCAGGCAAGCTCTGAGCTGGTAAAGAACATGAGGCAGCGACGGGAAGGGACTAGTTGACCACCCGGCCGCCAACGCCATCAGCGCCCAAGCGAGCCGCGTCATAGCTCACCTCGCTGCCGGGTGTACCCCCTCACCCTCTCTCGCTCGCCTCCCACACAAGCAACATTTATATTATAGCGAATATAAAATATAAGGCGCGGTCACAGACCAAAACAAAGATCATTTCTAGACTGTCTGTGGCAACACGACACTAATGAAATAAAGCAGATCATTCTAGGACAACTGTAGCCTATCCCCCCATCCTGGCGAGCGCTAGCGAGCTCCAATGTCCCACGCAACCATTCTGCCAACGCCGGGCGGCGTCACAGTTGATAAACACTAATATTAAAGATGAGAAAATCCCAGAGGATTGGCTATAAAGTGTAATATTAAATATATACAAAGGAAAAGGGGATGCGCTAGATAGAGGAAATTATAGGGGCCTGAAAATACTTGACCAAATCATGATGGTCTGTGAGAGAGTCTTTGAGGGTTTGATCACGCAAAGCATCTCCATTGATGATATGCAGTTTGGTTTTATGCCAGGACGGGGCACAACCGATGCTATCTTCATAGTCAGGCAGATACAGGAAAGATACATACTAAAAGGCAAAAATCTTTACTCTGTGTTTGTAGACCTGGAGAAGGCCTTTGATAGGGTGCCTAGAGATGTTGTGCAGTGGGCTATGAGGAAACTTGGTGTGGAAGAGTGGCTGGTGCGTGTGATATTGAAGATGTATGTGGATTCGCGAAGTGCGGTGAGGGTGAAAGGTGTACTGAGTGATGAGTTCGCAGTCCGTGTTGGAGTCCATCAGGGTTCAGTGTTAAGCCCCCTCTTCTTTATTATGGTCTTGGAGGCACTGTCTAGAGTTTTTAGAGGCGGACTACCGTTAGAACTGTTTTACGCAGACGATTTAGTCCTAATAGCTGACAGTATGCAAAATGCTGAGGCCAAATTCAGAGAATGGAGAGAGGGCATGGCGAGCAAGGTTTTAAGAGTCAATATTAACAAAACCAAGGTTATGCATTGTAGATTGAGACGAGGCAATGTGGAAAAGAGCGGTGCATACCCATGTGCAGTGTGTGGAAAGGGTGTGGGTGTTAACTCGATTCAATGTAGCATCTGTCGATGTTGGGTACACCATGGGAGTAAGCGCTGTAGTAGAATAAAGGGACCCCTGCCGAAGGATAAGTCAGAAATAGAGAAATTTGAGCGCGTAGTGTGCAAAGGCGAGCTTGTGTTAAGTGATGATTCTGTGGCTGTGAATTTTGGAAATTAGTCATTGGACTGGTGAACACGTTTTGTTACCTAGGAGCTACCATCTCTGCCGGTGGTGGGGCCGAGGCTGCCACTGTTGCTAGAATTAGATGTGGCTGGGGGAAGTTCAAAGAACTGCTGCCAATCCTGACCATGAAAAGAATGCCTCTCCCCCTGAAGGGAAAGGTGTATGCCTCATGTGTTAGAAGTGCAATGACGTATGCCTCAGAAACATGGGCCGTTAAAGTAGAGGATGTCAACAGAATGGAACGTAATGAGATGAGAATGGTCAGATGGATGTGTGGGGCCAGGCTACAGGATAGAATAACAAATGTTGAGCTGAGGAGACGCTTAGGTATAAAGAGTATTAGCGAGGTGATGCGTACAAGTAGACTGGGATGGTATGGACATGTGGAGAGAATGGATGAACAAAATTGGGTGAAAAAATGCTGGTCTGTGATTGTGGAGGGAGCTGCACCAAGGGGTGGACCGAGGAAGACCTGGGATCGGACTATACTTGCCGATCTCAAATCCAAGAACTTGACAAGTGAAGCAGCTCTTAACAGGGTTGCCTGTAACGCCACCATTAGGACAAGAGACTGAAACTACACGTATGTGTGGAACACTCAGTCTTAAAATTGTATGTATGTATGTATGTATAGCACTTTGAAGGGCTGGAGTGATGAGCACAGTCTAGGTAGAGATGAGAGTTGTCAAGTCAGGTCGTTTAGATTCCGTCGAGCCGCTTAGGTGGTCCTGCCGTGTGGATGGGGTGGATTGGAATACAAATGGAATAGTTGGTTTTGGGTCTTGAATGGTAGCTCCTTTATGTCATGACATAGGGTACATGCCATCGGACTAAAGTAAGCTTGAACGAGGACATGTCCTGAGTACTAGTGCTCGTCTATCCTGACATTTATACTACTCAGTGGTGAAGTTCTGTTTCGGTACTCTTGACTTCGGGTCTTTAATACAGTGTCGCTAGTGTCATGACGCAATGACAAGGTATCGGGCTAAGGCGAGGAGATAGTAAGATCATGAACTTACAAATTTAACTCGATCTGCCACTGATCGTTTTAAGAGTTTTCAAAGAACCCGAGTTCGGGTGTTTAAACCTTGTTACTGCATATGTCTTTGACCATGGTGTTAGACAGATACAGTATGGACTTCTATATGTAGAATGCCGTTATTGAGACGGTATCTCACGAAGCCCGAACTATTGGAATGACCTTTTCCATGGCAAGTATCTTTCTATAGTTTAAGAGTGCAGTTTTGGCAAAAGAAGTAAGGTGGGGACATGTCCTTGCGGTTATGCTTCTAATCCCAAAGGTACAGCAAATAGAGACCTTAATATTAAGCACTATACCATGGCATGTGATAATATCAATTCCTTAATAGGGAAAAGAACTCCTCAGACCTTGAAAGATATTCACCATGGTTTCAATCTTTACTTGAATGGGACGTTTCATTTTAGGACTTGCTAGTTTACATGTAAGTAAATCAAGCCCTAGAATTGCTTGCTTTACCTTGGTTTTTGTCGGGGTAGTGACGACTTTGGCTGATATGTCCCAGGTCAAGTGTGCGGATGTCAGAAGGTCATAAGTACAAGGGGGCGTATTCTGGGGGGATTAAGTAGACCCCCTAAAAGCTCGCTGGCTGGTGGGTAGGCCTCTGCATGGAAGAACGGCGCAACTGCTCTGCTCTGTCTGTGTTGGTCCTTCTGTTCCTGAATGTACACTATCTTTTTCGTTGGAGCCTCGTTGTTGTTGATGGTGCTCTGAATTATTTTGCCTGGTGTGGGTGGTAGGGGAGGATTTATGGTGGCAATCTTTACCCTGGATATCTTAATTTTTGTTTGTTAACCCTTACAGTCCCAGGCCCGAGTATATTCGTCAGAAGATAAGTAACTCCCCATTCCCAGGCCCGAGTATATTCGTGAGTAATGTACTTTCCTTGTAACTGCCTGTACAACCCTGTAGTTGGTAACACGACTGTTCAAGCACTGCTACTAGTCTGGCAATACTTCTCAGCTTATATAAGATCCACTGAAGTGTGACTGGGCCAGTCTTGCTCCACCTCTTGAGGTGAAAAGGTGGTCTCTCCTGCCATTTTTGCCACAGCGCTTCGGACTGCAGGGGACTTTTATTACTGTATCCTATGGTATGGTATGGGTTAATCTTGGCTGCGGGAAACCTTTTGTGAACTTAACATGTTTCTATCGTCAGTGAGATGGTGTTTTCTTAATTTTATTATGACTTGAACTAGTCCATTTAGTTTAGCTTGGAAAGAACCTCTAGAATTTTAAGAGGTAGTACTATTTCACATAACTCTTTGATTTCACTAGATTGTATCGAAACTGAATACATTCGTCGAATGATTACCAAAACTAAGTAAGAAAAGTATCATCAACCTTTAATTACTATATCTTTCCCCCTTTTATGTACATTATTTAGTACACTGTAAACACTGAAATAAATTATGTATATAACATTTGTGAATACTGATAGTGATTTATCTTACTATCATTGTATGTTTATTACTACCAATATGCCATCATAAGTATATATTATTATGATCATTATAATTATCCTTTTCATACTTTAAGTCCATAATGGACATAATATTGACAGTCTACAATTCCCTGCAGCACAAGTTTGGGCCAATTATGTTGAATATATCCGACTCGCTGATGATATATTCTGAAACACATATCCAAGTCGATGATCTCCTATTATACATTGTTCTGTGTTTCAAGTTTGTTATATACTGTAGAAGTGTACCAGTTATTTGTGCATGTGATTGTACAGTTGGCCACATAAATTTTAACCCACTCTATAATTTAAGCATGAAAGCATATAGGCCTATAGTATTTTATCTCTGTGATTTTGAAGGAGACAAAAGGCAGGCTGACTGTAATGAGTGTTTCCCTCAAAGCCAAAAAATTGACAGAGAGCCAAATTCAAGGGACATTGGGGTAAACATACCTGGACACACGCAATGTTACAGCAGTGTAAGTCATAGGATGAAGGAAAGATTGACTGAGGGAGAGAGTTCCAGAGTTCACTTGTGTATGATTGATTTAGAAACATATTTTGCTATGACATCGTAAATTGATCATAATCACTAATGCATAACAAATTATACACTCCCTCTCCCTTTGAAGGGAAAGTTGTGCACTTCATGTGTTTGAATTGAATGATATATGCTTCAGAAACGTGATTTGTCAAAGTCGGAAGATATCAACAGAATGGAACGTAACGAGATGACAATCGTGAGATGGATGTGTGGGGCCAAACTGCAAGATAGGATATCTAGTGAAGAGCTAAGGAGATGGTTAGGTAGAAAGAGTATCAGTGATGAGATGCGTATTTGTAGGCTTGGATGGTTTGGCTATGTGAAGAAGATAGATAAACTAAGTTGGGTGAAAAGATGTAAGTCCGTGAATGTGGGGGGAGCTGTACCACGGGGCAGACCAAGAAAGATGTGGGATTAGACCTTATAGTCTGATATTGAAGAACAAATAACATGACAAGTGTGGCAGCTCTGAACAGGGCTACCTGGAGCACCACCATTAGGACGTGAGAGCGGAACCGTCCGGTCGTATGGAGCAATCGGTCTTTTAAGTTTATGTATGTATGTATGTATGTATGTATGTATGTATGTAATTCAATCATACTATATTCCCTACCATGTTTAAAGTCACGGAGTGGATCAAATGTACAGTATGTGGCCAACTGTACGTGTTTTCACCTTCACTATGATTTCAGTTTTTGCCTACTTTCTATTTAGTCCATAGTTAATTATCTCGTCCACCTGTTATTATGATTATCCTTTAGTTAGCTTTCTTTGTCTTAACCCTTACACATTTCATCTCTTTGATTTTAGGGTTTAATTCTAGTTTCACTTTCACAGCACACTCATCAATTTCTATCGCTTCTATAAATTTGTCATACACCAAACTTAATTCCTTTATATGTCCGTAGCGGCGCAAATCCATTATATCGAATTATTAACTACTGTCAAAAAGTTAAAATACCTCCGCATAGACGGGGCCGTCGCCATTGTCGTACTGACAGCACAAGACTTTGGAACTCCTTCTCCCTGCCTTTCAGTCTAAACTAACACCCTCTTGCGGTCTTTTTCGGAAATATAGAGCCAATCACAGTCACGATTGCTACTTAAGTCACGCTTACAACCCTGATAACCAATTACACAACCCCACCACAAAGCATACGTCACACGTACCTTTAAGCAAATCACAGTCCTACCCGATCGCACACCTCCGATCATTCCAGTCATGGCTACCGTGTGTGAGGGATGTGCTCCAGTGCACCATAGAATCATTAAAGAAACATTCGAGGACAACGAAGCAAGCCTTCAATTATTTAACTAACCACAGTGTTCTCCCAAGAAAAGTGATTTGTCCTCGCTGCGGTAGTCAATGTAAGTTGACAGAGGACAAGAAACTTTGTCGCTGCAACTACACGTACTACGTCAACAAGAAACGAGCCCTACCCGGTCTAACCCTGACGACCCAACCAACACCTAGTAGCCTACCTGGTAGGTAGAGTTGTTTATTATTTTAATACCCAACTAGGTTAGGTTAGGTTAGGTAAGGTTGTTAGGTTAGGCTAATGTCTTTTTAAAGTTGACTATAATCGAGAAAACCCCTTTAGCCTACTAGGTTACTGTGTTTTTGGACTCTGAAAAATATATAAACCCGAGCCAACTTTTGTTAAAAGTTGGCTCGGGTTTATATATTTTTCAGAGTCCAAAAACCCAGTAACCTAGTAAACATTATAATACCCAACCAGCGGGGGTGTGGGGGCAGTAGCCCCCACCTATAATACTAGGTTAGGTTAGGTAAGGTTGTTAGGTTAGGCTAATGTCCTTAAAACCCAGTAACCTAGTAAACATTATAATACCCAACCAGCGGGGGTTTGGGGGCAGTAGCCCCCACCTATAATACTAGGTTAGGGTAGGTAATTAAGGTTGTTAGGTTAGGCTAATGTCCTTAAAAGCCAGTAACCTAGTAAACATTATAATACCCAACCAGCGAGGGTGTGGGGGCAGCAGCCCCCACCTATAATACTAGGTTAGGTTAGGTAAGGTTGTTAGGTTAGGCTAATGTCCTTTTTAAGTTGAATAAATTGAGTAAATTGGTTTACTAGGTTACTGGGTTTTTGGACTCTGAAAATTATATAAACCCGAGCCAACTTTTTACAAAAGTTGGCTCAGGTTTTTCTATTTTGGAGTTTTTATAATTTGAAAACCATCAAAACCCGAGCCAACTTTCAATATTATATTACTGGGGTTTTTCTATTTTCAGGTTTTGTTAATTTTCAATATATTAAATTCACAGTTTTTCTAATATTACCCCTTATTTTGGTCTTTTACCTCGCAATTTCCCTGATCTTCATAGCCCTCCCCACTAGTGGGGGCCGTGTTTTTAGATTGTTGGATAATGGATAAATACTCATTTGCACCAGTCCTTGCTATAAAATAACACTGTATATCAAAGAAAACGGAACAACAAAGAAAAAAAAAACTAAAATCGCTGTGAAAGTGAAACTAGAATATTACCGATTTTAGTGTGCATATTTCTCTCTACTTCCCATTGCCATTTTCTTTTGTTTCTTCTTTTTCCCCACTGTTTCGTGTTTCTCCTTATTTCCCTGTTTCTCATCTGGCCAAAATATGAATTTTCTCCTCTCCTTTCCCTCTAAAATTTTCCCTTTTCTCTTTTCCTTTATCTCAAAAATAACTCCCTTCTTCAAATCTTCCTCTCCCGTTTTCTATCCACTGTTCCTCTTCTTTAGTTTACCTTAAATATGAGCTTGGGGCATTACGTTTTTTGTAGTCGATTCCTCCCTTACATTTTCTTTAAGATGGATTCACAGGAGCAACTCTGAAATAGCTATCAATGAATAATACCTTGGAAGATTATGACGCATTATCACAGTTTATTCTGAATATCATTAGACGATTTCATACAACATAAGACAGATTTGTGGGATTTATAAGGATAAAGATAATCTCAATTAACCCCCTGACATCCATATAACCTTCTTAATATGAATAAAATCGTCTATTAATAGCCGGAAAACAGAACAAAAAATGCAGAGTGGATTTGGAAAGGGTAAAATCTGACTAATAATGATTCCTGTTTTGTTAACCTGCCATCCGGCTAGTTACCGATACCAGTAAAAAATAATCTGAAACCGTAATTTCAGCTAATCTTTTATAAGAACATTGCCTCCAACAATAAACTAATCTCAGTTTAGTTTTATAAAATGGGCCCAAATTAACCTATGCCTATGTATTCATGTATAGGAAAATAAATAAGCGTTAGAAATAATGACCTCTACTGGTTTAAGGGATTGGTAGGCTAGTTGCTTTTTCTCCGTTTAGTCCCATTAGCTTTGATATATTATAACGTTCGTTCCATTAGTTTGGCCGATTTTAAGACCTTTTGTCCCATTTCTTTGTAAATATATTGACCTTTCGTGCCATTTAGGTGTCGATTTTTGTCCTGTCGACCGATAGCGAGCCTGTAATTCTAGGAGGGACCAGCCTTCGGTCGGGACGTTATTCTACCGAAAAAATGTACAGATTTATCTTGAATGGGGGTCTAGGGGTTGTTTTGTTTAGCTTGATGGAGTCCTAGCGAGGTTACTATAAGATATATATATATGAATACATAAATAGACCAAAAAATAACCACTACCCCCTTAATGCAAAAAGCACTCCTGAGCCACACTGAACAAGCCTTGATTATGTTTGTTAACCCATTCAGTACCGGTGACATATTTTTCATTATATTTTGGAAACTATTAGAAGACTTGATTCGGCTTAGGAAGGACGTCTACCAGTTAAATGCTACAGGCTTTCTCAATTAATCCTTTTAGCTACCATATATTCTTCCTAAGATTCATAAAATCGTCTAAATGTAACTATTCTATCTATTCTATATATTCAGGCCCAATCCACACTTTTCCTAGTTTGTTTTCGTTTCTTGTTCCCTCTTTTCCATTTTTGTTTCTTTTTTTGGGGGGTGGCCGACTCAAGACAGAGCCAGAATAGGGACAACACAACATAAAACAATGAACACACACAAACAAAATACAAATGCACACACATCAACTTTACCTGTAAATTTGTATACCGGAAAGTTACCTGGATATGATAACAATTCAACCCCTTGAGGATAATGACGAGTTTTGACAGTTTATTGTGGCTATCATTAGACGATTCTATAATGGTTAGGAACGGTATATGAACGTTAGAGGGTTAATTGAGATAGTCTTTACCCTTTTGATGTCCACGGACTTTCTTAGTTGTGTAGAATCGTCTAATTTCTTAAAGCCTTCAAGATCCGATTGTGCATATATTTTCTGTTTTCTTGCTATCATTAGATGATGTTATCCAGATTAGGAGGGATATATGGAAGTCAGAGGGTTAATTGATACAGTCTTTACCCCTATAACTCCCACAGTCCGTTCAAAACTGTATAACATCATCTAATGATAACCAGAATAAACTGTCAGCAAATGCGTCATGATCTTCAAAGGGAAAATTAGGTACTTAAAGACAAAATAAGTTACAACTATATCCGCTTATCATTATCAATGCAACATGTGCATAATGGAGAATACATTTAGGCTCACAAGTCGTGTAAAAGCAAAGCAATGGAAAAAAGTACAAGACCATTAATTTTTCACCGGATTCCGAAAAAAAAACAGAGCTTGGTGGTGGTAGAACAGTCGCGGTCATTAATACTGATGCATACATTTTCGAAGCAGTCTCGAGCTGGATTGAATCACTTTATAATTTATTTACCTGATATTTGCATTTAGGAGGTTCGTTTCAGTAGTTTGAAGCTTTAACATTAATCAGAATTAATGACCGCGACTGTACATAAAACTGGACACTGTTCAAAACGGCCTCACTCCTAAACGGCCACACTCCTAAACGGCCACACTCCTAAGCTGCCACAATCAAAAGGGGCAACAATCCTAAATAACTTTAGGTTAGATTAGGCAAGGTTAGGTTAGGTTTGGTTTGTCAGGTTAGATTAGGTTAGATTTACAGTTTTGTTACGTTAGTTTAGAATATGATGCTAAGTTGATTTAGGTGTTCTATGCGTTTTGCTTGTGGCCATTTTTAATTGAATCCTATAAAAGTTACATACCAAAATAATACATGAACATAGATATCTTAATAGATAAATACATATATAATAATACAAACATAAATAGCAATAAATAGAAAAATTAATAAAATAATGGCCTCCTAGATCTACGTAAATTGTATTATTGCGACCGGCCGCCACACAACACCTCTCCTCTCTCACGCTGGAGCCAAAGTCACGCCAACAGTTTTACCGGAGAATTTGTAACGGAATATGGTCATCTGGTACACACCATCAAGCTTAAAACAATATGATTACTTTAGTTTCCTCCCTAGACCATCATCAAGCTTAAAGACACATTGTCAAAATCCCCCTTCTAGATACATTTGTACATTTTTGGGTAGAATAATGTCAGCTGATAGCAGATCGCCAGAACAAATCAACACCTAAATGGAACGAAAGGTCTTATTATTGACAAAGAAATGTGGTGACAAGACTTAAAATCGCAGAACTAATGGGCCGAACGTCTTAAAAGATTAAATACTAAAGGAGCTAAATATGAGAGAGAATGGAGCCCAGAACAAAATAACTCTCCTCCCTTAAAGAGCTCTCCTCTATCGCGCTGAAGCCAAAGTCACGCCTAAGGTCCATGTAGAGGTCGGCTGGGCTGGCGCGCAGGTAGGATACGGTCACTCAGGAGTTGTGACGTCAGCTGTACCATGCTGTACCACCAGCCCTGACCCTGACCCCAGTCTGACCCAGGTCTTTTCTGTGTAAACACCTTCTATCTAAGATTATTACATCGACTGATATATTTGCAAAGCTGCAGATATGCCGAGCAATTGTTCGGTATATGGGTGCTGTAACACGCAGAAAAAGAAAAAAAAAATCAGCAGGATCAAACATTAAATACTTCCGAAAGAAAAACAATGTCAGCAGCGATGGTTTCATTCATGTAGCCGAGCTGATGATATCAATATAGATAATGCACTGGTGTGCTCAATACATTATACGGACAGCAATTACAAAGGTGACCTGAGATCTCCCCTCCTTGGAATTGACACACCTAAGAGACAACGGACACTAGTGGATGATGCAATTCCATCTCTCTTTTTGTGTCAGGGTATGTTATATTTACACTATAATGCAGTTGTGAGTAAATGTGTATTGTGCGTGAGGGGTGACTGTCTGTGTAAGTGAATGATTGGTGTGTGTGGTATGTGAGATAATGGTGCGTTTGGTGTGTGAGTGCGTGAATAGTGTATGAGGGATATGTGTGGTTTGTGAGCGTTACTGAATGGGACATGTGAATTATCTTTATAATGGATATTTTTAATAAACTATATAAACAGAGATCTATCACATATGTCGTGTGGTGTGTGTGTGTGTGTGTGTGTGTGTGTAATAACACTAATAAAGGAGATATATCTATAACTCTGTTAACAATAGGTATATCCTTAGATCTTTTCTGAAACGATATTAAGTAAGTTATTGCTGTAATCAATTAGTTGAAATGGTGCCTCAGTTGAATTACAATGGAGTATGCTGGAAAACGAGCATCATTATTATCTAGGCTGCTTATGGAGCTTTTTTATGCAGGATGGTTGCGGGAAGAAATGTATGGACCATTATTATTTTAACATTATTATTATTATTTGTATTATTATTAATAATATTAATTGTGTATGTGAGAATATTTACATATATATGCTCGAAATCACAGACTTGTCAGTACATATGCTATACAAATATCATTATATTCTGTATGGCTACTTAAATAATACCTAAGCACACATATATACAAGTAAAGGAGGAATTGCATATTGTTCGTGTGAGAGTATACATGTGGGGTCAGGGAATTCCAAACAGAAACAAAAAGAAGGCTCCCGGAAATTAAATTACAATGAGAAGTTATTCCCAGGTCAATCCTGCAGGTGTGTGTGTGTGTATGTGTGACTGTGTGTGTGTGTGTGTGTGTGTGTGTTTGTGTGTAGAGAACATAATAAGAGCATAAGAAAATGGGAATCTGCAGAAAGCTGATTGGCCCACACATGTCAGACCCCTATCACACCGAACCCTAATTATAAGGTCCAATAATCGGCCCAACTCATTAATACTATGAAAACTGACCTCACCAAAAAGGTCAGAGGTCAACTAGGAAATCAATTTGCAATAAGAGGTCATTCACAGGTCAATCCTGCATGTGAGATCAGGTTCCAAAATGGCCTTGGTCAGGTCAAGTATCAGTGTGTGTGTGTGTGTGTGTGTGTGTGTGTGTGTGTGTGTGTGTGTGCGTGTGTGTAGGTGAGTGTGGGTGTTTGTGTATGTAGGTGTGTGTGTGTCGGTGTGTGTGTGTGTGTGTGTGTGTGTGTGTGTGTGTGTGTGTGTGTGTGTGTGTGTGTGTGTGTTTAGCGATCATGAGAATATAAGAGAATGGGAGTCTGCAGAAAGCCAATTGGCCCACACAAGTGTTGGAGTTGATCTACCGACTGATGTCATATGCTTCTTTACCAAAATATCTGTATTTTTTTTAATTAAAAATATAAATAATCGTATTAGGATAAACGAGAAAAAAACAAGACTAGCAGAAGTGAAAATAGAACATTTACGAAAATGAGCAAATAATAATATGTAGAACAGCCGTGGATCACTTGTGTAAATTATATGTTCTTTCTTATTATGGTGTATAGTGACATTCTGCCAAAAAGGAATCTTATACTATATGCTAAACTATGATATTTCACTAGAATTTGTTTCCAATGCTAAAAGACTACACTGATATTATTTTCATGAGTATTGGGCTTCTACTGTTAAGGGAATACAGATAGCCAAGCAAACCAAAACAATATTTGTGTGCATATATTCTAAGTACTCCCCTATCATATGTACAAATACTGCATATATTATATATGTACAAATAATGCCTGTCAACGCTAAATATGCAAGCAACTTAGGAGAGAGAGAGAGAGAGAGAGAGAGAGAGAGAGAGTGTGAGAGTGAGTTCTGTGGCTGCTATATAATTATATGGTCCCTCATCTTGGTCCAGTGGTACCAGCTGACGTCACGCGCACAGTGAGCGTAAACTGATCCATCAACCGGCCAACCTCTCTAAGTGGACCTTGGTTACACCAACATTTTACCCGGATAATTTGTTTCAGTGTCGAGTCATCTGGTACAAGTTAGTAAATAATTTTGAGATTGTCCTATGGTTTATTGTTTTAAATAGAATATTCAACCCCTACTGTATCGTCAACGTATATTTATTTATTCTAGCTATATTTAGACGCTTTATGCAGTTTAAATTAAGAAGGATAATGGGTAGTAAATAGGGTTAAGTGAGATAATTCAAAGGCTATTAATTGCCGAAAGCCACTTTTCAACGGAATTACACCGTCTAACAGTAGCCAGAGTAAAGATAAAAGGACAGCACCGGTACTGAAAGGGTTAAAATTGGCAGCTACCTAAGATTCCAAAATCCGTCAAGCTTGAGGCATAAATCGGTAGCAAATATCTTGCTACAATGTCTGGGTTCTGGTCTAGTGCCGCCCCTCGCCCGCTACACAAGAGCTCTCATCTCTTCCACTGAGCCAGGGTCACCAAACCACTTTTACCCAATTTACATACTTTGACCTTGACCTTTAAGAGGGGTAGGTGTTATTTATTTATTTATATACTTATTATATATTATTATTTTCGTTTCCTCTCTAGGCCTCCGACAAGCTTAATAAATAATCTTTAAGATCCTCTTTCATGATACATTTCTACATTGTCTCGGCAGAAAAATATTCGGCCGAAGGCCGGTTTCTCCTAACTTCAAGAAAATAATCAACACCTAATTGACACAAAAGGTCGTAACATTGACAAGGATATCACACAAAATTTATTAAAACCGCCAAACTAATGGAGCGAGCGTCTTGAAAAAATCAAAACTAATGGGGCTAAACCTTAGAGAGAAGGGAGCATAGAAGAAAAAAACCCAACAGTTAATACTGTTTTTCTTGACAGTTCTAATGCGTTTCTATTATCCCGTGACTACCTGTAATACTACTTGTTTTTCGATATTTGGAAGCTTCAAAAGAGTGTATGCAAGTCAAAGGGAAAATTGATTGTTAAAGGTATATAGTATGCTGTATGAAATGTGTAGTGTTAGGAAGAAAAAAAAAAGAACAAACATATATATATATATATATATATATATATATATATATTATTAAATCAGTGCGTGTGTCTGTTTGTCTGTCTGTGTGTTCTTAATAGGCGGCCGCAGTTTTGGACCTGGGGAGCTGAAACTTTGTATGTGGGTGTCAATTGACCTGGGTCAGGTCATAAAGGGAGTGAGGCCACGATCGGAGGTCGTTTCGAGGCCGAAATTGAAACCAAAATTTAAAAAAAAATCCGTTTGGGGCAGAAGGAGGCCTCCGATCGAAAAGGTGTATGAAACAAAAGTTGTTCGCAGCCCCCCCAAAATGGGGGTACGGATGAGGTCAGATCCAAAATCGGAGGTCATTTAGCGGCCAAAATCGAGGTCGTCGTTTAATGAGGCACAGGGAGGTCGAGGCCGGTGATTATGGTAGTAGTAGTATTGTGATGATTGTGGTAGTAGTGATTGATGATGGTGATTATGTGTTCATAAATAAATGGTAGAATTTAAACCCGGGCAACGCCGGGTACCCCTGCTAGTATATAATATATATATATATATATATATATATATATATATATACTGTATATATAATTATATATACAAATATATATACGGTATATATTATATATATATATATATATATATATATATATATATATATATACTGTATATATATATATATATATATATATATATATATATATATATATTTTCTTTAATACATACGAGGTTGAAAGAAATGGCAATTTCTGCGTTGGAAATTTTATTATTCAAAGTTTCCAGGTCTCTGATGAGTTTTCGCTGGGTGGCAGGAAGTAGATGAAGGAGATGAGCAAAATTCATGGTGGTACAGGGTTACATAAATGTACATGATGATACAGGATATACGACGCGTTTCACTGGACAA
Source organism: Paralithodes platypus (assembly GCA_032716605.1). Classification (NCBI taxonomy): domain Eukaryota; kingdom Metazoa; phylum Arthropoda; class Malacostraca; order Decapoda; family Lithodidae; genus Paralithodes; species Paralithodes platypus. Next base: position 33,980,479 of record CM064510.1, on the reverse strand, counting down.
CCAGCATTATCAAGTAAGGAAGGAATGAAATAAAAGGTAAACAGGAAGGGTATATATAGAGGGTGGAGGATCAGAGGAGGAGGAAAACAGGGGGCAAAAGTCTGCTATTGGTGGAAGCGTAAACTAGGAGAGAGAAGGGGTTAACCGCTCCACGCATGCGCACTGGATGCGGGATGGTGGTCAGTAGGTGGGGTCGAAGCTGATTGGCTGCGTGTCGAGGGGCGTGGCCTAAGTTGTGTGGCGCCTGCAGAAGACGAAGCTGAAGGAGGTAGCGCGGGGGGCTGCGTCAAGGGCACCGGGGGGCGAGGAGGGGTGTTAGGTCCTGTAGGGTAGTGCCTTTTGGCAGAAGGAAGGATCTGAAGGTCCAGAGTTTGGTTGTTGATGTTGGGATGTAAGGCTTGGATATATAAAGCTTCGAGTATAGGTAATCTCCTTGGGTCACTTTCTTTATCGAGTATGGTGGTGTGTTTCTCTAACTCGTTGCGTGTGAGGTAAGGGTGGTTAGGGGTGAGATAGTGGTCTTTGATGGCTCCAGCCTGAAGGTGAAGAGTTAACCGACGTGAAAGACGAGTCTGCGTCATACCAATATAGGAATGAGGTCCACAGTCCTCATAATTACAGGTATGTTGGTAAATGACGTGATCGTCGGTCATCGGGCTCTTTATCTTGGTGGAGGCTGGTTTGTTGCGGAGAACGAGGTTGGAGGTCTTGGGGGATTTGTAATAAATTATTAATTTGATTTTGTTTTCCGGGTTGGTTGGGTGGACATGCTTGGAGATTATTTCTTTTAAGACGGCCTCGTCATTTTTGTGTTCAGAGGACATGTAATTGCGGTAGAAGATCTTAATTTCATTGGGGGGGTCAATGTTGGGAGGGCTTTGAGTGTACCATTTTTCAAGATGGTGGTTGATGGTGCTGGAGATGTCGGAGTTGGAGTATCCGTTATTTACTAAAACTTGGGATAGTCTTTCTAGTTCCTGGTGGGTGTCGGCCCAGGTAGAGCAGTGCGTGAGGGCTCTCCTAACATAGGCGGAGATGGAGGATAGAAGATAACGGCGGGGGCATTCACTATCGCCGTTGAGGCATTGTCCTGTGTTAGTAGGTTTAATGTAGACGGTGGTTTTGAACCCATGGTCGTTCAGAGCTACGAGGATGTCGAGGAAGGGGAGTTGTCCATTGTTAGATTTTTCAAAGGTGAAGTTAAGTCCGGAGGAGGTCATGAAGCGACGCTGGAGTTCCTGTAGTTCGTGGAGGTCCTTGATTTGCACGAAGATGTCATCCACGTATCTACAGTAGACGGCTGGTCGTTGGGCAGCTAGGAGCTCTTCCTCGATGGTACCCATGAAAAAGTTCGCAAAAAGAACTCCTAGGGGGCTGCCCATCGCCACACCGTCTATCTGCTTGTACATGTACAACGCAGAAATTGCCATTTCTTTCAACCTCGTATGTATTAAAGAAAATTTATTACCTGGCTTTACTAACATATATATATATATATATATATTTATATATATAAAGAGGATGAAACAGATGCCATAATAGTGAAAGCGTTAAGGGGAGATGGTTCACTTTTTGGTCGATTTTTTTATTTTTTTCAGTTATATATTATTGTTCTAGTTTCCTCCCTAGACCTCCATATCAGGCTTAAGGGGAGATTTTTAGTTGATTTCCTAGACTTCCATCAAGCTTAAAATTACTCCCCCTTGACCCCCTTTCAAGACAAATTTGTAAATTTTCTGGTAGAAAAATTTCCCGGCCGAAGGCCGGTTCCCCTTAAATTACAGGTTCGATATCGCTCGCCAGGAAAAAATCGACACCTAAATGGCACGAAAGGTCTTAAAATTGACAGAAATGGGTCGAAAGTTTTTAAAATCGTCAAAATAATGGGGCGAACGTCTTAAAATTAGAAAAGCAATGGGGCTAAACATGAGGAAGAAAGGAGTCAAGAAAAAAATCCCTCAAGTGGATATCCCCCCTTAAAAGAACACCCGCTAGAACACCTTTCAAGAGAAATTTTGTACATTTTATCGGTATAAATTGCAGGCTCGCTAGTAACAAATCGACACCTAAATGGCACGAAAGGTCCTATTAAGGACAAAAAAATGGGATGAAAGGTCTCAAATCGTCAAACATACTTTACATATGGAACTAATGGAACAAATATCTTATAATCTGAAAACTAATGGGGCTAAACAAGAGGAAGAAAGGGGACCAAAAAATGGGGCTTATTTATATTTCAATAATATAAACCGTAAAACAGAATACATAATCTCCCAGCAGAGGTCGACGAAAGCTTCCTCCACCACCATTTCTCAGCTGTCAGTCAAGTGTGCCCCCTTCAGTACCTTTTGATCCTCCCTATGACTTACTAATAACCAGGGGAGGCCTTTGTTCTTCATAGTATTTGATCCACTTAAAGGGCTGGTTTGTATTTATTTATTCATTTACCTATTTATTTATTATAATACATTAGTTTCTTTCGAAGACGTTCATCAGGCCTACACACACACACACACATACAAAAACTTACACACACACACAAAGCCAAGACCCACCTTCGAGATAAACTTGTAAATTTTTCGGTTAAGGATTATGGTGTGTAATCGCAGTTACTCTGGCTATCTTTGGGCTAATTATTTCAGCTTAGCAAGGATCTGTGGGAGTCAGAGCCATAATGGAGTTTGTTTTGACCCATTATATTCCTTGAGGCCATTTCTGATCCGTGTAAAATCGTATAATGGCCGCTTCGATTAAATTGATACTGACATCGTTAATTGGGATAATGTCGATATTTCTTTATTCCCTGAGGCACTTTCTAAACTGAATAAAATCCTCCTGAAGTAGTTTAAATAACTTAATTCAAATTGTGTCTTACTGAAGGGGTTAACCCTATCTGATGTAAGGTGGGTCTTTTAGTAGCCTCCCTGATTCACCTCATTAGTTGGAATATCTTTACCCCTTCACCACCGTTACGTTATTTTCACCATTCTGTTTACCATTAGACGATTTTCTTTAGTTTATAATATACTTCTACGACTCAAATGAGTAAAAACGAGCTCAATAAACCCTCTAAGTAACATAAGTCCTTCTTAAGCTGCAAATAGTCCTCTAATTTTAGCTAGAATCAAAGGTAAAAAGGCGTCATGGTGCTGAAGAAGTTAACTTCAACTCATTACTTGCCAAGCTTCTCACCTTGAAACATTGTTTATTGAGATAATAATGTGATGGTTGGGATAATCTATCGAAGGCCTAATACCAGAATTGAAAAAAAATGTCGAGTCACTAAAATAACTACTTCTACTCCTCCAACAAGAAAATAAAACAATTTATTTAATGGGTGACTTCAATCTTGATCTTCTTCATTCTGATCGTTCTGTACCTGTGTCTGATCTAATATAAATTTTCCACAGCAATTTTCTTTTTGTACCTCAACTTGCGCTACCAGAGTAACTAACGATACAGCAACATTAATTGACCACATATGGACTTGCATGCTAACATATTAAACGGAATTGTCCAATGTGAAATATCTTACTATTTTCCCATTTTTTCTAGCTTTAAATCTAATAATCCAACAAGATTAACCAGTAAAACAATAACAATATCATAACGAGACCATAAAAGTGATAACGTAGATAATTTTCATATGGACGTGAACAATGATAACTGGAATAGGTTTTATGAGTCAAATGATTCATCCACGTGTTTCGCACTGCTTCATGACAAATTGACTTCGTGTTACGATAAGTATTTTCCAATAAAGACGAAAACCACAAAAGAACAACACGAAGCAAAGCTATACATTACAAATGAAATTAAATCGCTCATCAAGGAGAAGGGAAATAAACTACAACGAAAATGCTATAAACAACCAATAACTTACGGCAATGAATACCGACATTTACGAAATATAGTAACTCAGCTGATAAAAAATGCTTAATGAAAATATATAGATAAATTGAATTAATCCTCTGGTAATGTTAAACAAACTTGGAAAGTCATAAACTCCATATTAAAAAGAAAAACTAAAAATCCCATAAACCTACTATAATTCACTCCAACACTAATGAAACGACAGCTAATCTATTTAATGAATATTTTGCTAATGTCGGGCAAACACTATCAAATCAAGTAAATCCTAGCCTTGCCCCCTACACCTCATATTTACCCAAATCTAATAATGACAATACCCTACAACATACTCCATCACTTCACATGAAATAACAAGTATAATACACACATTACGTGACAGTTCTGGTGGCCACGATAATTTCCCCATGTTCCTAAAAATTGTCAAAATTACTCCTATTCACAAATCAGGTCCCTATGATGATGTATGTAATTTTCGACCGATCTCTGTCCTCCCATCACTGAGCAAAATATTAGAAGAAAAAAAACCACATGTACCAAAGGTAATTGAATTGTGTCACTAATAATAAAGTAGGTGTGCAGTTTTCGCGTTACCAAAAATAAAATAAAAAAATAAAACATAAATGCATACGCAACTCTGCGACCTATAATTCTGCAAGTAGTATTGAATGTCTTAGGCAAAATAGGTTTATATACAGTATATACAGTACCGGTATATATATATATATATATATATATATATATATATATATATATATATATACATATATATACCGGTACTGTATATATATAAAATATATATAAGAAAGAAATAGTGACCATAATCTGTGACCTTTACCATTCACCTTGACCTTTGAATAACGAAGAAAACAAAATGGACAATCGTTGCATTGACCAACCAAATTTGCCAGCAAAATTTGGTGACGATACGTAACCCGTTCAGTACAGTTCTGTCGGTTTCATTTCATACTGGATACTAAGACGATTTAATTTAGTTTATGAAGGGCCTCTATAAAAGTAGCAGGCCATCAACTATCTTAACCCTTTTTACTACCACAGATCCTTCATAAGCTCCACAAAATCGTCTAATTATAGCTAGAATACAATGAAAAAGACGTCACCGGTACACAACGGGTTCAACAGTCTAGGAAGAGTTTAAAGACAATTATAAACACTCTTCTTTTGTTCTTTTTCCTTGACCTTTAACCTTAACACCTTACGAGCGGCCTATGCGGTTTATTTATATGTACCGCACAGCGGGGTGTTTTTAGCCAAAATAGGGCTGTTTACGTGATCATTTTCATGCCTAAATAAGACCCAGAACGTAAAACAAGTATCTATCCCTGAAAGGGCATAAACAGAGCTTTCGAATGACACCATAACGATCCTTTTATGATGGCTAGTTTTCTTGCAATAACCGTGCAACGCGAGTGCAAAAAGCATGTAATTCGGTACTTTCCCCATATAATTCAGTATGTAGCGAGTGAGAGAGGGAGGAGGGAGCTGAGATTCGTGTCATTAGGTTCGCCGCGGTGGTCTGGAGCAGTCATACGCTCGCTAGTCTCCTGCCACCACTTGTCTCTCTCTCAGCAACATTACGTGCTGAAATTGCCACTCGACCTATGTCGAGCGCCGCCACATAGTCCAGCTTTATTTAACTCGACTTATGTGGTGAGCCGCTAATTAAGGGTTAAGTATTATAATATATAAATATGTGATTGAATTATATGTGATTTAAGTAAAATGCAACTAACAGTCATCAGCTTATCGAAAATTGATTTATTGTATGATGAAGGTTAACTTATGACCTTGGCCTGTGACCTTGACCTTTATGTAGAATTATATTTGTGTTTGCTTTGATGTAACTAGAATATCAATGAAGTGTGTCAAATTTCATTAAAGATCATCAGTTAGTTTCAGAGGTATTACCCTTAAAGAATGGCGCTCGACTTAAGTCGTGCACCAATTTGCAGCAAGTTAGGAGCATTATTAAGGCTTTTAACACCTTACGAGCGGCCTATGCGGTTTATTTATATGTACCGCCCAGTGGGGTGTTTTTAGCCAAAATAGGGCTGTTTACGTGATCATTTTCCTGCCTAAATAAGACCCAGAACGTAAAACAAGTACCTATCCCTGAAAGGGCATAAACAGAGCTTTCGAATGACACCGTAACGATCCTTTTATGATGGCTAGTTTTCTTGCAATAACTGTGCAACGCGAGTGCAAAAAGCATGTAATTCGGTACTTTCCCTATATAATTGAGTATGTAGCGAGTGAGAGAGGGAGGAGGGAGCTGAGATTTGTGTCAGTAGGTTCGCCGCGGTGGTCTGGAGCAGTCATACGCTCGCTAGTCTCCTGCCACCACTTGTCTCTCTCTCTCAGCAACATTACGTGCTGAAATTGCCACTCGACCTATGTCGAGCGCCGCCACATAGTCCAGCTTTATTTAACTCGACTTATGTGGTGAGCCGCTAATTAAGGGTTAAAGGGTTAAAATCGAGTGCAAATGGCCGGGAGCGCAGCAGGCCACACGTCCGACACCCAGGGCTTCCCGCCACCCACTGACTCACGCTCCCTGTGTTCTCGAGAGGCCGGCAGTGTAGCCAGTAGTGAGCTTAGCTGGGAAAAATATGCCGCTATACGCTAAACTCCCATGTTGGTGGCACCACTGCATGAGAACCAAGAGTGCTACGTAGCTCGTTCTGGTCTCATTTTGAAGCTTTTAGCGCCTAGTTCTTTGCTGAATACATTTCTTTTCATGCAGATAATTGATTGATCATTCAGGAGGGCCTGAATATGCCCAAAATAGCCCCAAAAAAACGCTAGACAAAGGTTAAAGGAATAGTTGATCTTGACCTTTGACATTCATCTTGACCTTCATGATATCTGAAAATTTAACATTCTAATTTTCCCTTAATGCACAACTGTCTCAAGGAATGTTGTGAAGTTTACATGAATAGTAAAGAAATTAGCATATTGACTTTATATATGACGGTGACCTGTGAACTTGACCTATCAAATGGAATTATGCTTATTCTTGTATGACCTTGCTCTAGGCATTCCGAATATGCATGATATGCCTAATGAGAATCTTACATTATATAAGAAATACTAGTAAAAATCATATATCGACCTTTAACCTTGACCTTTGGCCTTCGACATTAGAATTTCTTATCAAGGATTTAGTTAGCTTAACAGCAATGTTCGTATTAACTAGCATTATGAATATGGTGTAGCCTAATTCGTATACAAACTTATTGATTAAAAATAGTGATCATATACTGTGACCTTGACCTTTGACCTTTGACTAAAAGTAAAATACATACATTTGGATGGTCGTCGCATTGACCAACTGAATTTGCCTGTATAATTTTATGACAATACATTAAACAGTCAAGGAGGAGTTTAGGGAAAATGACAAATACTTATTTTGACCTTGACCTCTGACCTTAACTATTACAATATTTATGTAAAATCTGATATATTAGACTATACTTAAGTAATAAGCCATAATACAGCCAGTTTTCTAAAATTTGAGTTATCTTTTTTAATAAATAATAAAAGTTGAACATTGACCTTGAACTGTGACCTTTATGAAGTTCATTTTGTTTGCATTGACATTGCAATACAAATCAAATAAGCATGCCTAATTTCATTAAAACACATCAGTTAGTTTCATATATATTAAGAGAATAGTTGAACTTGACCTTTATCTTGACCTTTATAGTTCTCAACATTTATTAATTTCCTTTTCACTTTAAGTGCAGCTATCTCACCAAATGTTGTGAAGTTTGCATGAAAAGTAAAGAAAATAGCATATTGACCTTTTATTTGACCTTGACCTGTGACCTTGACCTTTCATATGGAATAGAATAGTTTATTGTATGACCATGGCCTAGATATTCCGAATATACATGGTAAGCCTAGTGATAATCTAACAGTTAGTATGAGAAATACTAGTAAAAATACTATTTTGACCTTTGACCTTGATCTTTGACCTTACCCTATAGAATAATTATCTAAAGTTTGTGAAATACGATGTCAATGTTACCAGTAACTTGTAAACTGAAAATGAAGACATTTGAATAAAAACTAAAAATAAATTGTATAAGTTGATCTTTCACCATGACCTGTGACCTTGACCTTTATGTAAGAGTAAAACATAGTTTTCATGACATTGCCCAGGAAAATCAAATAAGCATGACTAATTTCATTAAAACCCATCAGTTAGTTTCATATGTATTTATAGAGTAGTTGACCATGACCTTCGACCTTGACCTTCATGATATGTCTCAAAATTTATTATTTTCCTATTCATTTAAAGTGAAACTATATTGCCAATTTTTTTGAAGTTTGCATGAAAAGTAATGAAATTAGCATATTGACCTCTTATTTGACCTTGACCTGTGAACTTGACCTTTCATATGGAAATGTTTAGTTTCTTGTATGACCTTGCCCTAAGTATTCCGAATATACATGGTAAGTTTAGTGAGAATCTAACAGTTAATATAAGAAATACTAGTAAAACAAATATTTTGACCTTTGACCTTACCCTTTAGAATATTTATCTAAAATTTGATCAATAGGATATCGAGGTTACTAGTAACTTGCATAGTGCAAATTTAGAAATTTGAGTAAAAACTAAGACACATGAAATATTGACCTTATTTTTAACCTTGACCTTTGACCTTAACCTTTAAGTTAAATTGAAAATTTCTTTTCGACTGACCTTCGCATTAACCAAATGAATATACCTGTGAAATTTGGTGAAAATCCATTGAACGGTCTAGGAGGAGTTTCCGGACGGACGACGGATGACGGACGACGACGACGACGACGGACAAGCTGAATTGTGGTGCACAGTATACGGGCGGGACCTGTGTGTACGATACCACTCTGCTTCGCAGAGTTGAAAATATATTAACAAATAGTAAGTTTGGATTCAGACCCAAAAGATCAACCGAAACTGCTTTGCTTTTTTTGAATGATTTCGATAAAACTAACTTCACACTTGGTATCTTCCTTGACCTGTCAAAAGCATTTGATACAGTTGACCATAATATATTATTTGATAAGTTGTATCATTACGGAGTAAGGGGAGTTGCACATAGGTGGTTCACGTTACTTATCACGTCGCCAACAATATGTTGGATATCAGCAAATAAGCTAACCCTAAACATTAAAACAAAACAAAATTATATGATTTTCCATAGGCACAAAATAATTATATATCCCTTATCTCCACTGAAATTTAATAACTCTGTTCTAACCGAAGTTCACACAACAACATTTCTGGGCGTAACAATGCAGCAAAATTTAAACTGGCATGACCACATGAACGCAGTTAGAGGCAAGATCGCTAAAATATGTGGGATTTTGTATCTAACACACGATTCCCTGGATCAAAATGACCTTATTTTAATCTACTACTCCCTAATATATAGCAATATACTCTATTGTAACACTGTGTGGGGAGGCACTAACAAGTCAGCGCTTAGTCCAATAGTTAACGTTCAATTATGGGCCGTATGAACTATGGCGGGATTGAAAAGGCGAGACCATACTAATGAATCTTTCCTAAACATGGAATTACTTAAATATTATGATATAAATAAAGTAGGTGTGCAGTTTTCTCATTACCAAAAAAAAAAAAAAAAAAAAAAAAACAATGCACCCGTACGCAACTCTGTGACCTAGACTTCTGCAAGCAGTATTGAATCTCTTAGGTAAAATCGGTATATAAATATATATATATATATATATATATATATATATATATATATATATATATATATGCTGTATACTAACTGTTTTTATACTCACAGCCAGACTTGAACCACTGACAGTCAGAACAAGTGCCCATACTTTAATCCACTATACCACAGCGTGATAGAGGATACTTGTGTGCAGTGGATTAAAGCATAAACACTCGTCCTGACTGTTGGTGGTACATGTCCGCCTGGGAGTATATATATATAATTACATTTATGATCGCATTGAATCTTAACCATTGGAATATTTATCTATAATAAGGTCAGCGTAACATTATGTTGTAGCATTTTGAATATGGTGTAATTCAAATTTAGAATATATATAAGAAAGAAATAGTGACCATAATCTGTGACCTTCACCATTCACCTTGACATTTGAATAACAAAAACACAAAATTTGGACAATCGTTGCATTGACCAACCGAATTTGCCAGCAAAATTTGGTGACGATACGTAACCCGTTCAGTACAGGTCTGTTAGTTTCATTTCATACTGGATATTAAGACGATTTTATTTAGTTTATGAAGGGCCTCCATAAAAGTAGCAGGCTTTCAACTATCTTAATCCTTTTTACTACCACAGATCCTTCATACGCTCCGCAAAATCGTCTAATTATAGCTAGAATACAATAAAAAAGACGTCACCGGTACACAAAGGGTTAAACAGTCTAGGAAGAGTATAAAGAAAATTATTAACACTCTTCTTTTGTTCTTTGACCTTGACCTTTAACCTTAAGTATTATAAAATATATATATATATATATATATATATATATATATATATATATATATATATCATTGAAGTACATGATATTTAAGTAAAATGCAACTAACAGTTGTCAGCTTATCGAAAATTGGGAATTTTTATGATGATGGTTAACTTATGACCTTGGCCTGTGACCTTGACCTTTATGTAGGATTATATTTTATTTTGCTTTGATGTAACCCTAGAAAATCAAATAAGTGTGTCAAATTTCATTAAAAATCATCAGTTAGTTTCAGAGGTATTAAAGGAATAGTTGACCTTGACCTTTGACCTTCATCTTGACCTTCATGATGTCTGAAAAATTAACATTTTAATATTCCCTTAAACCACAACTGTCAACAAATTTTGTGAAGTTTACATAAATAGTAAAGAAATTAGCATAATGACCTTATGTTTGATGTTGACCTGTGACCTTGACCTATCAAATGGAATTATGTTTATACTTGTATGACCGTGGTCTAGGCATTCCGAATATGCATGATATACCTAATGAGAATCTTACACTAAATAGGAAATATTAGTAAAAATCATATTTCGAACTTTAAACTTGACCTTTGACCTTAGAATTTCTTATCCAGGATTTAGTTAGCTTAACAACAATGTTCATATTAACTAGCATTATGAATATGGTGTAATTCATATAAAAACATATTGATTACAAATAGTGATCATATACTGTGACCTTGACCTTTGACCTTTGACTTTAAATAAAATACATATATTTGGATAGTCATCGCATTTACCAACTGAATTTGCCTGTATAATTTGGTGACAATACATTAAACAGTCTAGGAGTTTAGGGTAAATGACAAATACTCTTGTTTTGACCCTGACCTCTGACCTTAACTATTACAATATTTATGTGAAATTTGATATATATGATATTTAAGCAATAAGCCATAACACAGCCAGTTTTCTAAAATGTGAGTAATCTTTTTTAATAAATAATAAAAGTTGAACTTGGACCTTGATCTGTGACCTTCACCTTTATGTAAGAGTCCAGTTTTGTTTACATTGACATAGTTTCTTGTATGACCTTGGCCTAGGTATTCCGAATATACATGGTAAGCCTAGTGACTAACAGTTAGTATAAAAAAATACTAGCAAAAAACCTATTTTGACGTTTGACCTTGAACTTTGACCTTACCCTTTAAAATATGTAACTAAGATTTGGGCAATACAATATCAAGGTTACCAGTAACTTGTATTGTGAAAATGAAGACATTTGAGTAAAACGTAAAATAAATAGTAAAAGTTGATCTTTGACCTTGACCTGTGACCTGGACCTTTATGTTAGAGTAATTTTTTTTTCATTGACATTGCCCTGGAAAATCAAATAAGCATGCCTAATTTCATTGAAACCCATCACTTAGTTTCATATATATAATAGCATGGTTGACCTTGACCTTTGACGTTTATCTTGACCTTTATAACATGTTTGTCCAAATGTATTATTTTCCTTTGCATATAAAGTACAACTATCCCACCAAATTGTGTGAAGTTTGCATGAAAAGTAAAGAAATAACATATTGACCTTTTATTTGACCTTGACCTTTCATATGGAATTGCATAGTTTCTTGTATGACCTTGGCCTAGGTATTCCAAATATACATGGTAAGCCTAGTGAGAATCTAACAGTTAGTATAAGAAATACTAGTGAAAACTTATTTTGACCTTTGACTTTGACCATTGACCTTACCCTTTAGAATGTTTACCTAAAATCTGGTCAATACGATATTAAGGTTACCAGTAACTTGTATTGTGAACATGAAGACATTTGAGTAAAAAATACAAAATATGAAATATTGACCATATTTTTAACCTTGACCTTTGACCTTAACATTTAAGTTGAATGGAAAATGTATTTTTGATTGACAATCGCATTGACCAAATAGATATATCTGTGAAATTTGAGGAAATCCATCAAACGGTCTAGGAGGAGTTTCCGGACAGACAGACGGACGACGACGGACGACAACAGACAAGCTGACTGGTGGTGCACAGTATACGGGCAGGATCTGTGTGTGCGATACCACTCTGCTTTGCAGAGTTGATAAAGTACAAAGTGCCACGTTTGTATATAAATGTTTGAATAACTTGATTGATAATGATGACTTTTTTTATACTTAATATTAATAAAGTAGGTGTGCAGTTTTCGCATTACCCCAAAAAAAAAAAAAAATGCATACAGCAACTCTGTGACCTATAATTCTGCAAGTAGTATTGAATCTCTTACGTAAAATAGGTTTATATACAGTATATACAGTACCGGTATATATATATACTGTATATATATATAAAATATATATAAGAAAGAAATAGTGACCATAATCTGTGACCTTTACCATTCACCTTGACCTTTGAATAACAAAGAAAACAAAATGGACAATCGTTGCATTGACCAACCAAGTTTGCCAGCAAAATTTGGTGACGATACGTAACCCGTTCAGTACAGTTCTGTCGGTTTCATTTCATACTGGATACTAAGACAATTTTATTTAGTTTATGAAGGGCCTCCATAAAAGTAGCAGGCTTTCAACTGTCTTAACCCTTTTTACTACCACAGATCCTTCATAAGCTCCACAAAATCGTCTAATTATAGCTAGAATACAATGAAAAAGACATCACCGGTACACAACGGGTTAAACAGTCTAGGAAGTGTTTAAAGACAATTATCAACACTCTTCTTTTGTTCTTTTACCTTGACCTTTAACCTTAAGTATTATAATATATATATATATATGATTGAATTATATGTGATTTAAGTAAAATGCAACTAACAGTCGTCAGCTTATCGAAAATTGATTTATTTGATGATGAATGCTAACTTATGACCTTGGCCTGTGACCTTGGCCTTCATGTAGAATTATATTTTTGTTTGCTTTGATGTAACTAGAATATCAAATAAGTGTCTCAAATTCCATTAAAGATCATCAGTTAGCTTCAGAGGTATTAAAGGAATAGTTGATCTTGACCTTTGACATTCATCTTGACCTTCATGATATCTGAAAATTTAACATTTTAATTTTCCCTTAATGCACAACTGTCTCAACGAATATTGTGAAGTTTACATGGATAGTAAAGAAATTAGCATATTGACTTTATATTATGACGTTGACCTGTGAACTTGACCTATCAAATGGAATTATGCTTATTCTTGTATGACCTTGCTCTAGGCATTCCGAATATGCATGATATGCCTAATGAGAATCCTACATTATATAAGAAATACTAGTAAAAATCATATATCGACCTTTAACCTTGACCTTTTGCCTTCGACATTAGAATTTCTTATCAAGGATTTAGTTAGCTTAACAGCAATGTTCGTATTAACTAGTATTATGAATATGGTGTAGCCTAATTCGTATAAAAACTTATTGATTAAAAATAGTGACCATATACTGTGACCTTGACCTTTAACCTTTGACTAAAAGTAAAATACATACATTTGGATGGTCGTTGCATTGACCAACTGAATTTGCCTGTATAATTTTATGACAATACATTAAACAATCAAGGAGGAGTTTAGGGAAAATGACAAATACTATTATCTTGACCTTGACCTCTGACCTTTACTTTTACAATATTTATGTGAAATTTGATATGTATTAGGCCATATTTAAGTAATAAGCCATAACACAGCGAGTTTTCTAATATTTGAGTAATCTTTTTTAATAAATAATAAAAGTTGACCTTTGACCTTGACCTGTGACCTTTATGTAGTTCATTTTTGCTTGCATTGACATTGCCCATGCACATCAATTATGAATGCCTTATTTCATTAAAACACATCAGTTAGTTTCATATATATTAAGAGAATAGTTGACCTTGACCTTTATCTTGACCTTTATGTCTCAACATTTACTAATTTCCTTTTCACTTAAAGTGCAGCTATCTCACCAAATGTTGTGAAGTTTGCATGAAAAGTAAAGAAAATAGCATATTGACTTTTTATTTGACCTTGACCTGTGACCTTGACCTTTCATATGGAATAGAATAGTTTATTGTATGACCATGGCCTAGGTATTCTGAATATAAATGGTAAGCCTAGTGATAATCTAACAGTTAGTATGAGAAATACTAGTAAAAATACTATTTTGACCTTTGACCTTGAACTTTGACCTAAACCCTTAGAATAATTATCTAAAGTTTGTGAAATACAATGTCAATGTTACCAGTAACTTGTAAACTGAAAATGAAGACATTTGAATAAAAATTAAAATAAATTGTATAAGTTGACCTTTCACCATGACCTGTGACCATGACCTTTATGTAAGAGTAAAACATAGTTTTCATTGACATTGCCCAGGAAAATCAAATAAGCATGACTAATTTCATTAAAACCCATCAGTTAGTTTCATATGTATTTATAGAGTAGTTGACCTTGACCTTTGACCTTGACCTTGACCTAGATGATATGTCTCAAAATTTATTATTTTCCTTTTCATTTAAAGTGCAACTATATTGCCAAATTTTGTGAAGTTTGCATGAAAAGTAATGAAATTAGCATATTGACCTCTTATTTGACCTTGACCTGTGAACTTGACCTTTCATATGGAATTGTTTAGTTTTTTGTATGACCTTGCCCTAAGTATTCCGAATATACATGGTAAGTTTAGTGAGAATCTAACAGTTAATATAAGAAATACTAATAAAACAAATATTTTGACCTTTGACCTTACCCTTCAGAATATTTATCTAAAATTTGGTCAATAGGATATCGAGGTTACTAGTAACTTGTATAGTTAAAATTTAGATATTTGAGTAAAAACTAAGACACATGAAATATTGACCTTATTTTTAACCTTGACCTTTGACCTTAACCTTTAAGTTAAATTGCAAATTTCTTTTCAACTGACCTTCGCATTGACCAAATGAATATACCTGTGAAATTTGGTGAAAATCCATTGAACGGTCTAGGAGGAGTTTCCGGACGGACGACGGACGACGGACGACGACGACGACGGACGACGACGACGACGACGGACAAGCTGAATTGTGGTGCACAGTATACGGGCGGGACCTGTGTGTACGATACCACTCTGCTTCGCAGAGTTGATAACAGATATTCTCTAAGATATCAGAATAATCGTCACATACCACTAATGGTCTCGACCTAGTCCCAAAGTAACATTCGGTACCATGGTGTCAAAATATATAACAGTTTGTTCGATGAAATTAAAACAAAAAACAGTATTGAGAGTTTTAAATCAAGTTTAACAAATATTGACTTTCGTTTTATTCCATACTATGCATATTTGCATGATTTGTAGAGTATAGTTCCTTGCATTGCTGTACCTATATTTAACCCTTAATTAGCGGCGAGCAACATAAGTCGAGTTAAAAAAAGCTGGACTATGTGGCGGCGCTCGACATAGGTCGAGTGGCAATTTCAGCACGTAATGTGGCTGAGAGAGAGAGACAAGTGGTGGCAGGAGACTAGCGAGCGTATGACTGCTCCAGACCACCGCGGCGAACCTACTGACACAAATCTCAGCTCCCTCCTCCCTCTCTCACTCGCTACATACTCAATTATGTACCGAAAGTACCGAATTACCTGCTTTTTGCACTCGCGTTGCACGGTTATTGCAAGAAAACTATCCATCATACAAGGATCGTTATGGTGTCATTCGAAAGCTCTGTTTATGCCCTTTCAGGGATAGGTACTTGTTTTACGTTCTGGGTCTTATTTAGGCATGAAAATGATCACGTAAACAGCCCTATTTTGGCTAAAAACACCCCGCTGTGCGGTACATATAAATAAACCGCATAGGCCGCTCGTAAGGTGTTAATATAAAAAATATGTGATTACTGTTGCTGTATGTGTTCAATGGCCATGTAGTGGTGTATCATAGCTGTGTCATGTTACAGATAATTGATATTCTTATACAACAAAATTTATAAACATTGTACATTGGATATGAAGGCTCTTTAAGATGAAAATGTTCATCAAAGAACCTGGTGTAAATATATTTTTAAATTGTAATTATGTATAAACTGTAATCTTTGCAGACCAAATAAAATGTTTTCAGTTTCAGTTTCAAATTAGTTTGGCGATTCATTTTTGTTATTTTTTATTTATTTTTTATTGAAGGTCTGAGTAGGCGCTTTTAAGTCTAGGGGGGCGAACTAAAAATACATTATTCTAAAATAGCAAAATCAATCATAACCCACAATAATAATTTAACAAAATATCCTACTAACCCTCAACATGTCGCACCGGATAGTGTTAAGTGGGTAAGGTCTATTTATTGGTCGATGTATTTATTTATCTATTATATTTTGTGTTTCTTCCCTAGACCTCCATCAAGCTTACTAAAACATCCTCAAGATTCCCCTTCTAGATACATTTGTACATCATTTAGTAGAATCGTGTCCCGGCCGAAGGCCGATTCCTCCTAAATTCCCGGTTTGCTGTCGCTCGTCAGGAAAATATCGACACCTAAATGGCACGAAACATCTTACTATTAACAAAGAAATGAGGGGTGAAAAGTCTTACCATCGCCAAACTAATGGGCCTAACTTTGTCTAACTCTGAAAACTAAAGGGGCTAAACATGAAGGAGAAGGGAGGTCAGACAAAAAAAACCATCCCCTTTAAGCTTCCTATAACAGCCTTACCACGAGATACGGGAATAAAAGAGTGGAACTAATTATTCATAATTTATATAAATAAGGGGATATTTTCACTTAAGGGTGGGATGTTTTCTTGAACCCCCTTCGCCCTCATGTTTAGCCCCATTAGTTTTGACATTTCAAGACGTTCGCCCCACTAGTATGGTAATTGTAAGACCTTTCAACTAATTTCTTTGCCAATATTAACCCCTTCTGTACCGGCAACGTCTTTATAACTCTATTCTAGTTATATTTAGACAATGTTGTGCAGTTTAAGAAGTTATGTGGTAGTAAACATGGTTAAGCTAGATAGTTCGAAGCCCATTACTTTGTTGAGACCTTTTTTAACACCTTACGAGCGGCCTATGCGGTTTATTTATGTGTACCGCACAGCGGGGTGTTTTTAGCCAAAATAGGGCTGTTTACGTTATCATTTTCATGCCTAAATAAGACCCAGAACGTAAAACAAGTACCTATCCCTGAAAGGGCATAAACAGAGCTTTCGAATGACACCATAACGATCCTTGTATGATGGATAGTTTTCTTGCAATAACCGTGCAACGCGAGTGCAAAAAGCAGGTAATTCGGTACTTTCAGTACATAATTGAGTATGTAGCGAGTGAGAGAGGGAGGAGGGAGCTGAGATTTGTGTCAGTAGGTTCGCCGCGGTGGTCTGGAGCAGTCATACGCTCGCTAGTCTCCTGCCACCACTTGTCTCTCTCTCTCAGCCACATTACGTGCTGAAATTGCCACTCGACCTATGTCGAGCGCCGCCACATAGTCCAGCTTTATTTAACTCGACTTATGTTGCTCGCCGCTAAACAAGGGTTAAACTGAATCAAATCGTCTAAACATCGCTAGAGTATAATAATAATGACGTCACCGGTACGGGAGGGTTAAGATCTGTCGTGCTTTTTAGGTGTCGATTCTTTCCTGGCGAACGATAGCGAGCCTGTAATTTAGGAGGAAATGGCCTTCGTCCGGGACATTTTTCTACCGAAAAATGTACAAGTTCATCTCGAAGGGGGGTCTTGTCGGTGTTTTTGTAAGATTGGTGGAGGTTTAGGGAGCAAAGTATAAAACATAATAAACACAAACTTCAAAATATATCATTCAACTTACACTTGGAAGAATGTATTGTATAATACTTGGTAAGCATTTTAATTAACATGAGGCAAAGCAATTATTTTTCAATTGAGTAGTAAGCCTATGGAATGGACTACCTAGTAATATCATTGAGTGTAGTGCTGCTCAAACTTCTACAATTGAGTAGTAAGCCTATGGAATGGACTACCTAGTAATATCATTGAGTGTAGTGCTGCTCAAACTTCCACAATTGAGTAGTAAGCCTATGGAATGGACTACCTAGTAATATCATTGAGTGTAGTGCTGCTCAAACTTCCACAATTGAGTAGTAAGCCTATGGAATGGACTACCTAGTAATATCATTGAGTGTAGTGCTGCTCAAACTTCCACAATTGAGTAGTAAGCCTATGGAATGGACTACCTAGTAATATCATTGAGTGTAGTGCTGCTCAAACTTCCACAATTGAGTAGTAAGCCTATGGAATGGACTACCTAGTAATATCATTGAGTGTAGTGCTGTTCAAACTTCCACAATTCGATTAGATAAATATCTTGCTCTTAACCCCGATTAACAGCGTTTGCAAACGAATAACACCATTCATTACTGTGCTATCGTTATCATTTTTCCACATACCATAGGTTAAGGTAGTTTCTTTTATAAGCAGCCTCGTAAGGATCAATAGATGTATTGTTGTTTGTTTTCCTTTGCTCTCTCTCTCTCTCTCTCTCTCTCTCTCTCTCTCTCTCTCTCTCTCTCTCTCTCTCCTAGATTTAAGTCCTGACCACCTCACTTGGTTCGTAAGGTGTGTGTGACCAGTGTATCTATGTAAATCTCTGTAATCTCAATTTTTCTCGGTGCTTCCAATTTCGCTCCCCAACCCGTCACATTTTTTCCTCCGCCCTTCTTTATCCATTCACTTTTCTCTACCCTTTCTCCTCATCGTGTCTTCCTTATAATTTAGTTTGTGTTTAAGATACATACAGTAAACCCCTTCTGTAAAAGTGACGTACTTTTTAATTAATTCTAGAGAAATTTAGACGATTTTATGCAACCTAAATTGATCTGTGGTAGTCAAAATGGATAATTGAGATAGTTCGAAGCCTGTTAATTGCTGCAGACCCTTTTTAAACTGAATAACATCGTCTAATAGTAGCCAAAGTAAACTTAAAAGGATGGCACTGGTACTGGAAGGGTTAAGGAATAAACTCCCAAATGCGTGATATTTAAGTTTATAGACTACTTATTCGTTAAACCACAGCAATACGGAAGTGACACATTCATTTCATTCTGGCTAACGTCACACGATTTTAATTACCAAGAATAATAATTGCAGATGTACAAATTCTCACTTGAAATATTTTAATATTAATAATTTGAACATATACCTGTAATCCTGTATATATATTTTTGTTTTTAGTGTGCTGGTATTTATTACAAAACTCATAATAATATAACATCAGGATATCTTTTTGAGCTTAAGGGGGTATTGGGGTTATTTATTGGTCTAATTATATATTTGTTATATGCTTTCCCCGCTAGACCTCCATCAAGTTTACAAAACCTCCTAGACCCCCCATCGAGAATGTTGTTCTTCTTTAGGTAGTAAACTGTCCCGGCTAAATGCCGGTTCCTCCTAAAATTAGTATTGCAATTGCTCGCCAAGAAATAATCGATACCTAAATGGCAAGAAAGGTCCTAATATTGAAAAGGAAATGGTGTGAAAGATCTTAAATTCACCTATTCTCTGGCTAACCCTAAATACTATAAACATTAGCTCGATTACTCTAGTCGTTTTTCATTTATAGAGGTTAGGAGTCAAGATGTTTGGCTAAATTTTAATGAATACACTATATTTATATCGACAGCGAGTTAGATATATGACTGTTCAAATTATGATATGATGTTGATATTATTGTTGCCAGTTTTGTAACTATAAATGATATATTGTTTACTCTCTCAGGCTCACAGTTGCCAGTTACCATCTAGCAAAATGATCTAACTAAATATGTAAAATAAATAGCTAAATTAGCCTTCTAAAACAGTTTTCTTTGAGTGTGCGGTCTATAAAAAAACTCAGGAGTTTAAGAGTAACTAATTAGCAAATTTCCAGCTTTCCTGGGGGCAATTTCAGTTTTAGAATATGGCAGTGAATACTAAATTTTGCGTCGTAATTGCGACAGGGTTTAGCAGTTTAAGTTATGCTATGCTATTACACATAAGTTTTCTAACATATGTTGCTGGGATCTGTCTATTATTAAAGATAATAATTATGATACACAGGAATAAACATAAATTGTTCAGCACAAAATAATTTGGGTTTATATCAGGAAGATCCACAGTTTTGCAATTGATCAATGTTCTGGGAAGTTGGACAGAGGCATTGGATGAGGGGCACGCAGTTGATATAGCACATTGCGACTTTATGAAAGCTTTTGACAAGGTACCCGTATTACTAATACCGTGAAATAGCCTAGGTTCGGACGGGGGCTTTACTTCGGACATTTCTGGATAATATTAATTAAGCTACAGCTATGGCAAAATTACTCTGCATTAAGGAAGAACACCGCAGACATACTTGTTTTTCCATAACATCATGTATTTATCCCATAACTGTGGTTCATTGTACATTCTTTCTAGAGTGTCCGAAGTTATCTACCCGTCCGGAGTTACGTCATGTTACCGGTACCACAAAGAAGGCTCATGGAAAAACTCAATATATACAATTTAAGATCTAAATACATTGGGAGGATAAAGTAATTTTTGAGTGAAAGGCAACCGAGAGTGGTAATTAATTGGGAGATGTCAGAGTGGAGAGATGTGTCTAGTGGGGTACTGCAAGGCTCTGTTCTCGGACCAATTTCTGTTTGTTGTGTTCATCAATGACCTGCCTGATGTTGTAGTTAACAACAGTGAGGTGTTTCTTTATGCCGATGATACAACAATATTTAGAAAAATTATTGAAGTGTATGATTGCACAAAGTTACAGGAGGAATTCACAGCACTGAAGGTTTGGTTAGAAAAATGGATTCTTAAGTTTCATCCAAATAAATGTAAGTCAATGTGGATTGGTAAATTAGAAGTGCCTGAAGGAATATATATTATGGAGGAAAGCATGGAACATGTAACAGAAGAAAAAGACCTGTGAGTGACCATTGACAATGAACTCAACTTTGAAAAACATGTGGCAGAAAAGACTAGTAGAGCTAATAAAATAGTTGTCCTTATAAGAAGAACATTTATAAGTTAAGATGAAGAAAAGTTTAAGCCTTTATTGACAGAGTTAGTTAGACCAATTCTTAAACATGCAAGTCAAGCTTGTTGCCCATACAAGATAAGGATATTACAGCCATTGACAATGTGTAACGGACAGCCACAAAGTTAGTAATTTCCCTTCGAGACCTGTCATGCTATGGTGTTGTAATGGTTAAGGTGTTTTAAAATCTGTGTGTGATAACCCAGGTTTGAATCCCGGTGGATCACATATAATGCTTTCATTAATTTCATTGGAGGTGTTTGGTGTTGTGGTGAAATTAATACAAAATAAATATGGCGACCGATTAAGGACATTGAATTTACCAACGCTGGTATATAGAAGATCGAGGGGAGAAATTATAAAAACTTTCTAGATAATACAAAGCGTGTATGATGCGGAGGTCTGTCGTGGGCTGTTTACGATACAGGAAGATGAACGCACCAGAGGGCACAGTAAGAAGTTGTATACATACAGATCTAGGCTGAACATACAAAATAATGTTTTCTGTAATCGTGTTATAGAAAATTGGAATACTCTTCCAGGAAAGTCTGTTAGTGTTAGGAGTGTGATAGAATTTGAGTGCGATTTGGATAAGGCATGGAGGAGTCAAGATCAGAAATACAACTTTTAAAGAAAAGATAACCAAAAATCACACACGTCCACCTTAGCCCCGAACACGGTAGTATAATAGGAAATATTGATCCAGACCTTACAGGCTGAATAGCCTCCTGTCCGGGTATCATCTGTGAGTATCTGTGAGTAATGTGGCATCATAGGTTGTGTAGTTTGTTTGACAATTAATATTGGGGTATTACCGTATAATCTGGTATTTTATGAATACATTGATTATATGAAATTTACTTATGTAGTGAGATGACAGGGCGAAAAGAAGATGCGCCCAACACCTTCAATAACCAGTTCCCACATGCAGAAGAGCCCCCAACCTCAACCTGTAGAATTTCGTCCATAGCAAACAGGAGAAGAACAAGGAATAAGTCTACCCTCAAAACCAAGCGTCACCTGCATCGGTCGCCCCTACAAAACCCAGATAGAAAATGAGATTTACCTGGACCCTCTAGATACGTATCCGGATACGGCCCGCTTCTCCTCGTTAATGATCCCCGGGCGCTTACTAAGAAATGGCCGCCCTCCTCAAAGGATCAGAATTCACAGCAGGAGCCAGACTTGGATTATGACGAATCCTACTTTATGGAAATACGACATCAGCCGCCTCCGTTTCCGTCTATCTACCCAGACGGAAATACCTACCATTACCAATACGAAGATGGTCAATAACTACAACAAGAATATTCCATCTAACAACCAGAACATTGCATAGAAGCCTACAACTATTAAGAACCTGTACAACTGTAAATAATTTATTATGTACTTATCCAAGCCTATTGATGACAATATAACCGTGCTTGCGTACCCAGATAATAAAACCACATGCCCTGCAAATAATAATCAAAATATAGGTTCAACAGAGTCATTGTCCCCTCCCTAAATTTTCCCCATCACCCCTTTTCCTATTCTACCATTTCCGTCTCTCTCTACGTCATCTCATATCGATTTCTTCCGCACACCCTCACACACACCTCGGCCCCTCCCACCACCACCTAAGCCCCAACCCCCCACCTTTAAGCACCGCCCCACCACCACCACCACCAAAGCCTCCACCCATTCAAAACTTCCCTTACTTTCTCCAACAATAACTTGGTGTGATTCCGCCTGCATGCCGAATTATCACCGTATCCTCTTTAATCTTTTATCAGTAGGTATTTTTATCATGTTCTCCCTCCTTCCCTCGGCTAGTTTCTCTCGTGTCATCCCTTTCGTTCTCTTGTTCTTGTTAATTTTTCCATAATCTTTCTTGTTCTCCTCCCAACCAGTAGTTTTTCTTTTGTTCCACGCCTTAGGATTTATTCTCACATTTTGCTCTTTCCTTGTATTGTTTTGCCTTCTGCGTACTGCATATAAATTTCGTTTAGTTTTGCTTATCTGTGCTAACCTGGTATCATTTGTATAACGTTGTTAATTATGTGTCTTTATTACTATAGTGTGTTGTATATTTTCACTTAAATTTACTATTCCTTTTCATTTGCATATAATATTCAGTCATTTTTTGCACATCTATTTACTTATTTATCTTATTTATTTATTTATATTTATTTTTTATTTTTTTTATTATTTAATCTGGCTTGTAGCCGAAAATATGAGTGTATATGTGTGTGAACGTGTGGAGGTTGTGTATGTGTCTAGTCGTGTTGAACTGCTCTGTGTGCGGATGTGGGTGGGTGTGCGAGGGTGTGTCTGCGCGCCCTGGATTTTCCTGGAAATAGGTAGATAGTTATTTATCATATTTTTCAAACATCAATATTTTCTTGATCTGTTATATTCAATACTGACATGACATACTTGTTTATTTTATCTTAGAAACGGGCTTATGTTCCTGTAATTTGGTCAGGGGCCGGGGGAGTGCTGGAGCGACCTTGGTAACCCTGGTCTCTGGGTCTTCTCCTGGGTGACCTGGATGTGTGTGAGTTTGTGTTTTTTATCTGTGTTTATTTTTTGTTTTGTTGTTTTTGTGTTTTCCCTGTTCTTGCTCTGTCTTGAGTCGGCTACCCCCAAAATGGGGATTGGGCCTGAGCATATAGATAGATAGATAGAGAATTTGGTTAATTCCTTTATTTTGACAAGGTCCAGGAACCTCAAGGAGTATGAATTTACACACTGGGTGTAGTGGATTTACAATGAGCGAAAGAGCTGTTCACTGTAAAAAATGCAATGAAACTATACAATTACATAATATTTAGTTGCTTATATTGGCAGTAATTTACCCTTCATTTATCACACGTTTTTATCCTTAGGTTACATGAGTTTATCACTCCTGATATACCTTCCAAGTGTAGCATATTATGGACACCTTCACTATCCTTTTCATACCTATAATTATTTGCTGTGTACCTTTACAGAATACTTAGTTACTTCCTGACATGATGTTAGGCACGCTGGCATTAGTCACGTCTATCTTTCAGCTGCAAGTAGATGGGGATACTGAAGTGTACTGTACATTGTCTCAGACGTCTTCTTATAATGTCCATCATCACTTTCGGACGACCTCCTACCTCCAAACAAAATGTGAATACCAAAAATAATAATAAACTAAAATATCTAATTATATACATAAATAAATAACTGTAAATAAATAGATATATGCAAAATATATAATATGTATATACATCAAAAATAGAATACAAAGTAAATACAGATCAATAGGAACAATCTAATGACACCACCACATTTCATTTAACAAGTCGGGTTAGGTTACCACTGGCAGCCATTTGTTGTTTCCGTTTCCTTTTCCACCGATCCCCCATCCAGCACTCCATATTGTTGCCCCTCAGTTGCCTTGTACACTCGAGGAAAAAACAATCTTTACACTGGTGAGCTGTATATAATCTTGTGTGAACGGAATGAATCGGGTGAAACATACGTCTGTGAGGTATTATCACAAGATTACGACCCACTTCCATAATGTTTAGAGCATTTGTGTCCTTTCTTTCCTGAATCTTGGAGACATTATCTTTACAATCAAGAAACCTGTGTTAGTTTTCTCTGTGATGGATTTCCTATATATTTCATGTTCTGCTTCTTAACCCTTATTTAGCGGCGAGCAACATAAGTCGAGTTAAAAAAAGCTGGACTATGTGGCGGCGCTCGACATAACTCGAGTGGCAATTTCAGCACGTAATGTGGCTGAGAGAGAGAGACAAGTGGTGGCAGGAGACTAGCGAGCGTATGACTGCTCCAGACCACCGCGGCGAACCTACTGACACAAATCTCAGCTCCCTCCTCCCTCTCTCACTCGCTACATACTCAATTATGTACTGAAAGTACCGAATTACCTGCTTTTTGCACTCGCGTTGCACGGTTATTGCAAGAAAACTATCCATCATACAAGGATCGTTATGGTGTCATTCGAAAGCTCTGTTTATGCCCTTTCAGGGATAGGTACTTGTTTTACGTTCTGGGTCTTTTATTTAGGCATGAAAATGATCACGTAAACAGCCCTATTTTGGCTAAAAACACCCCGCTGTGCGGTACACATAAATAAACCGCATAGGCCGCTCGTAAGGTGTTAACCATTCTCCCCAATACTCATTCCTCTAATCTAAATCGAATCTTAACCCCCTCAGACAGGATATATTAACTTACTGACGGGTTAGCAGACCGCCCGGTATTTCCCCCACAACAGTCTTTCTCACACTGAGGGACCGTTAGGAGTCGGAGGAATTTGGGGTTGCCATCAATCGACAGATTATGAACTAACTTACCTAACTTACTGAGCTCAAAATGACGCAGAAGTGTCATATAACTTATTATTGAGCTATTTCACTAGGCTCATATGACGGGATCGCGTCATATGATACTTTTGGACGAAACCGCCATATGACGCGATCGCGTCATATGAGACGGAGAGGGTTAACGCTTTCAAGATACAATAGCTCATTTCTTAATTTTGTTCTGGCTATTATTAGACAATTTTATTCAGATTAGGAAGGGTTTATGGAAGTCAGAAGGTTAATTGAACTAGTCTTTACCCATTTAATTATCACATATCCTTCCTAAGCTGTATAAACTAGTCTAAGAATATCCATAATAACCTATCAAAACGCAGCATAATCTTCAAGGAGTTAACTCTGTATCGCCAGAGGGGGACAGGGAATGGGAGGGGGAGGGAGTGGAAGCTTCTATAATGTAAGTAATAATCCTCCCTTCTCAACGAAAAATATCTTAGTTTTGCCATACCACGATGAATTAACACCACTCGCAACATCTCTCAAGAATTTGAATATAAATGTGGTATTCAATTATGAAAACTCCGTCAAGTCTACGTTGATCAAGAACAGCCCTAAAAATTATGCAGGTGATGTATATTTCATTCCGTGTAAAGGATGTAATGACATTTTGTTTTCTATGTGAATGAGGGAGACAAAAGGCATAACTGCCTGCAGCGAGTGCCTCCCCCATATTTCAAAGAGTGACAGGGCCGAAATCAAGGGACGTTCGAGCTAAAATGCCTGGACACACGGAGCTTGAAGCAATGTAAGTCATA
The DNA here is from genome assembly GCA_032716605.1 of Paralithodes platypus. Taxonomy (NCBI): domain Eukaryota; kingdom Metazoa; phylum Arthropoda; class Malacostraca; order Decapoda; family Lithodidae; genus Paralithodes; species Paralithodes platypus. The sequence continues at coordinate 33,954,000 of CM064510.1, read as the reverse complement.
GGAAGAGGGAAAGACTGATTCTGGGAGAGAGTTCCAGAGCTCAGCAGTAGAATAGAAGAAAGAATGAGAATAATGTTTCACTCTTGGGTTGGAGAGTTGCACAGAGTAGGGGTGGGATTGTGTTGCAAGGCGGGTACTATGTACCCTACGAAGAAGAGGTGGTATACACTGGGAAAGCTCCGAGGAACACTGATTATTGTAGTAGCGATAGAAGAGCGAGAGAGATGCAACATTGCGGCGAAGAGAGAGAGATTGCAGAGAATTGGTGAGTTGATGGGAGTTAATGATACGAATGGCTTTCCTTTCTACTTTATCTAGGAGTGCGGTGTGAGAGCATCCTCCCCACACATGTGAACAATACTCAATACAAGGACGCACTGTGCCCCTGTACAGAGCAAGAAGCTGTGCAGGGGTAAACAACCCCTTGAGGCGGTTGAGCACACCCAGCTTCTGGGCGGCTGCCTGAGCGAGACTGGTAATATGGTCCTTCCAAGTGAGAGCAGAAGAAAAAGAGACACCGAGAACATTGAGGGAAGATGAATGGTTGATTTTTGTATTGTTGAAGAATAAGGGATAGTCCTTTGGAGGTTCCTGACGGGTAGTAAGATGGATACATTGAGTTTTGGAAGCATTAAATGCAACAAGGTTTTCTCTACCCCAATTGGAAATAGTAGTTAGATCAGAAGATAAGCAATTTATGGCTTCATTACGTTTACTTTTGAGGGATTGCTGGCTGGGGCTTTATGGAAAACTAATTGAGTGGTGTAAAGTAGAGTCATCTGCGTATGAATGGATGGGACTGGATGTACAGTTGAGAAGATCATTTATGAAAATTAGAAAGAGAATAGGAGATAGGACAGAACCCTAAGGAAGACCGGAGTTGATAGTATGAGGAAATGAGCGATGGCCGTCCACAACCGAGGCTATGGAACGGCCGGAAAGAAAATTAGAGGCAAAGGCACAGATGGAGGGACAGAAACCGAAGGAAGGCAGTTTGGAAATTAAAGATTTGTGCCAGACTCTATCGAAGGCCTTCGATATATCCTAGAAAAAGTCTCACCGAAGTCCCGAAAGTTGGATGACCAAGAGTTAGTAAGATATGAAAGAAGATCACCAGTAGAGCGACCCTTATGGAAGCCATACTGGCGATCTGAGAGCAGATTATGAGAAGAGAAATGCTTAAGAAATTAGGAAGCAAGAATTGTTTCAAAAACTTTAGAGATACAAGAGATGAGAGCAATTGGACGATAGTTGGAGGGTTGAGAGCGGTCACCCTTCTTTGGGACAGGTTGAATGAGAGCAAACTTCCAGCAAGAAGGGGGTCAGCACGGATGCACAGTTTTTAAGTACAACAGGAGGAACAGCGTCCGGACCATACACCTTCTTAGTATTAAGCCCAGAGAGGGTAGAGAAGTACATCTTTAGAAGAGATTAGGATATTAGGCATAAGTAGGAGAGAGGGGGGTGGGGGGAGAGGGGGGGACGGGAGAGGGAGGAATAGCACCGGAATCATCCAAGGTAGAGTTTCTGGCAAAAGTTTAAGCAAAGAGTTCAGCTTTGTCAGAGGAACAAGTGATGGTTGTGCCATCAGAGTGAAAATGGTGAGGGAAAGACGAGGAAGAAAAGTTGTTGGAGAGGTTTTTGGCTAGATGCCAGAAATCTTGGGAAGAGCTAGAGTTCGATAGTTCGGTGCATTTATTATTGATGAAAGAGTACTTGGCAAGTCGAACAACAGATTTGGCTTGATTCCGGGAAGAAAAATAAGAAGAATTAGATTCTTGAGTTTTAAGGCGTCGGTACCGTTTGAATGCTTCCTCCTTGTTGCGGACAGAAGTAGAACAAGCGTGAGTAAACCAAGATTTTTTTGCATTAGACTGAGAGAAAGAAAATGGAATGTACTCTTCCATGCCCGAAAGGATTACCTCGGTAATGCGTTCAGCACTCTCCGAGTACATAGGACAAACTGGAAAACTGGAAAACACCAACAATCAGTAAGGTCAGCTCAAGAATCTAATGGTATATTTAAACATAAACAAAGACAAAACCACATGTAAATTGGGATGAGGCTAAGATGATCTACTGGTCAAGCTGTTATTATGAAAGACTATTTGCCGAGTCCGCCTAGATCAGAACATTTAGAAACACTATGAATCTAAATGATGGGCTTTACAAAATAGATAACATCCTGCTAAATCTCCTCCATGAAAATTATATAATAAAAAGAGCTAGAAATAGATGTCCAGACCGTCAGATTATAGACTGAAACTGCTTGTAGTTTGACATCAGACCCTTTTGGTGAGGTCAATCCTCATAGTGTTAGATAGTTAGGTATCTAATTAATACTATACATGTATACATGAGGTATGATCACTATGTATTTTCCTTTTTTAATAATAATTATTGTATATATGTATGTTTATGTATGTATATATGTGTGTTTGTACGTATATGAGTGTTTATATATATATATATACTGTTTAGTTGTGAGGGGATATGCCTGGTGTGGGCCATTCGGCTTTCTACAGACTCCTTTTTCCTTATGTTGATCTGACCATTATGGGAAGGTCAGTCCGCAGGGTCCATAGTATTAGTGAGATGGGCCTATAAATCGGCCTTATAATTAGGGTTGGGTGTGGGAAGGATCTGCTTGTGTGGACCAATCGGCTTTCTGCAGACTCCCATTTTGCTTTTATTCTTATATACTGTATATGTCATTTTTATTTGTATGTATGTAATGTATGCGTGTATATGTATGTATATGTGTAATTGTGTATGTATATATATATTTATATGTACTGTATATCTATATGTATTTCTTCATATTTACATAAGTTAGATGAAAGTTTGAAAGGGATCTGCAAGTCCATTGATTTGTATCAAATTGTATACATGATTAGATAGTATTGTTAGGCATATATCAATGAATATGCATATCTGTATAAGTATACTGTATATAATGTGTAAGACATTCATTTTGTATGTAAAATAAGTATGTTCCTAAAAATATGGCAACAGACAGTAGGATGGCAACATTTTTTGCATTTATATGCTAGTTAGCAACCCACAGATGATTTAGGACGGGTATTTAAGCTTCAATCTCCCCTCTGTTTTCTTGTATTACCCTGAAGATGTCTTGAGAGAATGGACGAAAGCTTGGTGTTCCATTTTTTCAATTTTCCTAGCGAGTTTTACTACATAATTTGATCACACGTATTTGTGATTTTACCTCCATATATATATATATATATATGTATATATATATATATACATATATACCGGTGTATATATATATATATATATATATATACAGTATCTACCTATCTATCTATTGCCTGACGCTGTGATCCCCGAAGGGGTGGCCACGAACGAACCGCCCCCATGCACTTCTGTCCCCAGTCAGTCGACGCCCCTCCCCCCAACCAGCACCGCCTTCGTTCATGTACTTCCTCACTCCATCCTTCCACCTCTTATTCGGTCTACCTCTCCCTCTGTCCCTCCACCTCGCTCTCGTACACCCTCTTAGTCATTCTCTCGCTTTCCATACGTTCCATATGGCCGAACCATCTCAAGTTGTTCCTTTTCACACTTTCCAGCACATCTACCTCCACACCACACCTCCTTCTTACTTCCTCATTAGTCTGTCTATCCCTCCATGTAACTCCACACGCACTTCTTAAGTAATTCATTTCCACTCCTCTCACTCTTGGTCTGAGTCTCTAAACCAACGTCCATGCTTCGCTTCCGTAAGTCAGTGTCGGGATTACCACACTGTCATGCAAGGACTTCTTCACTTCCATACTGACCACCCTATTTCTTGTTACTGCTTTCAGCGTTCCTACAACCCTCTTTCCCTGTTGTACCCTCTCCCGCACTTCTTCATCCATAGTCCCATCTTTACTCAACACACTGCCCAGATACTTAAAAGAGTTGACGATCTCCATAGCCTGACCATTCAGCTTCACCACACACTCTGTGACTTCACCCATTTCGAAGACCATAACCTTGCTCTTCCCCGCATTTACCTTCAAATTCCGTTTTTCGCACACTGTTCCAAACTCATTTACCAAACCCTGCAACTCCCATTCATTATCACTCATCAGAACTGTATCATCCGCAAACAGCAGTATAGGTAGCTTCCACTCAATTCCCTCCCTTTTCAGCGATACACCAACATCCACTGCTCTTGATAGTATTTCGTTCATGACTCCATCCATATATACAGTAAACAACCACAGGGATATCACACACCCCTGTTTCAAACCAACATTCTGGTAAAAAAAACTCGCTCTGCTCACTCTCCACACGTACTGCCGCCTTTGCACCCTCATACATGCTCTTCACTGCTTTCAGCAACTTGCCATCTGATCCGTATATTCTAAGTACTTTCCACAAACCTTCTCTATCCACTCTGTCATAGGCCTTCTCCAAGTCTATAAAGGCAACGTATACCTTTTGTTTCTTCTCCAGATATTTCTCCACAACACAATTCAGGGTAAAAATCTGATCTACACATCCTCTTCCCTTCCTAAAACCTCCCTGCTCGTCGCCTATCCATTTCTCCGTTCTCACTCTCACTCTCTCAATCACTACCCTACTGTATACCTTCCCTACTACGCTTAGAAGACATATTCCTCGGTGGTTACCACACACTCCTCTTTCCCCTTTGCCCTTATATAGGGGGACTATTATGCCAGTCTTCCAGTCATCGGGTGCACTCCCCTTCTCCCATGCTAGTTTGCACATTTTCCATACCCATTCGATCACTATCTCACCACCATACCTCAACATTTCCCCACACACTCCATCTGTTCCTGGTGCTTTCCCCAACTTCACTCTTTTCATGGCTTCCCACGCTTCTGACCTCCTGATCCCCACCTCCTCCTCCACTACTTCTCTTCTTCTCCCTCCCATACCATATCCAGCTATGTTTTTTTTTTTTTTTTTTTTTTTTTTTTTTTTTGAGACAATGAACGGAGGAAGGAAAAACACAGATAAAACAAAAAGGTCCATGTGCCTAAAGGCATCCTCCATTCATAAAATGTTTGTAACAACTGGATTTAAACATTTGTTGATTGTAAGTTTGTGGAAAGCAATTCGAGGGAAGTGAATTCCAAAGAGTAGTAGCTCTGGGGATAAATGAATTCTGATAAGCAGAAGTTCTGCATTGTGGAGGAGAAAGTGTAAATTCATGGGCGCTCTCAGCTGCCCTAGTTCTACGGGGAAAGATGTGGAGAGGCGGCACAATTGAAGCAAGTTCCTCGGAACAATTGCTGTGAAAATATCTGTAGAATAATGCAAGGGATGCAACGTTTCTTCGTATGGCTAATGTAGGAAGGTCCTGTGTGATTGCAGGGTTATTGATTAATCTAATAGCTTTATTTTGAATTTTGTCCAACTGCCTCAATGCAACCACTCCACTTCCACCCACAGAGGTGAACAGTAATCCATCTGAGAGCGCACATGACTTTTATATATTACGGCCAACTGCTCGTCAGTGAAGAATTCTCGAACTCTGTACAGGAGTCCCAGTTTTTTAGAGGCATTCTTAGCAATGCTTCTAACATAATGTGTCCAGCTCAAGTTAGTAGTTAATGTTACACCGAGAATGTCAATACTAGGGGAAGTGGGAATATTTACATCATTAAAAAATATATGGGAGTCAGTGAGATTCTGTCTGTTAGAAAATTGAATGTACTTGGTTTTCTGTGCATTAAAGGAAACTAGATTCTCTTGTCCCCATTCATTAATTCTAGAAAGGTCCTGGTTCAGAGAAATTGCAGTGTTTATTTTTGAATTTATAAGATCGGGTTGGGTGAAAGAATTGGTAAATGTGAAGGAACTGTGGAGTGTTGAGTCATCTGCGTAGGAATGTATTGGATTATGAGTGGTAGATATGAAATCATTGATATGAATGAGGAACAGAGTTGGGGCCAAAACTGATCCCTGGGGAACACCAGCATTTATTGAGTGAAATTGAAAATAAAGGCCATCTACCATTACACGTATTTTTCTGTTATCAAGATAAGAAGAAATTAGTGGAACTAATGATGCAAGGCCGTAGTGTGACATCTTCGACAATAAGGATTGATGCCAGACTCTATCAAATGCCTTTGATATATCCAGTGCTATTGTATGTGTTTCACCATGTTGGTCTGTAGCTTGGTTGATTTGATGCGTAAGAAGGCAAAGAATGTCTGCAGTTGATCGACATCGTCTAAAACCATATTGCCTATCACTGATTAATTTATTATTCTCCAGATGCTTAATTATGTGATTATTTAATATAATTTCAAAAACTTTGCCAAGAGTGGAAGTTATAGCTATTGGTCTGTAGTTTGATGGATCTGAAGAGGCACCTTTTTTAGGAACTGGATGGATGTTTGCTTCTTTCCAGGGTACTGGGAAGCATGAGGTATGAGTACACAGACGGAAAAATTTTGCCAATACAGGAGCGAGCACCAAGGAGCAATTCTTAAGTACTATTGGAGGAATTTCATCTGGACCAGGAGCCTTATCTACTGAGAGATTCTGCAAAATAGTTTTGACATGTCTGGTGTGGATCTTAAGTGAGGGAATTTCAGGTGAATTAAAATTAAGTACAGGGACATCTTGATTATGTCATCTAAGGTTGAGTTGGTGGAGAAAATATCTGCAAGAAGGTTAGCTTTACCTCGTGGGTCACTTACAAGATTGCCAGTCGGAGATTTTAATGGTGGAATGGATGAAGCAGTAGTGAAGTTGGATTTGAATGAGTTAAGAGTAGACCAAAATATTTTGTTATCATTTGGATTATTTAGAAGTTTATTTGCCTGCTTATGGAGAAAGTTTGATTTAGTTAGGTTTAATACAGTTTTGGCATGATTTCTGATGTTTCTAAAGTAATTAAAGGCTTCATGTGTTTTTGATCTTGTGTATGCATTGTAGGCTATTGCTTTTTGTTCAGTTACTCTAGCACAATTATGGTCAAACCATTTAGGTGAATTAGATCTTTTACTGTACTTTTGACGAGGAATAAAAGTTTCCATTCCAATTTTTACAAAATCTTGTATGTGGCTCAAGGTGGAGTGTGCATCATTAGAAAAGAAAGAGGTCCAGGGAATATCAATAAAGAAACCTTGAAGACCCTCCCAGTCTGCCCTATCGTAATGCCATTTAGTCACCAAAACAGGTTCAGAGTGGGAAGGTGTGGTAGGTGATAGACAGGTGGCCTGTATCAGACAGTGATCAGAAGATCCAAGTGGGGACCTCACTGTAACATCATAATTTTCTGAATTGGTTGTTAAAAATAAGTCCAGTAGGTGGGAATTATGATTAGGATTATCTGGTACACGGGTGGGTTGGTTGACTAGTTGAATGAGATTAAATGAGTCTGCAAATGGCTCTTCATTCCTTACATTTAGCAACTCATTGAAGTACTCCCTCCATCTTTCGACTCTCTCTTGCTTCTCGGCTAGCATTCTCCCATTATTATCTTTCACACCCTTATTGTTTCCCTTGCTACCTTCCCTAACTTTCTTGACTTCTTTCCAGAACATTTTCTTACTCTCCCTCCATTTTACACTCAGATTCCTTCCAAATTCTTCATCTACTCTTCTCTTACTTTCCTTCACTACTCTCTTCACCACCCTCTTACTCTCCACGTACCTATATATATATATATATATATATATATATATATATATATATATATATATATATATATTAGAAGCACACACACACAATTTGATACATACAGCAATTTCCAGGATAGATTTGTTCAACTTTTGTGACAGGGTATAAAGGTCAGCATTATGAAAGTGTCTATCAGTGAATTGACAAAACTTCTGAAAGCGGAAAACTACAATAAATGTCCCCCTCGTCATGATATATATATATATATATATATATATATATATATATATATATATATATATATATATTCTATTTTGTATTAACCACAACACCAAACACCTCCAATGAAATTAATGAAAGCACATGTGCGATCCACCAGGATTCGAACCCGGGTTATCACACACAGATTTTTGACACCTTAACCATTACACCACCAAGACATACTGTATATAGACATACTGTATATAGACACAATTTGCATTGTGTTGTATTATTCAGAATGACTAAGATAAAAGGAACGGGGGAACAACTACTATACTATGGTATAGGAGCATACACAAGCCAACTATATTGACTGGTCAATTGACCACTTGTAAGTTTCGTTCTATAAGGAAGATGGAGTTGTAGACACCGATGTTTAGCAGAATGACCAGATGATATACTGTTATAGTATAATTGCAACTAAGTAAAACCAAATTCGACATACTTTCTATCAGAAACCTATATTGGTGTATTTCCGTTAAATATCGATGTTTGCGGCTCCAACTTCCTTATAGCCAGAAACTTGCAAGTGTATAATATACGAAGGGTCAAGTGGAATGCCGGTACACTCACACACAAGTACTATGGATCACCTTTATTACATCACTCTCATTACCTTCTATTATTACACCAAGCTGGAACGAGCTGGTGTTGAACGTGAATGTTTGTGTTGCGTTTTGATTATATGTGCGTTGGGTAAGGGGAGATTTAATAGCTTATTTATATATTTATTATTAGTAGTATATTATATATCTAGTTTGCTCTCCAAACATCCATCAAGCTTTCAAAAATACCCCAAGACCTCTGTTCGAGATAGATGCGTGCATATTTCGGTAGAACAATTCTGCATACCATTAAAATTGGTCCCTCCTACATTGCAGGCTCGGTATCGCTCGCCAGGAAAATAATCGACACCTAAATGGCACAAAATAATGGGGCGAACGTCTTAAAATCTAAAATCTAATAGAGCCAAACATGAGGGAGAAGGGGGTCAAGAACAAACTACCTCCCCCTTAAATATTTTGTTACGTGCTAAGGATTTTGTTTTGAGCGGAGGGCTTTGTTTTGTGATACAAATTCTGCTTTGTGCTAAGGATTGTATTTGGTGCTTCTATGTTGTAATAAGCATTTTGTTTTGTGATACGGATGTTTTGTGTGCTAAGGATTCTGTTTTATGTTCAGGATTTTATTTTGTGCTAAGGATTTTGTTTTGTTCTAAGGATTATTTTTGGTATGTGTTAAGGATTGTGTTTTAGGTTAAGGATATTGTTTTGAGTCAATGATATTATTTTGGGACAAGGATAATATTTTTGGTTAAGGGTTTTATTTTGTGCCAAGAAATGTTTTATTTGTGTAAAGGATTTGTTTCAATTAGAAGAAAAGGCTAAAGGACACATAATACAAATTTGAGGATGAATGTACAATTACTCATAGTTCGTAGTCAGAGAGTTAATTATGATAGTTTTTCTTCTTGATTCCTAGAGCTCCTTCTGAAACTACGTAATTAGTCTAAACATAGTAAGACTATAATAAAGTAAAGGCGTCATTGTATTCCGAGGCATAAGAGACAGTGCCATGAGGAAAGAAAACTAAAAAACAGAACATAACATAAATGGTCCATAAGCTCAAAGGTATCCTCCATTCACAAAATGTATGTACCAAATGGATTTAAAGTGATGGATATTAAGTTTGTGAAAAGCAACTCCAAGGAAGTGAATTCCAGAGAGTAGTAGTTCTGAGGATTAATCAGTTTAGAAGAAGTTTAGTACTGCAGGGAAAGATATGGAGAGGTGGCACAATTGAAGCAAGTTGCTTGGACCATTTGCTGTGAATATATTTGTAGAAATATGCAAGGAATGCAACATTTGTTCGTATAGAAAATGGAGGAAGGTCCTGTGTGAACGAAGGGTTAGGTCTTAACATTGACAAAAGCATGGGGTGAAAGGTGTTAAATTCGCCAAACTATTGGGATAAACGTCTTAAAATGTCAAAACTAATATGGCTAATCATGAAGGAGAAGATGATCCAGAAAACTCTAATTGCAACACAAATGGTAGACAAAACAAATGTATTACAGTGTTCTTCTATTAATCTATTACAGTGTTCTTCTATTAATCTATTCATAAATGATTAGAAGACTCTGTGTGCTATTTGTTGTTACAATCAAGTGTTCAATTTTACAGTGTAGATCAGTTTCAGTACAGGAAAACGGTGCACCCATATACTGTATACTTTACACTCGGATACCATAGCCTCTAGCCCACTCATAAAAATTCGTGGACCCGTTATGTTTTTTGTTATGCATTTAAAGGTATCTGGATATATTTTTGTATAGAGCTTGCTTTTCAATAAATAGTATATATATTGTATATAGCTTGTAGTGGATGTATACACAATTATTCTCATAGATTCGTTTCCAGAGATATACTTCCATAATGAGATATAATTGATATCCACGAATATTTATTCGTGGGCTACCGCCTATAGCATCCGAGTGTACTTTCGTAGTAGGAAATTAAGTGGGTTGAGCGTATATATTTGCTAAATTTATCTCTCTCTCTTTCTCTCTGTCTGTCTGTCTCTCTCTCTCTCTCTAAAGACTTTCCTCCCATTAAAAACATGCTACCCATTAAAAACATGCACTCAGCACCCGCAAATACGGTAATTATCCCGCACCCAATCAGCCAAGCGTAAATAATCGCACCCAACCATTGACCGTTAATAATCCCTCCTTAACCTTCAACTCTCAAAACAAAAACAGATCGACGTCAGTTGCCCAAAATAAACGACTAACTCAAACAATACCAAAATCATATACCTCCGTCAATTAAGAGTATAGTAGAATAAAAAGTATTATCCTTCAATGCATGTTCGATTAGGAACAAGTTAGATGAACTAAAACGCCTTGCGTTAACAGAAAACATAGACGTAATTAGTGTTACAGAAACTCACCTCGATTTTAAAAACAGAGATTTAATTTCTGAATACCATATAAACTCATGCAAATTTGTTCATAAAGACAGGTGCAATGGTAAATCTAGAGGTAGAGTGGCTATATGTGGGTAGCATTGTACACCACTTTGTAACTGTCACCAATATGTGGGTAGCATGTCAACTAAATCCAACCAAGGTTTCACTCCCCAAACATAATAAAGAAATAGTGTGTGTCAAATTAAACATGAAAAACTTAAATATTAATATCACTACTGCATACCTACCTCCAAGTCAAAATGAGGTCGCTTATAATCACCAATACGAAATATTGCAACAAACCCTCAATGCTAACGAAAGCATAATACTCGGAGACTATAATCTACCTAACATTGACTGGTGCCTTATGACAGGAAATAGTTACAATTCGCAAACAAATATTAATTTCATACAAGACAATTTTCTACATCATGGTGTTACTGAACCGACACGCGATAAAAACATCTTGTTATCAGTACAAATGAAAACTTGATATATAAACTTGACGTCGGTGAGCACCTATCCACCTCTGACCACAAGCTCATTAGAATCGATATAAATTGCAAATATACTATTAAATAACAGAAAATGAAGATACCAGATTTTAAAAATGCAAATTACATGAACTTAGGAAAGCCCTCAGTGACTTGCATATTCAGCTAAGCAATATTGACAAAACAAGTGAAGTGTGGGATAAATTTAAAGATATATTCATGAGTGCTCAGAATAAATACATACCCACTAAAATTAAAGTAAATATTGGCAAAAACAAGCCTCCCTGGTTCGACTAGAATATTTGCAAGGTGCTAAGGGAAAGGAATACATATCATAAACTAACTAAAACTAACATAAATAATGAACACTTCAGCTATCTACAGTATACAAACTAAGTAGAAAAAAAGTAAAACAAATAATTAGGACAGAGAAGTGTAATTACAAAATGTATATAGCAAGGAAAGTGTAAAAAACCCAAAGCAATTTTACGGTTACGTTAATGGTAAGAGACAAATTTAAAACGGAATAGGGCCATTAATAAACAATGACCAGACAGTAACAGGAAATAAAAACATTGATAATTTGCTATATTAATAGTTTTGTTCCATCTTTATTAAGGATGAACATAACACTACTCCTTAAACAACCGTAACAACGCGTGAAATAGGAAACTTTACCATAAGCAAAAGTGAAGTGTTATGTAAGCTGAACAATTTAAATACTAATAAAACCCCTGGGCCAGATAATATTCACCCAAGAATTCTGAAAAACGTGCAAGAAGAAAAAGCACAGTCCTTAACTAACATATTTAACTTTTCGCTCAATCAGGAAACTGTACCTAGTGATTGGAAAACTGTAAGTATCACTCCAATATTTAAGAAAGGAAATAAAGCCCAAGCAAGTAATTATATACCAATCAGTTTAACGTCAATCATAGGAAAAATTATGGAAGCAATTCTAAGAGACAAGATAGTAGATTATCTGGAGTCAACCAAATTAATAAGAGAAAGCCAACATGGCTTTAGATCCAAAAAGTCATGCCTAACAAATTTGATATAATTTTATAATAAACTATTTACATATAACGACTCTACTAAATCATTAGACATAATTTACTTAGATTTCCAAAAGGCATTCGATAAGGTACCTCATAGACAATTATTGAAGAAATTGGAAATGTTGGGCATTAAATGAAAAATTAATGCCTGATTAAAAAGCTGGCTGACAAACAGAAGGCAGAGAGTTGTGATAAATGGAGTAGAATCTGAGTGGGAGCCTGTTTATTGTGGAGTGCCTCAGGGATCGGTCCTAGTGCCTGTTTTGTTTCTAATCTATATAAATGACATCGATGTTGAACTAAATAATACACTCTCAAAGTTCGCTGATGACACAAAGATAGAAAAATCAGTATTAACCGAAGAAGACAGAAATAAACTGCAATATGATTTAACTAAAATAGTAAAGTGGTCGGAAAAATTACAGATGCCATTCAATGTTGACAAATGCCAGGTCTTGCAAATAGGCAATACAAACAAAAAATATGAATACAAGATGAAAGGCCAGCCAATCAAAACAAGTGCATTAGTTACAGACCTGGTGGTTCTTTTATCTGAAAACCTAAAGACCTCAGATCAATGTGCAGCAGCTGCAAATAAGGCCAATCGAGCATTGGGATATATTAAGATAAATTTTATTTATAAAAATTAGAACATTATAGTACCTTTATTTAAAAGCATAGTGAGGCCCCATCTTGAATATGGTGTGCAATTTTGGTCTCCTTATCTGAGCAAGGACATTGGGAAGCTCGAGTCGGTGCAGCGTAGAGCGACAAAGTTGATTCCGTCACTAAAAAATAAATCTTATCTTGAACGACTAAAAAAAAAAATAATAATTCACTTAAGAAAAGAAGAGTGCGAGGTCAACTAATCGAGAGTTTCAAGATACTAAAGGGATTTGACAAAATTGATGTAGATTCACTTTTCAAAATAGATAATAGTTCATTAACTCGGGGAAATGGAATGAAATTAAAAACCAGGAGGGCGAATCTCGATGTCACAAAATACTTCTTCACCTACAGTGTGGTCATCGAGTGGAACAAATTGCCTGAGAAACTGGTACAATGTAAGACAATTGACATATTCAAAATAAGTATAGACATTCATTTTGAGGAGGTGGGAATAATATAGGTAAAAAAAAAAAAAAAACAGGTTAAGCATCAGCAGTATATAATATTTCGCATCTTCGTTCTTTACTATACAATTCCTAGTAGTAGTTTTTCTCATTCTGTTGGGGGACTTCTTTCCCCAACTTAATTTCATACCGACCAACGGTCGGAGGGTGAGGTTGGTGGGGAGAGAGCCTTCTTCTTTGCTATCCTTGCCTTCCACTGTGTAGCAAATTCTATTTTAGCATTAATTCCGGACTACCTAGTAGGGACTGCAAGGACTGTGTAGTCTGTGGATCTATATAACTATATGTAACTATCTATCCCTCTATCTATCTATCTATCTATCTAACTAACTAACTAACTCACTCACTCACTCTATCTATCTTATTTTCCTTCCTAGACCTCCATCAAGCTTTAAAAACACCCCTAAGATTCCTCTTCCAGATAAATTTGTACATTTTTCGATATCAAAATGTCCCCGCCGAAGGCCGGTTCCTCTTAAATTACAGACTCGCTATCGCTCGCCAGGAAAAAAACGACACCTAAATGGCATGACATTTCACAATATTGAAAAAGAAATGGGACGAAAGATCTTATAATCGCGAAACTAATCAGCGCACGTCATAACATATGAAAACTAATGGGGCTAAAGTTGAAACCGCCGCTAAACATTAGGAAGAAGGGCGACCAGAAAAACGACCCATCTCCCCTTAACCCTTCCTACCCGGGCAGCCTTTCTTAAGGACGGAGGCTGTATCCGGGCGATTTGGCTGAAAACACAACAAAAGTAAACTAAGGCTAATCTCGCTTAATATACTACCTACATTAATCAAACATATGTCAAAATGTGCGCCTTTCCTTGCCGCGTAGAATGGCGTTGAGTAGAGCTTTTTTAGCTCAACTGATTCCGGAGTGATGGTGATGGAAGTGGAGGTAACTTTTGCCGCGTATTTACCTCGCCGCGTCTGAACGCTCAACCGCGGCCCAGGCTACGACGAACGTTTTGACTCGTCGCTCTACCTTGAATTATGGCGGGAAGCAATTTTTTAGTGTTTTATTGTTTATTATGCCATATATTATTGCTATTATGTTATTTTCACTCAATAAAGTTATTTTTCTGAAGTAATTTGTGTCTCTGTCACTTATACTTAGTTTTATTGTTATTATTATAGTAGTTATGATTATTTATACTGGACTATGGTAATTGATAGTGTCATTTTCACTTATTTATTGTTAGGAATATATATTTTAGTGTCACTTTCACTTGTTCATATTGTTCTGAAGGCACTTATTATTACTTATGTGTGTCTCTTTCACTTAGATTTAGTTTTATAGTCATTATAGTAGTTATGATTATTTGTACTGGACTATGGTAATTGATAGTGTCATTTTCACTTATTTATTGTTAGAAATATATATTGTAGTGTCACTTTCACTTGTTCATATTGTTCTGAAGCCACTTATTATTACTTATGTGTGTCTCTTTCACTTAGACTTAGTTTTATTATTAGTATAGTGTCAATTTCACTGGACTATGGTAATTGATAGTGTCATTTTCACTTATTTATTGGTAGGAATACATATTTTAGTGTCACTTTCACTTGTTCATATTGTTCTGAAGGCACTTATTATTACTTATGTGTGTCTCTTTCACTTATACTTAGTTATATTATTATTATTATTATTGAGTGTCACTATCACTGTCACTTACACTTCAATAGTTTGTCATAGTGTGGAAATCATTGAAGCAGGTGCCAGCACACAGTCCCACCTGACACTCGAGGCATTGCCAAGTGGTTTTTGTGGGTTTGCTTGGTCGTCGAGTTGTGCGGGTGCACACATAGCACCTCTTCTGCATTTTTATTCTGCTGTTAGGACCCTGGAAAGGAAGGGCGACGAGCTGGTGCTTTCTGAAGAACTCGGCACACCCTGTTCTGTCCATCATGCCTGGTCCTTGTAGTGGCCTCCCTGGTGTACCCGCATGTTTTACCAGGAGCTCATGTATCAACTGCTTTTGGAAGGTCCGCAGGCTCTTGTACTTCATGACTGGACTCCTCAAACGGTAGATGTTGTACGTGTTGAGGACAGACATATCTACTGTATGCAGGACAAACTTCTTGTACCACCTGCAAGATGTTCGCAGGCAGTCTATGAAGCCCATCTGCATGTCGGACTTGTCGACGAGGCGCATGTTGAGGTTATAGTCCAGAACAGCAGCTGGTTTCGTGATAGGGTTCTTCGTTTTTCGGTCCACCTTCCCTGTGGGGACCATCTCTGCTTTGTGGCATGTGGTGAGGAGGTTGACCTTGCGCTGGTCATGCCAGTGGATGGAAAGGATGGGGCCACTCTTCTTATGGAAGATGTCCGTCTTCTTAGTCTTGGTTGGGTAGGCTGGCATGCCCTTCCTCTTCCCCTTCACTGTGCCGACAGTTCCGGTCTTGCGGTCATGGAGGTACTTGGCGAGGATAGGCGACGTGTAATAATTGTCGGTATAGAGGATGTGGTTGTCATGGAAGTACCTCTCCATCATCCTTTTTACCACAGCGCCGCCAAAACCAATGAGGGGGTCAATCTGCACCTCACCACCCTTGCCGCTGTAGACTATAAAGTCGAGCACATATCCCGTCTTGCAGTCGCAGAGGACGAAGAGCTTGATGCCGAAGCGGCGTCTCTTGGACGGGATATACTGTCGGAAGTGCAGCCTACCACGGAACAGGACCAGAGACTCGTCGATGCACAGATTCTGAAAAGGAATCAGGTAGGTGGAAAACCGATGACGTATCATGTCATACAGTTGCCTGATCTTCCAGAGTGTGTCGGGCTCGTGGACATGCATGTTATTTGTCAGGTGGAAATAGAGAGGATGTCGAAGTACCTATCCCTTGACATGAATTTGCCAAATGCTGGAGTCGTTGTGAGGTCGCCAGTTATCCAGTAGTCGGCCAGAACGTGCTTCTTTATGTGTGTCATCAGCATTGTGAGTGCCAAGAACACATATAATTCTGCCACAGTGAGAGCTCTCCATGCCACCATCTTGGCACTGGTCTTCCTCCCAAGAAAGTTTGAACAGATAGCCTGGAGGTTATTTGTCTCTTTGACAAGGTATTCCATGACTTCATTGTCGTAGAAGCCACAGAAAAGTTCACTGGGGGTGGCATTTGGGCCACAGGGATATGCTGGTGACACCCCGGAACCCTGTTGTACCTCGACAAAGGCAGGACAATCTGGCACAAAATCCGCCCCATCTGTCCACACAAACATGTCAGCTGCTCGAGGACGATGATGTGCAGCTGCAGCAGGCACACGCCCTGGACGCCCTGGCACACGCCCTTGGCCACGCGGACGCCCAGGCGGACGCCCTGCACGCCCACGCCCAGGCCCAGGCCCAGGGGCAGCGGCGTCGGCAGGCTGATCACGTCCACGACCTCGCCCTTTGACTCTTCTTGTCGGGACTTCCTCTTCCTCTTCCTCTTCCTCTTCGTTTTCCTCTTCCTCAGGCGACGTCAGGTCATCTGGGGCAATGTTGGGGTCGTCAGCATCCTCTTCAGGAGACAACTCTGGTGAAGAATAGACCGGGCGTCGGCGGCGTGGGGCTGCGGGAGGTTGAGCAATGGGAGCCTTGGCCTCGGGAGTTGGGCTCCTTTTGCGGCTAGCCGTGGACTTTTCCGCCGGAAATAATTACCTACGATGCGGGGCCTGTGGTGGCACACTGTGGGAGGCCAATGACGCACTTGTAGAGGCCCTTTGGTCATCCTGAGGGACAGATGAAGACGAGGGCTGTGGGTGGCCCTCCCGGCGTCCCGGGTCAAGGCGTCGGGACAAAGGAATGCGGGTGGTTGCTAGGCCTGGGTCGGCGTCACTATCACTATCTACGCCTTCCCTCACTTGTTCTGCTTCCCTGCATGCTTTCTTGGCTGCACTTTTCACTAAAGACTGTTTATAGAAGTATTTACCCACTTTCAAGGGCGTACGGGCAGGCAAAGGGGAAGGTCCTGGCGTAGGGCTAGGGCTAGGCCTAGGCCTACCCTGACCTACGAAACTAGGCGAAGGGGTTGGCTCTAGCACACTTGGTACTTCAATAGCACCTTCCTCCACCACTTCCACATCAGGATCATCACTACTATCACCCCCCTCAAATAAATCCACATTGTCATCATCACCAAATCCCACAAAATCGTCAACTTCGCTTCCACTTCTACTCTGAATATAGAGGTTTTTGTCCACAGAGCTTTCACCACTGCTCAAATCCGGGTTGAAAAGTTCACGGTGTATTGCACTCTCACTTAGCAAACGTTTCACTTTCCTTAGTTTCTTTTTCTTCTCGGTTGGCAGAGGCGTAGATGTTGCAAGCGGGTTAGCACTGGGACGAGCGGGAGATTGCACAGTATCGGACGCGTCGGAATTCATTTTTTTGCTGTAGCTCGCAATGGCGGCAACGTAGGAACTGATAAGAGTGGTAGTTGAGGCTTGGTGGCGCTACGATCGCCCACGCAAAGTAAAATTTGCCCGCGCGAAATTTAAAGCACGCTTTAAAGCAAATGCCTTAGGTAAGGCATACCGGGTAGCGGCCCTTCTGCCGAGCTGTCCTTACCTAAGGCAGCCCGGGTAGGAAGGGTTAATGGACAACTTTAGAAGCCGTTGTTATGATACACTGGCGTAATATTTTGAGAACCTGCCTATGCTACAAATATAACACTACTGGAATTCACAAAACTCTGTTTCTTTCCATCTGACGGCAAATTGCCGTGTCGCCATCTTGATTACTCAGCTATTATGAAGATGTTGTAGCGAATTTTATAAATTAGTTATAAGAAATTGGCACTAATATGCAGCAGAGACATGGTAGTTTCATATTATTATATTAGTAATTTAGAAATAAGTTGCTAAGGGATTCAATTTACTGTCAGCTGAAATACAAAAAATTATAATCAACCCTCTCCATCTCGTTTTTATTGTTAGGATGCGTCCATTTATTTCTGGCCACGACTGTACGTCCCTCTCTATCATGCCATTGTATTTGATTGTCGGCTTTGGTGGTGCGAGTGATAAAAAATGAAGAGGCGAATTTTTGTTTTCCCTTGTTACTCTCACTGCTTTACGTTTTTCCTGTTTTCATGTACATGTTTTTAAAATTGTATTGTGGATTATTGTATTAATAATTGTTCAATATTGTTTTCAGTATTTCTCATAATATTGTCTAATTATCTTGTTTTCCTGTTTTGCTTTTATTGTGGCTTTTCATGTCATTTACTTTCGATTTCGATCATTCATACTAAAGTAGAAGTGCCGTTTTCGCATTTTGGAAGAAAACTGCATTCCCAATACTGTTAATTTGATTTTGTATATTCACAATTGACTATTGAAGGCATTTCAATAATATTTCAACATTGTGCTACGATATTTTAAATGAACGATTCATAGGAAAACTGTATACCCCTACTACATCTATCGTACATCTACCAGTTAACTTGCATCATAAGGGTAAAACCTTTCTTTATTAACCCTCTGACTTTCCTATGCCCTTCATAATCTACATAAAATCGCATAATAATAACCAGAAAACAAAAAATAAAAGAGTATCTTGAAAGGGCTAATGAATAATGCCAAAAGAGGGGTAGCAAGTGGAAAGAGTAATTGGAGGACTGGATACAGTCATACACACGATATTAAGAGATAAAACGTTAAGATGAGTTAAAAAGAAACAAGATTTTATAAGATGTTCGCCCCATTAGATTGTCTATTTTAAACCTTTTCCCCCATTTCTTTGTCAACTTTAAGACCTATCATCCGATTAAGGTGATCATTGTATTCCTGACGAGCGATAGCAAGCCTGCAACTTATGAGGAATCGTCCTTCAGCCGCGGCAGTTTTCTGCCGAAAAAAAGAACAAAGTGCACAAATTTATCTCGAAGGGGGATTTGGTGGGGCATTTATAAGCTTGATAAAGGTCCATGGAGGAAACTAAAAAAAAAAAATTATAATAATATATATTTACTGTATATACAGTATATATAATTATATATATATATATATATATATATATATATATTGAGTATATATCACAAATACACGTGAGCCACTAAATGTTTCTAATCTCTCAGTGGGGTTCGTCGTCCTGACGGTCGACGGTTCGAACCCCACTGAGAGATTAGAAATATTTAGTGGCTCACGTGTATTTGTGATATATACTCAATATTTGTAACTCTCATGCTTTGTGGGTGAGAATTAAATGAAATCAATTTCGGCCCGAGTTGTGTCGGGACACTCAGAAATCCTTGTATGGTATTCTGGAATATGGATCCTACGACTAGGTATGAATTGAAATATATTCGCCTAGTGGGTTTCCCTTCTCCCTAACATAAATAGGATAGAAGGTTGAGTGTCTTTTAGACTGCCGTGGTGTAGTTGTTGTTGTTGTTGTTGTTGTTGTTGTTGTTCCCCAAGCTGCCTGGTCGAACAGCCCCAAGGCCCCGAGCAATTCCAAGGCCATAACCGAGCGCCCCCACAGAACCCTCCCCGCCGACCACAATAAAGCCTGGGTGACCGAAGCCACTCCATGGCGGGAAGCTGAGGAGGGTGCGGAAACGCCTGGGAAACCACAGCCCCACCCAGGGCCCTGTGCCCTGGGTGGAGGAGAAAGTTGAGGGACAAGGGAAAAAATGTGACGCTTTGGCTTCCAATCTTGGTAGATTGGGAGGTCAATCCACGGAAGAGACGCCGTCACTTGAGATCTAGAAAATATATAAGTTAAGGAACAGTCAGAGTAAGCTACGGGTATGGCAGAGATTGCTCAGCTCTCACTCTGATAGACCAGCCCATCACCACATGACTAGAACCCAATCCTCTCAGCATCAGCTATGGGCCCTAGAAAGCGGCCTTTGGTGGGGGGATAGCTCCCCTATTTCAACCGTTCATATATATATATATATATACCTGTATATATATATATATATATTGTGACGCACCCCAGTGCTGGACAACGCAACCTGATTGTACTCCTTGGTACTCCACTGTACCGCCCGTGATCTGGCTACCGTCAGCCGCTATGTATATTGAGTGTGACAACTTATAACTATGTTCTTTGTATCTCTGCAAAGGTCTCGTCATGTGCTAACCAGTGGTGGGTTTTGTTTTAAGCCATGTCGAGACCTTCCATTTAATATGTAGTATCAATAGAGAAGTTGATAGATAGGATAATGGGAATTCAGAGAGAGAGAGTGAGTTGGGCTTCAGAGCAAGAGGGTAGCAACACGCCGCGCTGCCGGCCGGGTGGTTGCCAGACGTATGGACTGGTTGGCAGCCTTGCCCTTATAGCTAGGCGCGATAGGGTTGGTAGTCCATTGTTGCCTGCCTGGGCTGGGCCCATGTTGTCGTACAGCACACTGCCTGGAGGTTGGCTGTGTGTTCCTGGACTAGGTTGCCTAGAACCTTTGAGATTCTAACATCCCTTGCTCTCTCTCCCCACTTCTCACGGTTGCACTCTTTCTCTCTGACGACATTACTCTCATTTCATTCTTCTCTCTATTTAAATGCATAACCTTCCCTTGAGGTCCTAAAGGAGATTCAGCACTCACCTCTCGTATTACTCTTAGGACAAGCATATATTTACATGTATTAGATTTAAGGGGTTAATGTGAACAGCGATCTTCTTGATGAGGATAGTTGGTGAACGTTCTACATGTTCACGAGTTATATGCCCTGCTCATCATCCCATTTGTGACTAGACTGGTGCCATGTGTAAGAGCCCGACCATGCCCAGGAGTTGTCTGTAGAGGGACGAGGACTTAGCCTTGATTTGCATACCGAGCCAGGAGCGAGTGTAGCACCCGAGACTACAGCTCGCTCGTAGTGCCGGTATAGTAGAGTAACGTAATTTATCTGTCCTTGTGCTCTCTACAGTCTTCTCCTGGGTTCTCGCTTTCGGTGCTGGGACTCGTTGTTCCTGTGACTTGGCCTGCTAGCTAGAACACATGGGGATGATGAGTGGGATATATCTTTATTTTACTATGCATTGCAGCTCTCTTTAAGTATATATCTATAACACTTTACAATACACATTACTCACACACAAGACAACACTATTAATACTTTCATGTATCAATTAACTGCACTGTCGTTTTGCTGCTGTGTCCGGAGTTCTGTTGCGTAGGGCGCATACGGACTCGGAGGGGAGACAGAGTGAGAGAAGCGAAGTAGCCTATGCGGTAGTAGGCTACCGGCGCAGTACTGTTGCCTGCAACCTTTTAGTTATTCCAAGTATAGATTCATTATTATAATAAGTGACTACTATTTATGTTCCTCCCATGTGTATTATTAGGTATCTACTGGATCATGAACATCTTGTATGCTACATGCTAGTGCATGTTAGTAGGGGACAGTTAGTGTAGTGCACGCGCTTTCAAGTAGGCGTGTACATTTGTCATTTAGCATTTCACTGTCATACCTTTAGCCTGCTTCTATTCTACATTATTAGAGGCTTATATTAACGTAGTTTCTTGAGTATTGCATTTCTTTAGTAATACCGTAACCTATAAATGTCTGAGGGAGTTTAGCCTCATAGCCTACCCCTGTTGTACACTTTCGCCGAGTTAAGGTACCTCGTTACCGTAGACGATAACTCTGTAGGGCGTTGGTGCTTTTGTTGTCTGGAGCATATAGTATTTGGGACTGGAATCGAGCGTGTCGTTGTCACTTAAGCCATTTCTGTCCTACGATCAAGAATCCCGAATATGTATTGCCGATCCAGCCGTAACAAAATGGCGACCTTGCACAAGATTCAGTAGTATCCTATCACATGTTTTTTGGAGAACTATTCTATGCTACCTAGTAGAGCTGGCTAGAATTTTCTTGCATATTGGAGGAATTTTTATTGTGTCATTATTGTATTGGTGGACTTGCAGATTGTTTCGTTAGGTGTCTAGAGTAGAGTCATTCAAGCATCTTTAACATTTTGTGAGTCGAGACTGCAATTAGTAATAAGCACTTTTTTTTGTTTATGAACAGCAATTGTATAACCAGCACTATGTCTAATGACTCATCATTTACGGGGGAGGATAACACGGTACAGCCTAGTGACCAGCAAGTACAGCAGATATTTAGGGAGGGGAGTGTTATAAGTGGAGAGAGGGATGCCCGGGCATTTTTGCAGACACCTTTGACCGAACAGCGCCTGCAGGCTATTGATTGTTACGGTCTTCGCTGTTTAGCCACGGTTTTGGGGCGGGACTGTCCTGACAGTTGGCCCAAGAAGAATTTGGTGGCATGTTTGTTGGGTGATGGCGATGGGGCGGTGGGTGGAGTGGGGTCTTGGGGGTTCCCTCCAAGCCTCCATTCCACTCTACCCCTGAGCTGGGCCCTCAGCCAGCGAGTCTTAGCACGATGCAGCAGGAGGGTTCTCAATGGCAAGCTGGCTTACCCGTAAACACGTCTCGGTGTGGATCCCCCATTTTGTGCTCTCCCCCCCAGGCCTGTCTCCTGAGATGTTATTTCAGCTAGAACTAGCTAAGTTTAAGCTGCAGGAGACTCAGATACAACAGGCTAGTATAGAATGCATAGAGGTTGCTAGAATCCAAGCCAATCAGGATGCAACCAGGTACCAGGCTGAAATGGATGTCGAGAAGTCTAGAGTAGAGACCACGGGGCGTCATCTCGGTGGTGGGCACCGGGTTACAGACTCACTTTCGCATTTAATTAAGTTAGTACCCGCATTTGATGAGACAGCAGTGACTGAGTTTTTGCTCGTTTCGAAAAGAAGTGTCGTGAGTATGACTGGCCGGAGGTTAAATGGGCAGCATTAGTTTCATCACGTCTAGTGGGTAAGGGGTTGAAAGCCTACGATGCACTGTCACTGGACGAGAGTGTCGTGTATGGACTGGTGAAGGAGGCTGTGCTCCGGGCCTACGAACTGCAACCCGAAACTTATAGATTGAAGTTCCGTGACGTGAATAAGAAGAGCGACGTCAGTTTTATGGAGCACGCACGGGACTTAACAGATGCATGTAATAACTGGTTTCGGTCCGAGCACGCAGAGTCGGCTGAGGAAATTAAGCAACTTTTCTATCTGGAACAGTTTTACAAATGTACTGGAACCGATCTAACGCTGAACATTAAGGAAAAATGTCCCAAGACAGTAGAGGAGGCTGCCAAGATGGCAGACCTCAGATTATCATTGATTCGTGGTTGCGGTGCCGCTCAGAGGGCTGAGTCAGGGCAGAAGGGGCGCTATACCCCACCCACCAGAGTTTTCGATAATAACAAATCCTATGACACACATAACCACACTAAAAGCATTGCACCTAATAACACCTACAAACACAAGCCTCTCCCGTTTACTAAAGGTCAGGCCCCTTCTTCGCCCGCACAAGGGAAGAAGCCCATTGGGGATGTGAAATGTTACAAATGTCAGAAGCTAGGCCATTATTCACGTGAGTGCCCTAGTAACACTCCCGCTAAGCCGGTGTCATTGGTTCACAGTATCGGTGTGTCTCTGAAGGCTGCAGCAACTGCCCGGGGTAGGTTGTCAGCAGCTGAGGCACACGCGGTAAAGAAGCGTACGGAAGGCTCGACACCTGTCCGGGACACTTTCTGTAGCCATCGGGGACACGGGTTTGTGAGCTGGGGGAGTGAACTACGGAGGGTTGACTTGTTGAGGGATACGGGGGCTTCGCAAACTTTGTTGAGGAACTTCACAGGGAAACCGATAAATGCGGCCAGAGTTGTTGTGGTGCAGGTATAAATGCTACGAGGTCATACCCACTTGTGAGGTTGGAGTTGAGAGTGGGAGAGGTGTGCAGGGAGCTGGATGTAGGGATCGTTGAGTGTTTGCCAGTTGAGGGCGTCGACCTTCTTCTCGGCAATGACTTTGCGGTGCCCACTTCCGGGACTCCACCCTTAGTCGTTGCCGAGAGGGCGGCCGACGTGGATGGTGAGAATCGGGAATGGGTTGGGAGGTGCCAACAGGATGAGATGGCCTGTGTGGTAACCCGATCTCGCTCTGCGGCTCCTGCACAGCCTAGCACTCAACCTCGGGGACAGTGGAGGAAGGATCAGGAGAAGGTTGCTAAGGGCAGGAAAAGGGACATTGATTCTGCTGCACTTCTCGGTGATTCGGTACTTGGACCTATAATAAACACGGGAGTTGACTCTGGCCCAGAGATGGTGTGTAACAAGGCAGAGTTGGGTAAGACTTCGCGTGAGGCAAGAGCTGTAGCGAGAGCCACTAAGGCAGTAGAGCCTACTAGCCGGGGTAATGTCTTATTACAAAACCATCTTGATGCATTGACGCCCGGGGACATAAGTGAGCAGCAGCTGCAAGACGCTAGCCTAGCTCGTTATAGCAATGGTGCCATAGAGTTGGAGGAAGATGGGGATGCGAAGCCGGGAGATTTCTTTAGGCTCAACAGGATATTGTACCGCAGATTTTTAGACCCCAAATCGAAGTGGGAGGGCGGTGCGAGGGTAGTAGACCAGGTGGTTGTTCCAAATAAGTATAGAGAGTCCTTATTGTGTCTGGCGCATGATGTGCCGGTGGCGGGTCATTTGGGGGTAACAAAGACATTGGCGGCATTGGGCAGGTTTTTCTGGTGGCCTGGGGTCAAGCCTGATGTCTGTGCATGGGTGGCTGGGTGTGCGACCTGCCAGACAACGGGGAAGCCTAACCAGACAATCCCGAAGGCACCTTTGTTTCCCATACCTGTCACCGGGCCTCCGTTCAGCAAAGTTGTAGTAGATTTGGTTGGCCCTTTCCCGCCTACTAGTAGTGGCAATAAATTCCTGTTGACAATCATGGATGTGGCTACGAGATACCCGGACGCATACCCCATGAGAAACGGCTCGGCAAAGGCAGTTGTTAAAAACTTATTATTGTTCTGTTCCCGTTATGGATTTCCACGTGAGGTGCAGTCAGACCAGGGGAGCAATTTACATCCAAATTGTTCAAGCAAACCCTTCAGTTGCACGGTATATGTTCTGTAGTGTCGTCAGCCTACCATCCCGAGAGTCAGGGAGTCTTGGAGCGGTGGCACTCGACCCTGAAGAGTATGCTACGCTGTTACTGTGCAGAACATGACACTGATTGGGATTTGGGTCTGCCGTATGTTCTGTTCGCTGCACGTGAAGTCCCAGGAGAGAGCCTGGGGTTCAGTCCAAATCAGCTAGTCTTTGGCCATAATGTGAGAGGACCTTTAAGTATGGTGAAAGAGATCTGGGAGGGCGAAGAGAAGCCGGGGTCTGTACTTAAATATGTCCTTGAGAGCCGGGAGAGACTTATAGGTTGCATGGCAGCGGCAGGTAATAACTTGGTTAATGCACAGGCGGTCATGAAGCACCAGTATGACGCCAAGGTGAAGCTTCGGGAGTTTTCGGTGGGTCAGGAGGTAATGTTGCTTTTACCTTTGCCTGGACACCCCCTTTCTGCCAAGTTCATTGGGCCGTATGTGGTGGCTAAGAAACTGTCCGACCTTGATTATCTCGTTGCAACACCTGACCGTAGGAAAAAACATCAGTTATGTCATGTTAACCTCATGAAAGAGTATGTGAGACGCCCCTCAGAGCCTCTCACTGTCCCTGTGCTGGCCTGCAGCGGCCAGGGTGGAGAAGGAGGTGGGGACAGTCATGCTGCTGAGGAGGATAGCTGGGACTGTGTCATTTCCGCGGAACAGTGGGCGGGGAATACTGAACAAGAGGCTAGGCAAGCTGTAAGTCACCTGCCTGAGCACCAGGGTGCTGCTGTCCTAGGCCTGTTCAGGTCATACCCCTCTGTTTTCGCCGAACACCCAGGTCTCACTACTCAGGTAACGCACGACGTGGACGTCGGTGATAATGTGCCCTTCAAGTCAGTGCCCTACCGTGTGCCCCCGGTTAAGTTGCCAGCTTTACGGGAGGAGTTAAAGTACATGGTTGAGAGAGGGATGATCACTGAAGGTTATGTGAAGTGGACATCACCCGTCACGTTGCAGCCAAAACCTGACGGCAAGGTGCGGTTCTGCATAGATTTTCGTAGGCTAAATGGCTTGACCACTACCAACCCTTACCCTTTGCCTCGAGTTGACGACAGCGTGGACAAGATAGGGAATGCAAAGTACCTTACTAAAATTGATCTTGTAAAAGGCTACTGGCAAGTACCCCTGTCGGACCGAGCTAAGCAAGTTTGTGGTTTTTCTGGTAGATGGCAAGACCTACCAATGTAACATAATGCCTTATGGGCTTAAGAACGCACCTGCCACGTTTCAGAACCTGATGAACGATATTTGTGACGAAATCCCTAACTGCACGGTCTACCTTGATGACGTGATAGTATATGATGACGATTTTGAAAATCACCTAAGGCACTTAGAGACCCTGTTTAGGAAGTTGCACGATGCTGGGCTGGTGGTGAACCTGAGGAAGTGCGAGTTTGTAAAGGCTACTGTGCAGTATCTTGGCTTTGTGGTCGGGTTAGGCCGGGTGTGCCCCCCCCTGAGCAAGATACAGGCTATCAATATGTTTCCCAGGCCCACCACTAAGCGCCAGGTCATGCGGTTCCTAGGTATGATAGGCTATTATAGGCGCTTCATCCGGGGATACTCTACTGTCTTAGCACCGTTAACTGATCTACTGTCGAAGTCAGTGAAGTTCTGTTGGGCTGCGGAGTGTCAGAGGGCTTTCGACCTAGTCAAGCACCTGCTGTGTACACATCCGATTTTGAGGGCCCCAGACTTCTCCAGGAGTTTTCAGCTGGCGACTGATGCCAGCGGTGTGGGTGCCGGGGCAGTGTTACTGCAGACTGATTCCGAGGGCTTGGAACACCCAGTGAGCTTCTTTTCTCGCAAGTTTAATTCGGCACAAAGGAATTACTCGACTATAGAGAAGGAGCTTCTGGCTATCGTTTTGTCGCTCAAACATTTCGAAGTTTATGTTCCAGCCTACGGCCCGGTAGTGACGATTTATACGGACCATCATCCCTTGAAATTCCTAAATCAGTTTCACAATCGGAATATGCGGTTGACCAGGTGGTCCCTAATGCTCCAAGAGTATAATCTCAAGATTCAGCATATTGCCGGGAGTGAGAACGTGATAGCAGATTGTCTATCAAGGGTTGATGATCCAAGATAGTCGTGCACGGTGTGTGGGTTGAGCAGGAGTAAAATTAGGCTATCATAACGCCGTCCAAAAAGATTATAAAACAATAAAATAAACGAGAAACTCTTTCTTTTTTTTAGTTTTGTAACTCTTTATTGTTGTAGCATGATGCATGCAATATTGTGTTTTATGTATAATTCACACTTCAGTTGTTGTGCACCTTTTGCAATTAGTGGCAGCTAAGGGTAGCAGGTCGGTTGGTTGCCTGTCAGATTTTGATAATGCTTCTAAGGTCGATTATCTAAAATCTTGGGGGGGCTGTGACGCACCCCAGTGCTGGGCAACGCAACCTGATTGTACTCCTTGGTACTCCACTGTACCGCCCGTGATCTGGCTACCGTCAGCCGCTATGTATATTGAGTGTGACAACTTATAACTATGTTCTTTGTATCTCTGCAAAGGTCTCGTCATGTGCTAACCAGTGGTGGGTTTTGTTTTAAGCCATGTCGAGACCTTCCATTTAATATGTAGTATCAATAGAGAAGTTGATAGATAGGATAATGGGAATTCAGAGAGAGAGAGTGAGTTGGGCTTCAGAGCAAGAGGGTAGCAACACGCCGCGCTGCCGGCCGGTGGTTGCCAGACGTATGGACTGGTTGGCAGCCTTGCCCTTATAGCTAGGCGCGATAGGGTTGGTAGTCCATTGTTGCCTGCCTGGGCTGGGCCCATGTTGTCGTACAGCACACTGCCTGGAGGTTGGCTGTGTGTTCCTGGACTAGGTTGCCTAGAACCTTTGAGATTCTAACATCCCTTGCTCTCTCTCCCCACTTCTCACGGTTGCACTCTTTCTCTCTGACGACATTACTCTCATTTCATTCTTCTCTCTATTTAAATGCATAACCTTCCCTTGAGGTCCTAAAGGAGTTTCAGCACTCACCTCTCGTATTACTCTTAGGACAAGCATATATTTACATGTATTAGATTTAAGGGGTTAATGTGAACAGCGATCTTCTTGATGAGGATAGTTGGTGAACGTTCTACATGTTCACGAGTTATATGCCCTGCTCATCATCCCATTTGTGACTAGACTGGTGCCATGTGTAAGAGCCCGACCATGCCCAGGAGTTGTCTGTAGAGGGACGAGGACTTAGCCTTGATTTGCATACCGAGCCAGGAGCGAGTGTAGCACCCGAGACTACAGCTCGCTCGTAGTGCCGGTATAGTAGAGTAACGTAATTTATCTGTCCTTGTGCTCTCTACAGTCTTCTCCTGGGTTCTCGCTTTCGGTGCTGGGACTCGTTGTTCCTGTGACTTGGCCTGCTAGCTAGAACACATGGGGATGATGAGTGGGATATATCTTTATTTTACTATGCATTGCAGCTCTCTTTAAGTATATATCTATAACACTTTACAATACACATTACTCACACACAAGACAACACTATTAATACTTTCATGTATCAATTAACTGCACTGTCGTTTTGCTGCTGTGTCCGGAGTTCTGTTGCGTAGGGCGCATACGGACTCGGAGGGGAGACAGAGTGAGAGAAGCGAAGTAGCCTATGCGGTAGTAGGCTACCGGCGCAGTACTGTTGCCTGCAACCTTTTAGTTATTCCAAGTATAGATTCATTATTATAATAAGTGACTACTATTTATGTTCCTCCCATGTGTATTATTAGGTATCTACTGGATCATGAACATCTTGTATGCTACATGCTAGTGCATGTTAGTAGGGGACAGTTAGTGTAGTGCACGCGCTTTCAAGTAGGCGTGTACATTTGTCATTTAGCATTTCACTGTCATACCTTTAGCCTGCTTCTATTCTACATTATTAGAGGCTTAATATTAACGTAGTTTCTTGAGTATTGCATTTCTTTAGTAATACCGTAACCTATAAATGTCTGAGGGAGTTTAGCCTCATAGCCTACCCTGTTGTACACTTTCGCCGAGTTAAGGTACCTCGTTACCGTAGACGATAACTCTGTAGGGCGTTGGTGCTTTTGTTGTCTGGAGCATATAGTATTTGGGACTGGAATCGAGCGTGTCGTTGTCACTTAAGCCATTTCTGTCCTACGATCAAGAATCCCGAATATGTATTGCCGATCCAGCCGTAACAATATATATATATATATATATATATATATATATATATATATATACTGTATATACTGTATATATATATATATATATATATATATATATATTATATATAGATATATATATATATATATATATATATATATATATAAATATATATATATATATATATATATATATATATATATATATATATATATATATATATATATATATATATATATATATATATATTTTCTTTAATACATACGAGGATGAAAGAAATGGCAATTTCTGCGTTGGAAATTTTATTATTCAAAGTTTCCAGGTCTCTGATGAGTCTTCGCTGGGTGGCAGGAATTAGATGAAGGAGATGAGCAAAATTCATGGTGGTACAGGGTTACATTAAAGTACATGAAGATACAGGATATACGACGCGTTTCACTGGACAACCAGCATTATCAAGTAAGGAAGGAATTATATAAAAGGTAAACAGGAAGGGTATATATAGAGGGTGGAGGATCAGAGGAGGCGGAAAACAGGGGCAAAAGTCTGCTATTGGTGGAAGGGTAAACTAGGAGAGAGAAAGGGGGTAACCGCTTCACGCATGCGCACTGGGTGCGGGATGGTGGTCGGTAGGTGGGGTCGAAGCTGATTGGCTGCGTGTCGAGGGGCGTGGCCTAAGTTGTGTGGCGCCTGCAGAAGACGAAGCTGAAGGAGGTAGCGCGGGGGGCTGCGTCAAGGGCACTGGGGGGCGAGGAGGGGTGTTAGGTCCTGTAGGGTAGTGCCTTTTGGCAGAAGGAAGGATCTGAAGGTCCAGAGTTTGGTTGTTGATGTTGGGATGTAAGGCTTGGATATATAAAGCTTCGAGTATAGGTAATCTCCTTGGGTCACTTTCTTTATCGAGTATGGTGGTGTGTTTCTCTAACTCATTGCGTGTGAGGTGAGGGTGGTTAGGGGTGAGATAGTGGTCTTTGATGGCTCCAGCCTGAAGGTGAAGAGTTAACCGACGTGAAAGACGAGTCTGCGTCATACCAATATAGGAATACGGTCCACAGTCCTCATAATTACAGGTATGTTGGTAAATGACGTGATCGTCGGTCATCGGGCTCTTTATCTTGGTGGAGGCTGGTTTGTTGCGGAGAACGAGGTTGGAGGTCTTGGGGGATTTGTAATAAATTATTAATTTGATTTTGTTTTCCGGGTTGGCTGGGTGGACATGCTTGGAGATTATTTCTTTTAAGACGGCCTCGTCATTTTTGTGTTCAGAGGACATGTAATTGCGGTAGAAGATCTTAATTTCATTGGGGGGGTCAATGTTGGGAGGGCTTTGGGTGATACATTTTTCAAGATGGTGGTTGATGGTGCTGGAGATGTCAGAGTTGGAGTATCCGTTATTTACTAAAACTTGGGATAGTCTTTCTAGTTCCTGGTGGGTGTCGGCCCAGGTAGAGCAGTGCGTGAGGGCTCTCCTAACATAGGCGGAGATGGAGGATAGAAGATAACGGCGGGGGCATTCACTATCGCCGTTGAGGCATTGTCCTGTGTTAGTTGGTTTAATGTAGACGGTGGTTTTGAACCCATGGTCGTTCAGAGCTACGAGGATGTCGAAGAAGGGGAGTTGTCCATTGTTAGATTTTTCAAAGGTGAAGTTAAGTCCGGAGGAGGTCATGAAGCGACGCTGGAGTTCCTGTAGTTCGTGGAGGTCCTTGATTTGCACGAAGATGTCATCCACGTATCTACAGTAGACGGCGGGTCGTTGGGCAGCTAGGAGCTCTTCCTCGATGGTACCCCTGAAAAACAATATATATATATATAATATATATACAATATACCGTATATATATATATATATATATATATATATATATATATATATATATATATATATATATATATATATATATATATATATATATATATTGTTTACAGTTTTAATTGTCCCCGTTGCCAAGCGGGATATGTGGGCAGCACTGTTCGCTCACTTAAGACTGGAGTTGATGAGCATTTAGGTCAGTCTTACAGGACGGGTCAACCATTCACAAACCCTCCTCACTCTGCTGTGAGGGACCATTGCACTAAGGTATGTAAAATTCCGCTAAACAAGGACAACTTTAAAATCATTGATAGTTGCTCTTCTATAAACTTGAGAATTTTGGAATCCCTTCACATTAAGAAAATGTAACCTAAACTCAATATTTCTACTTCTGCTTTCCCCTTAAGCGTGGCCTAATCCCCCATATGTTTTCAAATTTAAATGTTTAGTATCTATACCTTTTATTTTATTTAGTTTTAGGTTTTAGCGTTACTCAGATTTAAATTTACAGACTTTATATCCCTCAATAAATTAATGTTTTCGTTTTTTTTCACTTCTAGGTCACTGATGATGGCATACACTATATGTCGAAACGTTTGAAAATATGTGTAGTAAAGATGTTGGTTGTTACGTCCCTCGTCATTCTTTTCCTCATATATATATATATATATATATATATATATATATATATATATATATATACTATATATATATATAATATATATATATATATAGAGAGAGAGAGAGAGAGAGAGAGAGAGAGAGAGAGAGAGAGAGAGAATGATAGTGATAGACATATGTTATTAATGTACTCAACAAACTATCTAATAATGTATGTTATTGTAGTATAGCTGGATATGGATATTGGCATTCATCTTCGAAGCATTTAGGTTTTATCAGAATACGATAATTAGGAAATCCCGCTTCCTTCTGATAATTCCCTCTGTTCCGTTTTATATTTATAGATTAACCTTCTCAACATTTGATGACAAGTGTCTTCATTATAGTTTGGCTTTTATTAGACAATTTAATTAATATTATAATGGACTCTAGGAATTTAACCCGTACAGCCCCAGCGACGCGTCTGACGCGTCGGCGATGTATGTAATGCACAGCCCCAGAGACGCGCCTGACGCGTCACCCTAATTGCGCCGACCATAACCTCAGGTGTAGCCACTCAAGAGGGCTCAGATTTGTATGGGAACTGTGTACGTATCCCACGCAACCGTGCCGACGGTTGAAAACTCTCAAAGTCCACGTGCGTGCGCTCGAGCGCGCAATAACCTGGTTTTTGGGGATAATTGCCTTCAATTTTTTACTCTTGTAAAATCCGTTTTCGGGGGCTCTGTAGGACCATTTTTTAAGCTTTTTGAGCGGTTTTTCGTGGTTTTTCCTTTATTCCTAACCCATTCGCTATTGTTTCTGGAATAAAACCATTTTTTGAAAACCGGCCGGGTTCTGGTGCGCAAACATTACAAAACTAGCCGGGGCTCCACGGGATAAGGGGTCAAAATCAACTCAATTATGCCTCTGACTCCCATACAACCTTCCTAATCTGAATGAAACAGAATAATTATATCCAAAATACACTTAAAATACGTCATAATCATCAGGGGGTTACCATATGTTGCTGCATACAACAGTCATAATGTTTGGACTCACTAATTTCAGTTGGTTATAAAGGGTACATATGTTACTCTCCTTATATTAATTTCAGTGTTTTGTGTGCTTGTTTTATTCCAAACTATCTCAACGTTTTGTCTTTTAATATCGCCCCTCCTGTATCCAGTCTACCAATTACTCTCTTCCAATTTACAATCTTTTGGCATTTTTCATTTTCTGTATAATTTGGCTTCTCATAATTTCGAGAAAGATTTGTACATTTATCGACTTATAATATCGAAACTAATGAGAACAAACATGTGGGAGAAGAGGGTTCACAGCAAAAATAAATAAATAAGGTAATTATTACTGCACGCTGATGATAAGTATCAGTCTTGTTTTAGTACATGTGTTATATACTGTATATTTTTCAGTGTTATTAATTAAGGCAAGGAGGGAAATAATAGCCTATCAGAGAGAGAGAGAGAGAGAGAGAGTCTGTGTAGGAGGATGGACGAGGGGGAGAAGAAATAAGACAGAAAAAAGCGAGTGGGGAGGAGAGAGGGAGAGCAAAATGAAGGTCAAAGGATCCATGTAAACAAAAGGACGGAGGAAGACGAATATCGTGACTGACATCAGTCCCTATTAGAATAGTTAAAGGGGGGCGGTTGTTTCTTTGGGGCCCCCTTCTCCCTCATGTTTAGCCCCATTAATTTTCATATTTTTAGACAGCCCATTAGTTTGGTGATTTTAAGACCTTTCACCCAATTTATTTTGAAATAATAAGACCTTTCGTGCGATTTAGGTGTCATTTTTTTTAGCGAGCCTGTAATTTGGGTGGATCTGGCCTTTGGCCGGGACTTTTTCTACCGAAAAAATAACAAATTAATCTAGAATGGGGATATTGTGGATAGTGTTTTCAGCTTGATGGAAGTCTAGGGAAGGAACTAAACTTATATATATATATATTAATCAGCCAATAAATATACCCTCACTTCCCCACCCCTTAACTCTTACAAGATACGATGACGCATTTAATTATGTTCTGCTGTTTGGCTATAATCAGACGATATTATCCTCCTTAAGTAGGGTATATGGAATTAAAAGGGTTGAGCTAGTTTTTAACCTTATAATTCCCACAGATCATTCCTAAATTGCAGAAAAGCGTCTAATGATAGCCATAATACACTGTCAAAATGCATCAAGGTTATCTAATTCTATTCATTGAAATTTCATAATTGTGAACCCTTGATGTCATCTTCAGAATTTATCATTTGGTTCTTGGTTCTAAATAGGGGGCTTTCAAAATTGCCCAACCCACGAGATGTTGAAGGGAAGGATGCTCTTTTCTCCCTTATGTTTAGTTCTATTAGCTTTGATATTTCAAGACGTTCGTTCCATTAGTTTGATGATTTTAAGACCTTTCGCCCCATTTCTTTGTCAATATAAACACCTTGCGTGCCATTTAGGTGTCGAGTTTATCCTGGCGAGTGATAGCGATCTTGTAGTTTTAGTAGGAACCGGCATTCGGTCGGGAAATGTTTCTACCGAAAAATTTAAACATTTAACTGGGGAGTGTTTTTATCCAAGATTGATAGAGGTCTAGCGAGGAAACCATATAATTAAATATGAATATATAGCCAATATAATAACCACTACCCGCTTAATCCCCCATCTCCTATTATGCTAACAGGTAGGCGGGCGAGCTTTAGGGGCGAGATGTCGTTATCATACATACAGTAAGCACGCATTCTAATAACAGTCGACTTATGGTTGTGAATTCACGAAGTCACAAATAAGAACAACACTGGTCGAGCCTTTTCGTGACATCTGGTGATTCCAATTTGACTAAGCTCCTATTTGTTATAGACAGAATAACACACATAACAAAGCCACTCCAACAGCTTCCTCTCTCTTCAACACCCCTTCTCCCCTCTTAACACACTTCGGAAGTAGATGCGAGGTGCCTTTGTAAAAGCTTATCCCTCAATACCTTCACCTGACCTGACCTGACAAGGGAAGATGAGTTACATGTATTCCTTTTCCGACAAATATTACTTTAGCAGGGAATCCTAAGTAAGTTTCTATTAGCTGGCGTAAACTGTTTGTGGAATAATATATACCAGTAGGTTGTCTATACAAAAACAAGCTGAAGTTATGCTTTGTGTTCCAAGATGCTAAAAATACGTCAGCAAAGGAGGCCAGGTGATGAAACAGGAGTTTCAGCTATCTTTATCAACTACCTGCAGGCCTCCCCGGGAGTTCTGTCCTGTTAGACTAGTCACTATAATAGTGCTTCCTGCTACTGGCAATTAGTTTACTCTTTCTTCCAACATTGCTTATAAGTCAATATATCGGTTCTTGCTTCATTATTATTACCGGTGTCTGGTATATATATATTTGTTGTTATTACTTTTTTTTTTTAATTCCTTCATACACTCTGAGTTCTCATTGTTGAAGTAATTTGTTGTTTCTATAATTTGTGCCTCCTTTTCTTTTGCCCTTCATCTTGTGTCTTATCAATATTGTGATGTGCTGTGTTCATTCACGTTATTCATGTTTCCAATTAGTTCCTTGCTACTTTATTCGATAATTCATAGTAAACTTTATTCATAATGATTTTTCCAGAACCTTTATTATTTCATTCTTGTTATTAATCGCATTCATCACCTTGTTATTCATCAATTCAATGTGTCAATATACTGTATATGATACTTAGTCTCTGACATTCAAATTTCATTGATATTTCATTTCTCAAATGATTCTTGTATTTTACGTATTTTTCTACATATTAGTTAGCCCATATATATATATATATATATATATATTTAGAGCTACCAAATTGTTAATTATAATCAATTTTACTGCATTATAATTTTTGGTAATTCCATTGTCCCTTACATTTTGCGTTCTTTATAGTGAGTGACAAGTGACAATGTTATATTTTTTTTACTATTTGAGATTGGCTCAGCTTTCACCGTTAACCTAAGTAATATATTCTTTAGTATTCAGGTTATCGAACACATTCTATTTTTATTTGTGCATATTTTATCAATAATTCTAATACTTTTGCTATCAATAAAAGAAAAGTTCACACACGTCTTCTATGCTGTTCTATAACAATACAGTTTTTTCACTCAAATTCAGTTTCCATTAGAGTTAGATCTCCTTTAATATCACGCATAGTATATCTATCAACATGGCATGTCTCCAAGGACCCGTGCCCCCAGGGAGGGGGCACAATATGATACTCATATGATATTCAAACAGCACACCACAAACATTAAAAAGAAACTGACACCCAGACTTAACGCCCTCAGGTCACTTGCTCACACAAAATTTGGACACAACAAAGAAACTACCACCACAGTATATAAACAATACATAAGATCAGTGATGGAATACGCAAGCCCAGCCTGGGCTTCTAACCTAGCTGAAACACATCATAAGACCTTACAGACTATTCAGAACAAAGCCCTGAAGATCATTACAGGCTGCACAGCTACTGCACCCACAGATCACCTACATCAAGAAACCAAAATCCTCAAAGTCAAAGACCATCTGGACATGAGAGGCACTCAATTCCTGGCAGCAGCCTCCACGAACCAAGACCACCCACTAAACTACATGGCAACACACCCACAGACACCAAGAAATATCAAAACAACACCTAGCACACGGTATCACACACACAATTATTGTCCTCTCTCCCTCCCTGCCCACCCCGAACCAACTTCCAGAAGCACATCCATACTCATATCTCGCCGATCCATCCACTCACTCACAGACAACACGCAGCTGCATGCACGACCTCCCGAAATCCATCCTTCCGAATCCTCCCTCCCTCGCGAGGACAGAGTCCACCTGGCCAGGCTGAGATGCGGACACCATCCAGCTCTCCTGAGCTATCAGAAGAGACTGGATGACTCCGTTGTCGACGCCTGCCCGGGATGTAACACAGCACCCCATACCATTAAACACATCCTAGAAGACTGCTTTTCACACAACCACTTACGCCAACAACACAATCTACACTCAATGAGAGCTCTGTGGGAAAGCCCGATCGTGGCCATGGCCTTCCTCAGGAACTCGGGGCTGTTCGGCCAGGCAGCTTAGGGAACAACAACAACAACAACAACATGGCATGTCTATGAAGATTATTATTATCCTCGCGTGCAATAAACACAAGGTCAAAGTTTAACCTGACCAAACTGTAAAGTGAAATGTGGCTGTAATAAAGGCCTCAAATACTGTTTATTATACCATTATAGCATTAACCCCTTCAGTATCTTGGTGACTTTTGCATTTGATGCTGGCTAATATATGAACATTATATGCAGTTTATGAAGGACTTATCTTACTAAGAGAGTTTATTGAAATTGTAGTTATCCATATGAGTCGTAACGGTAAATTATTTACTAACAAAAATCGTCTAATGGTAACCAGAATATGATGAAAATTACGGAATGGTGAAGAAGGGGTTTATAGCTCACACACCGCCCGTAATGCAGAAGGAAGGATCATCTTGTCGCGGTGACGGAGCTTGAAGCTAAGCCGTAGTAACTTACCTGTTCTTGTATGAGGCCCCTTGTCTTCTTAAAGGGAGGTGTTTGGTTTGCTGCCAAGACCTCCATCAAGCTAAACAAAGAATACCCTTCCTTCTGAGATAAATTTATGATTTTTTCAGAAGAGATTATCCTCCTTCTATATAGGCTTGCTACCGCTCGTCAGCATAAACTCGACACCTAAATAGCCCGGAAGGTTTTAATATTGACAAATATATGGAACAAAATGTCTTAACAACCCAAACTAATTGGGCAAATATCATAAAATCTCAAACTAATTAGGCTAAACATGGAAGAAAAGGGGTCCAGACAAACCGAAAGCCTCTCCTTAAAGGTTCCAGCACATCGGTTTAGTGTATAATGCTGCACTCCTCATCCATAACAGGGCTTAGACGCAGCGATTCCCAACCTTTTTTCTGTCATTTCCCCCTCCAACCAGTTCAACCATCCAGATTTCCCCCTTCATGTGGACAAGGGAAAGAGTAGTCGAAACACACTGTGACTACACTCTCTCTCTCTCTCTCGGGCATGAGAAAATCCATCTCCGAGATTATTATTATTTTTTTATTGCTAGTAGTATTAGTAGTAGGCAGTGTAATCATGTAATTATTTCCCCCCTGGTAGCTTCAAATTTACCCCAGGGGGAAATTTCCCCCAGGTTGGGAAATGCTGGCTTAGAGGGTCACATTACCTTCACTATCTCAATCACTCATTATTTATTCATACTAATTATATAAAGCTGTTTACTCCATTAACCCTTTGAGTACCAGCGACGTGTGGTATATTTTATTCTAGCTATATTTAGACGATATTATGCAGCTTAAGAAGGATATGTGGTAGTTCAAAGGGTTGGTTGAGATAGTTTGACGCCTTATTATTGCTAGAGGTCCATCCTAAGCTGAATGCAATCGTCTAATCATTACCAACATATAATTAAAGGGAATTCACTGGTACTGAACGGGTTAACTTCAATTCGTTAAATTACTTTCAATCTAATTCTTCATTGACTGTTTCATTAACGTCCCTTATATGTTTATTAAGAACACCGTCCTCTCCCCTCTCTCATTCCTTCACACTCACTCACTTTCTACACCTATCGCTTTTCCTCCTTAATTAGTTCGTTTGCTGTTTCCTTCTCATAATTTCCGACCCTTCCCCATACCCCTACCCCCATCAGCGCTCTCGCTCTCTCTCTTGATTAACAGATACAAAGATAGATATAACTGTATATCTACAAGTTGTCTCGTGTTCATGTTTACTTCCATCCACTGACTGTCTACTGGACTCCCTATGTTTTATGCTGTTATAACGATCTGGATTGATTTTGGATGGGACGTGTTATTTATTAAATATTATATATAGTTAGTATACCTTATCTATCTATCTACAAACCAACCTACTTGCATCTCTGTCTGTCTACTTTTATCTTTCGTTATTTCTCGCTCTGTTGAACCTAATCCCCTCTCTCCGTTTCACACTTGTTCTTCTAAGCCTCTTACATGCAAATCCATTGCTCTCTCAAATGCTTCACGCCAATAGTTTGCCCCTGTGGTTAGGTGGCTTTCATATATAGTGGAGGAAAACAAATATGGCCCATGTATCTTACTGCATGTCGTATAAAGCGACTAAAAGGAGGTATGGCGGAAGGATAAACCAACGGCCATCTTATAAAGTACAGTCTTGTCGTCGCACTGTTGAGGCTGGTTTAGTCGCAACTATTGTAGGTGTCGATGCTGGAGGTGACTTTGTTGAATCACTCCTGACGTGAAGGTGCAGCTATGGTCTATGGGAAAAAGACATTAAACCATTGTATGAATGTATGTTCTGTATATGCTGTACTTTATATACTGGTATGTATGCTCAAGTGTGCACCTTACTTTTCTACCTGTAGAGTTACTGCAAGTTTGCTTCCTTTGTCATTTGGTGTTGGTATTATTGCGTTTGCAGTTCACAAAGTATTCACATCAGTATTGTTGGCATTTCATTTGTTTTTGTTTACAATCCAACATTTAATGTAATTAGCAACAATATGTACTAATTACCATATTAAATTGGCCAATTATTTTGAACATACGATGTATGGTGAGTTATCTGCTCAACAGGTGGCGTTGTGTGTGTGTAAGTGTGAGAGTCCGAGTGTAGGGGGTGAGACAGTGAAGCACGGGAACGAGGTGGCTTCAGAGATGGGGTCGTTTCGGGCCATGAGTGAGCACCGTGCCTCATGTGAAGGCAAGATGGCAGGTGCTCGTTGTACTCTACGTGCTTCACATGTCTCACTCCCTAGACTGGAACAAGACCTCACGGGCTTCACTGTTCATTGTAAAGCGGTGAATGTTAAGGCTCTCAGCCTATGCCCGAGAGGAAGTAAGTTGGAATATAGAAACAAATAAAAATAAATAAAAATACATAATTTTGGCTGCTACCACATATTGTTCAAGCTTAGAAATTCCTATTATTTGCAACGAGCAACCCTCTTATTATCCAATCAATCCTTGTTATATATTCCCTACTTTCTCGTGTCATTTCCTTGCATACTGTAAATCTTCAACTCCGCCCTCTTTCTCCCTTTTGTAATTGGTATATGTTCAAAAAGATACACATAACATGTTTATAGATAGTTTGCAGCACAAGTTTGATTACACAGTCTTATTGTTATCCCTTTATGCTAACCTTTTTTAAATGTGTGCATGTATTTTATCCTCTTATTTCGTGTATTAGTAGACGATTTTAGTTAGTTTTGAAGCCATTGTGGTAGTCAGAGGGGTTATGAAGACTGATTTTACCGAACCTGAATACAATCGTTCAAGGGCTAGTATAACATGTAGGCATCAACAAGAGCACCAGCGATATTACCTAGTCGATTCCTAGAGAGCCTTCCGAACCTGAGTAAAATCATCTGATGTCAGCCAACTGAAAGAAATAAGGCTTTCTCAAAGACAGAAAGGAGTACCCTGATTGCTACAATTGAAAGCGATTTGTTTACCCTCTGTCGCCAGGGTTAAATCAAGTCCGTTAGATAGTAAATACAAACTTAATATCACTAGAATATGCTAGTGAAAAGAAAAAGACTAAAATCGCTTAAATAATGCCAAAATCTATGGAATATTACTCTAAAATGGCTCAAATCTCCAAAATATCGCTAGAATTTGTCGCTAGATGTAAAAATTGGCCTCTAAATCAAGGTATATACCTGTAGAACTAGCGGAAAATTAGTTAAATTGGCAACACTACTCTATGCCTGCCAAGATTGCCTCCTCCCCCTTCTCTCTCTAGTCACTTCCATATATCACCTCAACATTTTCTTTCCAACAATGTTTCCCCCTGTCTTACTTCCCAACCAATCTCTTCTATGACTTTCTCTCTCTCTCTCTCTCTCTCTCTCTCTCTCTCTCTCTCTCTCTCTCTCTCTCTCTCTCTCTCTCTCTCTCTCTCTCCCTTTTTTTGCATTCCGTCACCTTTCCCATCCAAGAGATTTATATTGTGAAACCAAGAGCTCTTTTATTTTGGATACAAAAACGTCATCTAAGGAAGAGCACTTTATTGACAACGTTTCCCAGGTAGCTTCATCAGGTCACTAACAAATACCTAGGAGGCCTTAAATATCCGTCATGACAGGTGGCGGTGGAGGGGTGGGGATGGGGGGGGGGGTGGGGATGGGGGGGGGGATGGGAGGGAGGAAGGAGGCATGACAGGGAGGGGGGAGGGGGGGGGGGGGGGAGGGGAGGCGGAGACTCGATATGGGTAAAATACATCAGTAGGCACAAGAAAAATCAGACATACAAACATGTATACAGGGTAACAACTCTACTAGTACAAAATAATAATGATAATATTAATAATAATAATACAAATAATGATTATTATTAATCGTAACAATGATAATGGAAAAACCGTGATGATAGTGCTAAAATAATGTATAATGATACTCGCAATAGAGAACACGGAAGTATAGATAGATAAATAGATAGAGAGAGAGAGAGAGATTCAGATTAAGATTATTTTATTTTCATTAAATACAATGGCTGTTCATACGATAACATCATTTTAAACAAATTATATAATACAAAATGCATAATACATAATACATAAACAGTATCGGTAAGAATGTACAGATAAATAGCTCTTACCAAAAATAAGTTAAAAGAATATAAGATAGATTAAAAATAGATTACAAATATATAGAACGTGATCAATATCTCACTCTATATCATCTCCTACAATGTGACGCTTTAGTCTGCCCTTGAATACTGGCAGACTATTTGAGTCTTTGACTAGGTTGGGCAGGGCGATCCATACCGTAGGCCCCAATACTTGCAGAGAACGTGCCGTATATAGTCGGTTCTAGCTCTAGGAACATAAAGATCATTCTGCTGTCTTGTGGTACTATTAGAAATATCATTTATGGTAGAGAATTGCGAGAACCAGTTAGGATATTATATCATGTTGTACCTTAAAAACAGTTACAGCTACTTCACAGGTAAGCTTCTGGGATATTGTCATCCATTATAATTGATCAATAATAGGGGTAACATAATCACACTTCTTTGCTCCTACAATTACTTTAGATTAAATTTTGTACAATGTCTGGACATTATAGAGAAGTGTGTGATTAGTTTTTCCGTATATCTCCAAGCAGTAGTACAAGACAGAGAGAACTAATGACTGGACCACAATTTTCCTAGTTTGCATGTCAAAATTAATCTTAATTATATTGATATAAAACAGTATTCCATTGACCTTCTTAGTCATTTCGTTTATATGTTTTTCGAAAGTCATAGTACTATCGATATGAACACCAAGATGTTTTACATGTTTACATGGATACATGCATCAGTTTTTACAACAGAAGACCTCAGTGATATCCCTACACCATCGCCGATTCAGATTGATAATTCAGATGTTCTAAGCAATATCACCGTTACAGAGAGAGAAGTATTGAATTGTTTAGATAAACTCAAGGTAAATAAAACGCCAGGACCTGATACAATCTCGCCTAGAGTTCTAAAGGAAGCTAAGAATGAGCTCTCCAAACCACTGACATTACTATTCAATAAATCCTTGCAGTCTGGAACTATGCCTGATCAGTGGAAGCTAGCCAACGTAACACCGATATTAAAAAAAGGCAGCAAATCCCTACCCAGTAACTATCGTCCAATTAGCTTAACCTCAGTTGTATGTAAAATGCTAGAAACGGTCATACGAGACAGACTCGTAAATCACTTAGAGGAAAATAACATACTTAAAGATACTCAACACGGCTTTCGTAAAAAAGTTCCTGTTTAACAAACCTCTTAGACTTCTTCCACGATATCCTCAACCTCTACGATGAGAGTAAAGCTGTAGATATTATATACCTTGATTTTCAAAAGGCCTTTGACAAAGTTCCCCACAAACGTTTACTGCTAAAACTAAAAGCGCATGGAATACAAGACGGTGTGTTGAAATGGATAGAAAATTGGCTCAGCAACAGAAAGCAAAGGGTAGTCATAAACGGTAAGGCATCTAAATGGACCAATGTAAGTAGCGGGGTACCCCAGGGATCGGTACTAGGACCAATTCTCTTTCTAATTTACATCAACGACATAGATGAGGG
This sequence comes from Paralithodes platypus, assembly GCA_032716605.1. Classification (NCBI taxonomy): domain Eukaryota; kingdom Metazoa; phylum Arthropoda; class Malacostraca; order Decapoda; family Lithodidae; genus Paralithodes; species Paralithodes platypus. The sequence goes on along the minus strand of CM064510.1, from coordinate 33,910,786 downwards.
TCTCACCTGCACAATCTCAAAATTTGCTGACGATACAAAAATTGCAAATAGCGTACTCTCAAAAGAACAAGTTGACGATATGCAACACAATCTAGATAAATTGTCATGTTGGGCCCAAATTTGGCAAATGAGTTTCAATGCGGATAAATGTAAAGTACTACATGTCGGATACCTAAATGAGAAAGCAAACTATTCGATGAATGGCACTCAGCTTAAGAATGTAAACAGAGAAACTGATCTGGGAGTAACAATATCGAGTAACCTAAAACCGAGTCAACAATGTTCAGAAGTTGTTAAGAAGGCAAACAAAATAATTGGCTTTATAGGCAGGTCATTTGAGCATAAATCCAAAGAAGTTATCCTAACCCTTTACAATTCCTTAGTCCGCCCTCTTCTGGAATACTGCGTTCAATCCTGGTGCCCTTATTACCAAAAAGATATAAACAAGCTAGAACGAGTTCAACGTAGAGTTACCAAAATGATACCTAGCCTAAAGAACAAACCATACGAAGAGCGTCTTAGAGAATTAAATCTATTTCCTTTAACCCAGCGCAGATTAAGAGGCGACTTAATTCAAGTGTTCAAAATCATCAAAGGCATCGACAATATGAACTGTAGTAAGTACTTCACTATCGACCAATCTAATTACACGCGGGGAAACGGTTGCAAAATTATTGGTAAATCTTTTAACTCGCACGAATCTAAGAATTTCTTCTTCAATCGAGTTGTCAACTTGTGGAATGGGCTTCCCCGAGACGTTATAGACTGCAGCACCGTTGATTCATTTAAATTCCGCCTAGACAAATATCTCGCATCAGACCCGCGACTGACTGCGTTTGTAAATGAATAACTTTATCCTCCCCTCAGTTACTAACCCATATGTCCCCTACTAACTTCCTAGTCCTGCCACGTTAGTGGCAGGGCAGTAGTTCCCTTTCCAATGTTCCCTTACCCACTCTAAACCACTGTTTGGACACTTGATCCTCAGTGTTTTGGAGGACAAGCAACCTAGAAGGGTCACTAGACCTGTTGTTGCTTGATTTCCTTTGTACTCCTTTGTACTCCTTTAATAATGTTAGAATTATCGATGCGAATAACAGTGTCACTAGGTATCCTCTTAATTAGTTGCCTAGATCCTATAAATATATATTGTGTGTTATTTGAATTTAGCATTAACCCATTTTTACAAAAATATTGCTTGGCTCTACATATTGTTGCCTCTGCTCTCCTGATCAGATCATGCAACTCATCTACAGTGCCACTATGTAATAGTTGAGTGTTATCGGCATACTGAATTAATAGGCAATCATTTACATCATCTATCATGTCATTAACAAAAATATCAAATAGGAGGGTATCGTGTAAATACGATAGTGCACGTCACTTTTTGTGCTATCGTACGTCTCTGTGACGTCACGGTCGTTCCCGCTGCACGGGGTAGGACGAGTAGGTCGTATATTATAAGATGGTAAGTAGGTTAAGATTATAAAAGGCCTAATATGCTATATATGCATATATATGTAGTATATATGAATTTATCGTATATATTAATATAATTTATCGTATTGAGCAACATAGAATCGGTACGATAATTTGGGCCCTGGCGTATGCCACGGCAGCAAGGCAGAGGGCTGGAAACAGCAGAGCCTTCACGACCACCAACCAGTTAACATCTAATTTCCGCCTTCAGTTGATCGAGCTTTTGTGCCTCTAATCACAATACACTGACAGCAATACATACATCTACACCATCACGACGCTCTCATCGACGCCATGACTGACTGACAGATAAGCATAGTATTCATGTCCATTCCCATATAATCATTTGATTCTTTCTTTCACTTGACTCGAGCCTCAGGGCCGACGTCTCGCTTCCCCATTGTCCGCCATATTGGGTAAAAGTTCTCCTTTGTCTCGTTGCCACGTGGAACTATTGGTGAGTTAATTCCTGGATAATGTTAACCTATATAACCTTACCTTATATATAATTTATTATGTGAGACCTTTGGATATAAATTAGCTTGTTTCAGATTGAATTCAATTTGAATATGGAGTAATTTAATTGGATTGATTTTGTTTGAATATTATAGCTTAGAAATATTTAACTTCCATTGATAGTATACCACATTGGTGCCCAGATCCGGGAATTAGCTACCAGTAAGGGATTTTTTAAGGCAATGAGCAAGGGCACATATAACAGGATGCAGGAACAACTCCATGATAAACTGGTAAGGCTAGCCAAGCGATGGTTAGACCCGGAATGCAGGGTCATATCGTTGCGCCTGCCTAAGTCCTGCATCCTACCCATCATCTTCCCCCAATAATTTTCTCTTTCATTTCAGACTTCCTATGACATATGACCTGACCTAACATTTTTTCTTGTTCAATATGACCCTTTAGTGTAGGTATTACTATTTGGGTGCTACTTTTTTCTCCATAACATACTGTAGAAGTCCGCCGTTCGGCGTCTCTTACCTAGGCTACTATTTTGCCATTGTAATTGTAACATTTTAGGTTTAAATAGCCTACAGGCTTGTATACAAAATGAGTAAACCGGAAGAGACACAGGCTACTGGGGTGCAGAGCAAAGCCCCTAAAAATCAGAGGGCAGGACTTCGGGGAGTATTAAATAGGTAAAATTATGGATGGCAACACTTTCATCACTACTGCTGACCTCAAGGAATTAGAGGCTAGGTTAGACAATGTCCAGGCTACCCACGGTCGTATTGTTGCTCTAAGTGAGGTGATTGTGGCGGGCATGACAGAGGAGGAAGAGATAATTGCAGAGTGTGATAATCGCGCCCTCTATGATGAACCTGTCTCTAAACCGAAGCACCTATTACAGCGCGCTGTCGCAAATAAGAAGGGAGGCGAGAACGAAGCCCATAGAAGGGTTGACCCGAAACACACTGTGCACCTCCCAAAGCTCAATCTTCCTACATTTGGGGGCAAATTGACTGAGTGGTTTGCTTTTTGGGATGTATTTCGGTCTACAGTACATGAATCCTCTTTGGATAATGTCCGTAAGTTTCACTACCTGAAAGGACAAATGGAAGGAGAGGCCTTACATTTGATAGAGGGTTTTGCGGTAGTAGGTGATAGTTACCTTGAGGCAATACAATTATTAAAGTCCACATACGGGGATCAAGAGCAGTTGAAGATGGCTCATGTCGTTGCCTTGTTAAAACTCGCAGAACCACAGTATAAGGATGAGGAGTTATCTAAATTTAGGGCAGATATGGAGTTTGCCCGAGGACTTGAATGACGAAGGGACATTGTTGTTGAAAGAGTATGACATCCTATGTACTAAACCTTTACCTCGTAAAGTGGAGGCGTTCGGTGACGTTACATTACACACGTTTTGCGATGCTAGCGCCACGGCATACGGGGAAGCCATATATGTCGTTATTTCCTTTGGGGCACATTTAGTTACCGCCTGGGCTAAAGTAGCCCCGGTCAAAAAGGTAACTATCCTTAAAATAGAATTGACAGCCATGCTGCTATTAGCATGTCTGGTGCAACATGTACGCGCAGCATACGAGAGCGAGTTAAATATTGAAATCGTTCACGTTTGGTGCGATAGTCAGGTCGCACTCAACTGGATACATAGCAAGAAGTCTCTGCCAGTTTTATGCGGAATAATTTTAGATTATCATTACTAAGATACTTCCACTTCAAAATGTTGTTCTTATTAATTTATGATTCCTGCCTTGCTTACCCCTTTTTTCGTTTCCTTCACTTCCTTTGTGTACTCCACTTTATCTTTCCCTCCTTCTTCCTACCACATTTGTTTTCCCAACCTCTACTCCTTCCTTCTCTGTTGGCTCCTTCACTGAAATATTGTGACTAGCGCTGGAAGGCAATAATAAACGTTTCTGCTTTCTGTTCTTCCTGTTCCCAGTTTTTTCTTCTTGTTTTCTTCTCTCATTTCTCTCCATTTCTCCTATTCCCTCCTACCCCGTAATTCCCCTTTCTTCTCTCATTGCTCTCTACTTTTCTGTCTTCCCTCCTACCCCTTTCTTCTCCCAATAGTCTCTCCCCTGCACTCCTCTTCTTTGTCTGTATCCATTTCCTTTCCTATTCTTCTGTAATCTTTCCTCCTCCTGATCCTGCTTTCTCACAGTCTTTCCTTGGACCTAAATCCCCCACTCCCCTATTCTTCCCACTTCCCAGTCCATATCTCCTTACTTCCGTCCTTAACCCGGCAAGTGCTGAAACACTAATAAGAGTTTTACCGCTGCACTGCGGAATCCCTTATATAATCCTGTTTTTTTAATGCGTACCAAAACCGCGGTCTTACAGCCAGGCGGCTACAAATTGGTGCGAGTGTAGTACGACTTGGCACCTCTCGATACCACCACCCCACACGCTAGGCCCGCACACAGGCAAGCGGTACACACGCACGCAAGTACACACGCAGGCACGTACACACGCATTGGAGCCTACACCACCCTCACGCTCTCGCCCTGATGACACAATCAGCCCTCCTTCTGGTGGTGTCAGCGGCCGTGGAAGGCAGAGAGTGGCTGTCAAAGACCCTAGTTACCATTACTACAGCACGAGTAGGTCCGAGGACGAGGAACCTGCACGTAAAGCACGTAAAAGCAAGGGCAGTGCACAGAGTCATTGTCTTTCTGGGACACTGCCACCACCACCCAGGCAACTTCTACCACCACCATCACTACCACTGCCACCACTACCACCGACGCAGGAGGCCGCCCTTGGGCTGCAGGACCTGCGGGGGCCACTGGGAAGACAGGGAAGGGCATGGGTAAAAAAACTTTTACCTCTGCCACTACCACCTTGCCACCACCTCCACCGCCACCAGCCGCCCCTGGCACCTCTGCCGGCCCTTCTTCCCCTGCCCCTGGCCCTGCCAAAGGGAAGAAAGGGACGAAGGTCAAGGCGACAACGGCGACAGGGAAAACAATAATTGCACATACAGCTGGCTGACCTTGGCTTGCCAGCGATTCGCGACTCACCGACACAACTTCCCTCCCTCCCTCCCTCTCACCCACCAACCACACCTCTCCCATAACCTCCGTTCCCGCCTGTAAACTCTCTCATAATTCGCTTATATGTCGCATATTTGGTCTATATGCGGTATATTCCTTGGTATATGGGTGGCCTACATATGTACACGTACTTTATATATAGCATGACAGTGCTGAAAATACGATATGTATGTGATATTACAGCCAACAGACCCTGTACAACTTGGCAACTCTCGATACCACCCCACCACCCCGCACTCACTCAAGCGGTACACAAGCACTTGTCTCCCGCATAAACTCTCTCACCTCAATTCCCGCCTCTAAACTCTCTCATAATTCGCTTATATGTCGCATATTTGGTCTATATGCGGCATATTCCTTGGTATATGGGTGGCGTACATATGTACACGTACTTTATATATAGCATGACAGTGCTGAAAATACGATATATACGTGATATTACAGCCACCAGACCCAGTACAACTTGGCAACTCTCTATACCACCCCGCCACACGCTAAACCCGCACTCACTCAAGCGGTACACAAGCACTTGTCTCCCGCATAAACTCTCTCACCTCAGTTCCCGTCTCTAAACTCTCTCATAATTTGCTTATATGTCGCATATTTGGTCTATATGCGGCATATTCCTTGGTATATAGTGTTACGGCCGGCACTACGAAATAAACAAGGGCACTTAATAATGGACTAGATGATAGGCTATATCTGCAACAACGGTACGCTAATTCCAAACCCTCGAACTATTACGCCGGTGAACAAAACACTTAAACCCTCCAGAGTTAATCTACTGGATAACGGGGTATCAATTAACTGGGTTTTAGTGCACTTCTACAAAGGCTTTCCGGTGATGCCAAAGCCTACTCACAACAGGAGTACTTTACGTTAATAAAATGCTCTTAAGTAATAACAATGCTTGAATAAACTATAACAAGATTTAATAAAGAAATATATGCTTACGTTAACTTTAGTGCGAGTCTGTACTCAACACTAAACTCTTCAATGCTCTACGAAAACACTGAAAGTCTAGTCCTACAGCAAACAGATAGGGAATCTTCTGAAAACGTCTGATGCTCTAAGATGCTTGTTAATATAGAACAGAAATAATGCAGGGGCAGGACACCAAAGAGTGTATCTTAAATACACCAATAAGTAGGATACATATATATAACAAGGGAGTGCAACAACTCTGTGACAGCACTAATAATAACCACTCAAAACAGTACTTCCTTAGCCAAAGTAACAGCCATACTGGGTTGTGCACCAAGCATCAACCTAGGCTAAAATAATACGTGAATTCCTAAAGCATACACAGTTAAAGTTAATAAACACAATGCTGTCTTTATTACTAATAAAGTCTAGCAGCGGCATAAAAGGCACCAGGAGGCTAGTCAGAGTGCAAGCATGCTCGTAGCCTACTGTCTCCCCCTGAACAGATTTCCCTTATGTTACGTTAAGGTACTAGGAGGCTCTCTTGGTAAGTCCAGATCTCAAGTATCTGGTCTTACCCTGGCGCTCCACAAAGGTCAACACAATGAGGTAGCAAGCATACAAGAAAGTGTAGGCAAAAGCCCTTCGCTTGTATACTGCTACACTCGCAAAGGAGAAATATGCACAAGCGGTACAGGCACCTAGCTCCGTCGAAATCGTACAGGCTCTGACTTGCCATGTACATAACTCAGACAACGACTAAAGATACCCTCCACTGTCTAGCATTAAATAGTAACAAAGAACAACTCAATAATTAGAAGCACCCAATGATAATATGATTCATGTGACTATGACTAATAATCCCTAAAGCTAGTGCAAAACATATATGTGAGCACTGGTGCTGGTAATACGACTGGCCAACTATGGAAGTCGTATGCAGAACCAGAAGGGATAAGTAATTGAATAAAGATGAGAAGTAATGGAAAAGAAGAAGTTAAGAGAGAGAAACAGTAGTACAGGGGGTTAGATTGGGGGACAGATTGCAAGGGACATCTAGGACCAAGCACACTATGCCAAACTCTAAGGAGATATGCGGCGGGGACCCCCCCAGCACCAACACTAGGACAGCGGCATCCAAGCATCGCATTACTGTAGGTAAAATAGAGAAAGCAGTTGTGGAGAGGATAGTACAGTGATAGGAGGGGCACTTGGATTTTTTTTAGAGACGAATTTAACGAAATGAAAGTTCTACACAGACCACTACGTCATGAAAAGCAAGCATCCTAGGACGCACCAGGCCCGCCAGCCAATCAAGGGCGTGGGAAAGCCCGCGCGAGCGAGGGAGGCACACGTACATACACACGCACATAATACAACCTCGCTGCCTACCTCGCTCTTTCTCCTTAACTCACACTGCATATCTTATACTCTATTACTGATATAAAATACTTCCATGTGTCACAGACAAGAACAAAGACCACCACTGATCTGTCTGTGACTACATGAATACTAAGAAAGAAGAGAACATCGTTCTACGATTATTAGCCCATTCCACTGCCCTGGCGAGCGCTAGCAAGTACGAGCACATTCTGGCAAGCTGGCCAGCGTAACACCCCGCCTAAGATGTGGGACGTTTTTACCTCAGGTAAACGCCACATCTGACCAGACAGAATGCTCATAAACCCCGCCTCACCCAGCTACTCCCCCAAGTTGTGAAAACAAGGCACAATCACAACATAAAACACTTCATTAAATAAAAAAAAATCTACACAATACTTCCCCAAAAGAATAGTATCACTTAACAATATTACGCTCAACGAGCAAGCTTCAACAAGCCTAGCCTACTAAGACAAAACTCAGAATGTCTTAGATTCTTGCTGTCACATACTGCACTATAAGTATATCAAAAACAAAAGTTTTTATGTGAAGTTTTTGTATTAGTTTTAATAGTGTTTTGGGCGGCTTTGCACTACAGGGGCAAGCCTAATTTGTCTCCACTCTCAAACAAACACTGACTGAACGGCGAGGGTGCTCCTTAACCCTTAATTAGCGGATCACCAAACAAGTCAGTTATTAAGCTGGACTATGTGGCCGCTCGACATAACTCGAGTGGCAATTTCAGCACGTAATGTTGCCTGAGGAGGAGAAGACAAGTGTGGCAACTAGCGAGCGTATGACTGCTCCAGACCACCGCGGCGAACCTACTGACACGAATCTCGCTCCCTCCTCCCTCTCACATCGCTACATACTGAATTATATGGGGAAACCGAATTACATGCTGCTTTTGCCACTCATGCCGTTGCACGGTTTATTTCAAGAAACATAGCCCTCATAAAGGTCGTTATGGTGGTCCACTTCGAAAAGCTCTGTTTATGCCTTTTCGAGATAGGTAACTTGTTTTTACGTTCTGGGTCTTATTTAGGCATGAAAATGATCACGTAAGTACAAGCCCCTATTTTGGCTAAAAACAACCCCCCCCGTTGTGCCGGTACATATAAATAACACCGCATAGGCCAGCTCTGTAAAGGTGTTTTTAAGACCCATTAACCTCCCCGTTACAAACAATTTTTCAGACCAGGAACATTATCAGTGCCCTTAACATGCCCACACATCCAACTTGTGTTCCGGCAGCAAAACCCAACACCTTTGTGCACTGGATAAACTGCCCCCAGTCCATCACAAGACTGGCACTTCTCTTCGCTCTCTCCGGCAACGGGACCTGCCAATAACCTTTCACTATTTATCTACCTTAATAGATACAACGAGGCCAGCCCCGATGCGGATCTAATGGTGTCCGTCAACTCTAGGTAAGGTATAGGCATCTGTCAGGGATTCTGGAACCAACACTCTTGCAATCAACCTACTCACATGGATCTTGCCACTTAACTCAGGTGGCAGAGGTTACTGGCCAACGACCCACTCACGATATCCCTTATCCCACAGGACCCTTTTTCAACATGTAGTCCAGCTCTGCTTTCACAACAGGCTGTCGAGCAACAGGTAGGGAGCCAATTTGAACCTTGCACTGTCTCCAGCCTCCATGTCGGGTTCTAGCCCGTACATCAGGCCTGGAGAATCAACAAAAGTGCGGACGTACTGCCACAGCCTAGTAAACAACTTCTCTTGGCACTTAAGAACAAGGTTGCAACTTATCTCGAAGAACAGGCTCATTGCCCTCCCACAACCAAGCCAGACCGCAGTTTCTACACTATGGTCTCCCTCCTTCTCCACCTTTGTCCCTAGAACAGCCAGGTCATGAGAGGGACAATCTGTACCACCTTGCAGTCATTCCCATAGTTCATTATTGCTAAGGCTTCCCCGCCGATACCGTAAATGCGCACCCCCACATTCCTTGCGACTACATCTGCCTGCGCAGCATCACCGCCTTCAGCGACATGGCCAGATACAGTCGGTCTATGGTAGGTCAGTTGCACACTAGGGCAGCATTGGAAGGCTATGCGACGACCGGGCGCCTCCACTCCACAGCCAACCTCACCAATCTGCTCAATGTCCTGATTCTGACCACCACCCTTAGCAGCCAGGAGTCGACCCTGACCTAACAACCATGCCAAAGCCTCGTCGCCCACCTTGAACCACTGAAACAATGAGGCCAACGGTTTACTAACACTCAAGTGACCTGCCAGTGGAACATCGTGCACCTCATGAGTTGTGAGGCCTGGGTGCTCGGCACAAACAGTGGGGTATGAACTGAGCAGGTGCTGGAGCGCTGCACACTGCTGCTCAGGCAGGTGCTCAAGCGCTTCCACAGCCACATGAGTCGTGTCCCCCGCCCACTGCTCCGCCGAGACATGACAATCCCAACTTTCTTTCAACCTGTGCCCCACTGCCCCCCTTTCCTTCTCCACCTTGGCCGCTGCAGACCAAAACAGGGACAGTAGGCTGCTCAGGTGGGCGCCTCACTAACTTCTTTAACAGGTTCACATGACATGCTTCCCCGTCCTCGTCGAGTTCAATAGCCCCGTTCCCACAACTCTCAAGGCTAAGATCTTCTAGTTGTGCCTGGGAACTACTCTGTCGTGGGGAGTGCCATCACGCCCTACCATGTCACTAGGGGGGACAGGTTCTGGGACCAATACGGAGCTCAAGATTGGGTCAAGTACCGAGTCACCAAGGAGTGTCGCTGGGTCCAAACTCTCAACCCGACCAGCCTTGAAGTTCTCCTTCCGCCCTTCCTACGCTGGTCTAAACCTTGGGTATTAGGCTGTGACACCTGAGCGGATTGAGATCTCTCGAGCCCCTCTTGCCCCTCCCTACTCGTGTCGGCCGCCCTCTTCGCAACGACTAAGGGTGGAACTCGGAAGTGAGCACCGCAAAGTCGTTACCGAGAAGGTCGACCCCCTCAACTGGCAACTTCTCCACAACCCACATCCAACTCTCGTGTCCACACCGTCCACCTTAAGCTACTCTGACCAGTGGGTAAGACCGCGTAGCATTGATGCCTTGAACCACCACAACCCCAGCCGCGTTAATAGGCTTGCCAGTGAAATTCTTAACAAGGGTCTGGGAAGCGCCCGTATCACGCAACAACTCAAGCCTATGCTCCACACCAGTGCAGCTCACAGTGCCGTGCCCCCTATGACCACAAAAAGCATCGCAGACGGGTGACGAGCCCTCCTGCTGCTTCTGCACCGCCTGTGACTTCGCAACCGACATATTACCCCGGGCAAACGCGGAAGACCTCAAAGACACACCAATGTTGCTCACTAGTGACACCACTGCTGTAGGCGGTGTGCTCGGACATGAGCGCGCAATATGCCCCTTCTCATGACACTTGAAACACTCCACTTTGCACATGGACTTCTCTGAGGTGAGGAAGGACCCTGGCCTCTCTTTAACGGGAAGGGTTTCGACTTGGGATCAACATTGGCAACAGTACTCTTAAATGGATAATTATTTGTGTCATTAATTCGGGGGGGTGGAGTGGTTACGCCCCTTGTTACCTGCCTCAGCTCTCTGTGCAGACCCGCACCCACGAATCAATGACAACCTGAGGTCAGCCATCTGAGCCGCCTCCTGCAGAGTTTTGGTTGCTTTTCTTTCAGGTTAAGAGTCAAGTCACTGCCATTACATTTAAAAAATTGCTCTAACAACACTAATTGCTTCACTGCATCAAAAGTAGTTGCCTTCTCCTATCTTAACCAATTCTCAAATGCATCTGATAGCTCTCTAGCGTGTTCCTGGAAAGTACTCTCCTTTCTTTTGGGAACAGCCCTAAATTTCAGCCTATAGGTCTCTGGCTGCAATTCATACGCCCTCAGGACAGACTCTTTCAAACGCCTCATAATTTACGCAGGAAGCTAGGGGAAAAGCATCATACGCCTTGAGTGCTTTCCCTGTCAAACGTGACGAAACAAGGGCTGCCCACTTCTCCTCGGGCCATTGGTGCTCCTGGCACTTTTTCTCGAACCGGAGAAAATATTTGGTAACTCCTAACTCATCAAACACTGGAACCAACTTAGTAGATGCGACAGGGACTGGTCTGGGGTCGACCCACTTGGACGACCCGGTTCCTTGTCACCTCTACACGCGTTTTCTCTAGATCAACATCGGCACAATACCTTGCAGACTCAGCCTGACACCTATACTTGAGCTCAGCCTCTCGCTGCTGCTGCTGCTGCCTGAGCTCAGCCTCATGCTTTCGCTGCTCGAGTTCAGCCCTCTGCTGCTCGAGCTCAGTCTGCTGCTTAAGTTTGGCGAGCTCGAGCTGAAACAGCATCTCAGAAGACAAACCTTGAGGAGGGGGTGCTACTATTAGGGACCCACCCCGTGAATCACCTAGAGGCATACCCAACCGCCAGCGGGCATCGGCCTGCGGGAACGTACCCGGCTCCGGAGCCCGAGGGGGCGGCATGATAGGAATCGAGTGGAATGGGGGCTGGGCCGAAGGTGCCCCAGCTCCCGCTCCACCCGAAGCCGCATGCACCCCACCGAGCACACAGGTAACCAGCTCACCTCTCGACAAACCGCTAGTACCGGGAAACCCTAAGACCGTGGCTACACACTGCAGTCCGTACCGGTCCAGCCCCGACACCCGGTCCGCCGACACAGGCTCCTCCAAAAAATATCCGAGCATCCTCCTCATTGTTCACCACCTGAATGCCGTTTAACAACTTCACCTTCTCCACCTCCTCGCCTGCGCCCTCACTATGTTCAGACCCGTCCAGTGACATGATGGAGTCAACAACAAAAAATCTCAAGTCAAGACAAAAATAGCCAAACTCTCGCGAAGCTTTATTCACAAAAAAATATTCGAAGATGTTCTTAAGTGCAATACTAGGTCACCAATAACTCCAACAAGTTCTATATATCCTCAAAACAATGTCCACTGCCAACAATGCGAGAAATAAATTCAACCCCAAATGGCAATAAGATTTCTCCAAAAAAAAATATGCAATATTCAGTTCAATATATTCTGGTCTAAGGTCGCCATTTGTTACGACCGGCACTACGAAATAAAACAAGGGCACTTAATAATGGACTAGATGATAGGCTATATCTACAACAACGGTACGCTAATTCCAAACCCTCAAACTATTACGCCGGTGAACAAAAACACTTAAAACCTCCAGAGTTAATCTACTGGATACCGGGGTATCAATTAACTGGGTTTTAGTGCACTTCTAGAAAGGCTTTCCGGTGACGGCAAAGCCTACTCACAACAGGAGTACTTTATGTTAATAAAAGGCTCTTAAGTAATAACAATGCTTGAATAAACTATAACAAGATTTAATAAAGAAATATATGCTTACGTTATCTTTAGTGTGAGTCTGTACTCAACACTAAACTCTTCAATGCTCTATGAAAACACTGAAAGTCTAGTCCTACAGCAAACAGATAGGGAATCTTCTGAAAACGCCTGATGCTCTAAGATGATCGTTAAGATAGAACAGAAATAATGCAGGGGCAGGACACCAAAGCGTGTATCTTAAATACACCAATAAGTAGGATACATATATATAACACGGGAGTGCAACAACTCTGGGACAGCACTAATAATAACCACTCAAAACAGTACTTCCTTAGCCAAGTAACAGCCATACTGGGTTGTGCACCAAGCATCAACCTAGGCTAAAATAATACGTGAATTCCTAAAGCATACACAGTTAAAGTTAATAAATACAATGCTGTCTTTATTACTAATAAAGTCTAGCATCGGCATAAAAGGCAACAGGAGGCTAGTCAGAGCGCAAGCATGCTCGTAGCCTTATGTTACGTTAAGTGGCTAGGAGGCTCTCTTGGTAAGTCCAGATCTCAAGTATCTGGTCTTACCCTGGCACTCCACAAAGGTCAACACAATGAGGTAGCGAGCGTACAAGAAAGTGTAGGCAAAAGCCCTTCGCTTGTATACTGCTACACTCGCAAAGGAGAATATGCACAAGGGTTACAGGCACCTAGCTCCGTCGAAGTCGTACAGGCTCTGACTTGCCATGTACATAACTCAGACAATGACTAAAGATACCTTCCACTGTCTAGCATAAAATAGTAAACAAAGAACAACTCAATAATTAGAAGCACCCAATGATAATATGACTCATGTGACTCTTACTAATAATCCCTAAAGCTAGTGCAAAACATATATGTGAGAACTGGTGCTGGTAATACGACTGGCCAACTATGGAAGTCGTATGCAGAACCAGAAGGGATAAGTAATTGAATAAAGGTGAGAAGAAATCGAAAAGAAGAAGTTCAGCGAGAGAAACAGTAGTACAGGGGGTTACATTGGGGGACAGCTTGCAAGGGACGTTTAGGACCAAGCACACTCTGCCAAGCTCTAAGGAGATATGCGGCGGGGACCCCCCCCCCCCAGCACCAACACTAGGACCGCGGCACCCAATCACAGACCACTAAGTCATGAAAAGCAAGCATCCTAGGACGCGCCCGGGCCGCCAGCCAATCAAGGGGCTGGGAAAGCCCACGGGAGCGAAGGAAGCACACGTACATACACACGCACATAATACAACCTCGCTGCCTACCTCGCTTTTCTCCTTAACTTCACACTGCAGATCTTATACTCTATTACTGATATAAAATACTTCCATGTGTCACAGACAAGAACAAAGACCACCACTGATCTGGCTGTGACTACATGAATACTAGGAAAGAAAGAACATCGTTCTAGGATTATTATAGCCCATACCACTGCCCTGGCGCGCGCGAGCGAGTACGAGCACATTCTGGCAAGCTGGCCAGCATAACAATGGGTGGCCTACATACGTACACATATCTACACATACTCCACATAGCATAGAAGTGATGAAAATAGGATAAATACGCGAGATTACGCCCTAACCCTCCGTCTCCTCCCTCTCATCCTACACCCTGGGCGCGCGAATATTCACCCGGGAAATCTTGCCGCACGATGACAATCTGGCCGCGCGATGCTAATCGCTCCAATTTCTTCAACTACGGACCCCCCCCCCCACCCCCCCACCCCAGACATTTTTTGTGATGTCAAATATATATGGCTCGATGTGCGCGAACATTCCCTACACGTTGATGTACTTTTCATCGATATTTGCAAGGGTCGCCCAAATCGTCATACCTCCACACAGGGGTGCCTGTATACTATAGGGGGTACGCAGCACAGCGGAGAGGTTAATATTCCTTTCTTTCTCCCTCTTCCATCCTTTCTTTCTTATTTCCTTCCTTCCTTCCTATCCCTTCCGGTCTCCCCCTCTGCATGCTCATTCACCGAAAGATTGCCCACCTCCCTATCCATATTTCCTTTCCTCCCTTCCTTACTTTCTCCCTCTTTCTGCTTCTCCCTTTTGTCGACCTTCCCCTCTCCTTCTCTCTCCTCCTCCTCCACCACCTAACGTAAGATGTCTCACCTCTTTATCCATATTTGCTCTCTTCCTTCCTTCCTATTCCTTCTTGCCTTCTTACCTTTCTTTCCCTCCTTCCTTCTCCGCCTGCTGCACCACCGTGAAATTGTCCTCCTCCCAGTCCATCTATCCTTTCTTCTCTCCTTCATATTCGTTCCTGTCTCCCTTTTCCTTTCTTTCAAGCTCCCTCCTTCTTCCCCCTCCACCTGCTCCCCCACCGTAAGACTGGTAGTAGCGGCAGTGTATTCCTTCCTTCCACTCTCTTTTGTTCTTCTTCTCCATTCTTCCTTCCTCTCTCTTTCTTTCTCGCTCCATCCTCTTCCTTCCTCTTTCTTTTTCCCCCTCTTCTTTTCTGTATCCCGTTTCTTCGCCTCCCTCCCTCTTCCCCCTCCACCCTCCCTCCTCTCCTTCCTCCCCCCCCCCCCCTTTACCGTAAGATTGGTAGTAGCGGCAGTGCAGTGTGCTCGACGACCAAATAAATGCTTCACTATTTTTATCCCTCCGCTGTTTCACCCGCCTCCGAGGTCATTAGTTTTCCTAGATAGATAGATGGATAGATAGATAGATAGATAGATAGATAGATAGTTTGATAGATAGATGGATGAAACGATAGATAGATAGATAGATGGATGGATGGATGGATGCATACTGTATATAAATAGATAAGATTAATTGATTGATTGTTTGGTGGTTTGAAAGATTGATTGATTGATTGATAGTTTGAATCATTGATTTTGTGATTGATAGTTTGGTTAATAGATAGATAGTTTGATAGATAGATATATCGATCTATCAATGAGAGAGAGAGAAAGAGAGAGCGAGAGAGAGAGAAAGAGAGAGTGAGAGAGAGAGAGAGAGCTCAAAGAAGTTCAAAGCAAGCGAAGTATAAAGTCTGATGAAAGAGTGAACAAGAAATTTAGGCCTAGGAAGGTTGATATCTGGGAAAACTTAAAGGGGGATTGGTGGTTTTTCTGGACTCCCTTCTTCCTCATGTTTAGCCCCATTAGTCTTCAGATGCTATGAAGCTCGGCTCATTAGTTTGGCGATTTTAAAACCTTTCACCCCATTTCTTTGTCAATATTAAGACTTTTCGCGTGATTTAGGAGTTTTTTTCCTGGCGAGTGATAGCGTTCCTGTAATCTAAGAGGAACCTGGCTGGGACATTTTTGTATCGAAAAATGTACACATTTTTCTTGGCTGAGGGTCTTTGGGTGTTCTATTTTGTAGCTTGATGGAGGCCTAGGGAAGAAGCTAAAAATATATAAAGGGGTATATGAATAAGCAAATTAATACCCCTATTTCCCTTTAATATTTTGGGACATACTTCATTATTATTATTCAATTATCATCTCTCCTGGCTACCATCAAAAGATAAAGCAGTCTGCACTCCTTTACCTGTGATTGTAACAGGTATGTTACAATGTAACATACATTGTATGTATGTTATACATACATAAGGGTAATGTATGTAACATGTCACATGTAAGTGTGACACACTTATATGTGTGTCATATGTAAGCATGTAAGTGTGTCACATATTATATAGCCTACTTATTATTCTCAGTGATATTTTTGTGTATTGGTTGCAAGTTGATAATTAATTATCATTGAGTTTTCTGTAAATGAATATTATTTCGTTATTTCCTTTAGATTGCTTGTATTATCATTATTATTATTATTAGTGTAAAGCATTGGATTAATTTGTGATTAGTTTCCAAGATTGTGAATTTTAACAGATAAATTTAGTTATACCTCATTATTTTTTTTATTTTTTTTAGAAGGAATGCTTTCTCAAGTGATATTTTGTTAGCTTATTTCACATTTAAATAATTGTATTAATTACTTGTATTGCTTTTATTAACGTTTTGGGCATTTCCTTAAGTGATTAAACATATATTAGCCATTTTCGTTAATATTTCTTGTCACAAATTTCTAGATGGGCGGGCGCTGGGATGTTTGGCCTCGGTCTTGCGCGAGGCTTATGGAAAGTTTTGGCTACCGTGAGGCCTATAAAAGCGCAACGCACCCTGTCACTAGGACTCCAGATCAACTTGTGCGCTCACGTCTGTTCTCTGCCTTCCTGCCCCCTGTACATAGTTACTTTATACCTAGTGTAGTGAATCAATTATCATCTCACCTGGCTACCATCAAAAGATAAAGCAGTCTTCATCCGTTAACTGTGATCACTGTGATCGGGGAGTTGTTTATATACAGTGTGTCAGATATTATAGCCTACTTATTATGCTCGGTGATATTTTTGTGTACTAGTTATAAGTTAATAACATAATATGTGTGAGAAATAAATTGACTACACGGTATCTGGGGAATGTTGGCAACAACCTTCCGATAGGGTAACCTCACTAGAGTGAACAATTTCCTACCAGAACCCGGTGATTGTATATATTGTAGAGATTAATGAATGTGAGGTAATTTAGTACTGTATAAGATTACCTTGATCAAGTTAATTTAGTTACAAAACCTTGTAGAAATAAGTTTAGAAGAACTGTAAAGAGGATCAGTTTAAATATTCCCGCGACCGCATACGCGATCCACCGTTTGCTTTAGGGTCGTTAATATCTTGATATTATGGTCACTAAATCGTTGTGAAACGATGTTCACCTTTATAATTATATAATTTAAATGCTGATAATTATTTATATGATTTCGGGAAGAGGGAATGAACCCTTGGTAACGAATTAATATATAGTTAATTTAAGAGTCGGAAATTCAAGTTCCGATCAGACGCTAGTAAACTTTTGAACGGTAGAGACGTGTCCCGTGATTTCCTCCACCACAATCCCCGCACCAGGCCCGGAGTCCTGACCCTTTAACCCTTGTCTAACCGAAGCCGGAATCCTCGAAACTACACCAGGACCCTAGTATAGCTAAGTCATGGATGACATGGCCATTGATACAATGTTTAGTTAGGGGCATCCTGAGAAATAGGCTCCCATAGTTTCATACCATAAGGTAGGCGATCTCAGACTTTATTTTTATTTATGTTTATTAATTTTATATTTCGATTGGTGTGGTGAAGAAATAACCTTTGGCCATATAATACCCCCACATTTTGGTGGCTGCCCCGAGTGAGGATTCCTGATCGGTGTGTAGACTAAGGGTTAGGTTAGGTCAATTTTGTTATTAACAGTTAGGGTTTCCCATTTCTATAGAAATGTATAAGGTCGCATTTGTGGGGCACAGTTTGATACCCCCCGCCATTTTGAGGTCCCTAACTGTTGAATATTAGATGCTATCGAGGGGGGTTGGGGGAGGGGGGGGGGGGGGGGCCGCCCCAGGAGGTAGAGCCCGTAATTTACATGACAGACAGGCGACCTGAATCGTTGTACTCGATTGGGCCTCACCTCACCATTGACCATCAGATATCTTGGGAGGCAACGACTGTACACAAAACAGTCCAAGTGTCCGGAAAAATTCCGGATGACATCATCTCTATCATCCAACCTAATTGAGGCAGCGCTGTGGCTCTAAGGTAGCAGTCGTCTTGCTGGAGCCATGAGAGCTGCCCCCGATTCATGAGGGTGAGCCAAGTGTAACCCGCGGTCATTACCGCACAATATACCAAGCCGGTGAATCGGCGATCTGCAGAGACTACTTGAGCGCGGCATATCCGAACGTTCCAGTTTGGGGGAGCCAGACATATTCGGCCGCAATTTTGCGTCGTGACGGCGTCCACTGGAACCGTAGAGCTCAGAGCCGCGCAGGTAGGCCCGCTATCACGAGTACATCATCGATTCACGGGCAAGATGGGTTGGTTTACCAGGTGATGGCCGTGGTGTGAGTGGCAACTGGCATGGCGTTTAAATAAGTGGTTAGAGGACTGGTAGGAGGGCCTGCAACGATGTGCGTTCTCTGGCGTTTTGTGGCAACTCGGAGCTTGCCAGCTTCGTTGCAGTCCCCTAAATTTTTCCCCCATATTTGTCTTATTTTAGGACCATTTTATGTCTCCGTCCTTAATGTCACCCGCTGTTCTGGCACGACTAGGTCGACCAGCTAAAACGCTCGGGACGAAGATATATACCAAATTTAATAAATAATAAATGTGTTCCCCCCCCCCCCCCCCCCCCCCCTTTTTATAAAAATGCTACTACCCAACAAAACGGTACCCCACTACTTTCACATCAGGGATAAGAAAATCAATTGATTAACTAAATATTTACAGCGTTTGCTTCAGTTGTCTTTGTACCTAAATTCTCCCTATTATTTGATTAAATTTAGGCCCCATTTTTATGTTTCTGTCCTTTAATGTCACCTGCGTCTGAAAGGCACCAAGTAGACCACGCTAAATTGCTCGGGACGGAGCATATATGACATTTAATTCAATATAAAATATATTTCCCTCCCTCCTACTAGCGTGCGTTTCCCACGTATTAGGTAAATTATATTGGTTTGACTTAATGTTTTTCAACTAATTCTTCATCTGAATTTGTAGCAAATAATGGTACGCATATAATGCTAAAGATTAACAGTTCAAATTGAGTATGTGTTAGGCTATATCTACATATAATTTTGATTGTTGAAAATTAGTCTTCAGTATAAAAATTAATAATAGTCCAGAAAATAATTACCCCATTTTCCAAAAAATGACTGATTAACACTCTTGAGGAAAATCTATGGTGGGGGAAATTAGGCTGAGTAACTAGAGCATTAAATACTTGTCAGGAGGTTAAAAAGAACGTGGGACCCATGTACAAGGGAGCTGTTTTAAAATGCTCAAATCCAAGATCTTAAAACCCGGTGGGCTAATTAGGAAGAGTCTTGCAATAAAATGGGTAGGACTTTTGCATTCACAACAAGAAGCAATCTGAAAGGTTTGAGGAAATTACAGCAAGCCTATGCAAATGCCCGTGAAAATTATTTGGATCATCTAGCTGGGTTCGAATCCTTGGCGACCAGAGACAAGTTTACCGAAACATGGAGTAATGGTTACCAGTAACGGGTACTGCGGGCTCCGGGACAACAAAGCTTTAAGTTTACCACCTATAACCTTACCTGAATTTGATGGGGCAATCTGATTGGAATACCTTTTGGTACAAATTTAAAGGTTTAGTTCATTGACCAAGGTTAGGATTTCTGCCAAGCAAATAAATGTTCATACTTGTTGGGTGTCAGCTTAAGGGTTTTGCATTGGATTTTTATCAAGTGGGAAACTTCCCATAACAGATGCCAACTTTATACAAGCAGCTCTAGACCGTAACTCAAGGAGAATTTTTTGAAGATACGGAGTTGACCCTACAGCGCCTAGTTTACAAATTGCTGGAGTGTATCAGGACCAAAACATACTGTACCGAGTGGATCTTCAGTCATTAATCCGGCCATCAGCTTGAAACACACATACCACAAAAGCTCTCATCAGAAAAACCTGTGATGAATTTGTACCACAGGTATAAGAAGAACTACTTCACGTATCTAAGAGATAGACGAGGGTTTAACCCGTGGAGCCCCAGGCTAGTTTTGTTACTGTTTGTTCACCAGAACCCGGGGCGGCTTTCAAAAAATAGTTTTATTTCCAGAAACAATAGCGAATGGGTTTAGGAATGAAGGAAAAAAAACCACGAAAAAACCGCTCAAAAAGCTTAAAAGAATGGTCCTACAGAGCCCCTCGAATTACGTATTTTACAAGAGTAACAAAAAGTTAAAGGCAATTACCCCCAAAAAAACCAGGTTATTGCAACCCGCTCACAGCGCACGCACGTGGACTTTGAGAGTTTTCAAAAACCATCGGCACGGTTGCGTTGGGATACGTACACAGGTTCCCATACAAATCTGAGCCCTCTCGATTGGCTACAACCTGAGGTTACGGTCTCGGGAGCAATCTAGGGTGACTCGTCAGACGCGTCGCTGGGGCTGTTGCGTTACATACATCGCCGGACGCGTCAGACCCGCGTCCCGCTGGGGATGTACAGGTTAAAGAGAGCTGTGCAAACACATGCAGCTTTCCCAAGAAGGATAGCGGTATCAAGGAAGCAGACAACATGGTTAAATACACAAAAGTGTCTACAACAGGGACTAAGGAAAAAATCGAATACCGTTCAAGAAGGAAGAGGTTGGTACCTATGGGACAACATCCGTCCAGCAGAATAATCAAAATTAATACAGTATCTACAACAAACAAAAGGTGTTTGGGAGAGAAAAAATTCCCATCTTCAATTCTCCAGTGACCCAAGAAGTAACCAGAGATAATAACCCCACACCAGGGATAAACCAAGAAAACCCGGAAAGGTGTGTATGTATGTTCAGAACATATTCCACAGTGTATTGTAGGACTTACCCAAATCTTAATATTAGGCTAGACTTCCACGACTCATCGAACTAGGTAACAGTGTCTTGTTTGCCTTAGCACCAAGACATTCCTACTGAGGAATGTGCCAACTAAATTAATTGTATGTTTTCGGTGCAAGACTGGTGTACATCATACCGCGTTATGTCCCCAAGATCAGTGAAGTACAACCCAAAAACCGAAAAGTGGTAAATATGGACCCTGACCACCTGGAAACCCAAATGCCAGACGCCGGCAGCTACTCCTACAGCCCGAGATTCAACTGATGGCAGAGGAAAAGAGGTTATGCCGGTCAAAGCACGCTTTGATACTGGAGCGCAAAAGACCTTCATTGCCGGAAATGTTGTCAGGACCCACCCCCCCCCCCCCCCCCCCCCCCCCCCCCCCCCCATGAATTTGCCAATGGAGGAAGAACTTGTGAAACATGGGCAATAACTGGATTTTTGTCCAAAATAAGGAAACACAAACATTTGACGTGGATAAACCCCCTGATTAAATTGGGCAAGATATAAATGTAAATTGAACTTTGCGGTGGTTTAAGGAAGACATGAACACTTCTGTGGTAAATTAGGGTTTAAAGGAAGCAACTATCTCCTTAACAAAGAAGGGTGTACAACTACGCATGACTCGAACTATAGAGTCTGACGTTAGTAGGT